>ML787681.1:21641-103249 GCA_009831015.1 Picea engelmannii | reverse complement strand
TATAAATATATATATATCTATAAATACATGCAATTCATCAAATAATAACATATATATATATATATATATATATATGTTATTGTTTCCTATTATTTTAATATTTTTCGTGTAACATGTATCATAATTTAAAAATACATGTTTATGTTTTTGCAATAAAATTTTAACACGATAATTTTTTTTTAAATGACATTTTCACCTACAAACTGGAAAAAAAAATATATATATATATATATATATAACATAACATATGTTATTCTATTAACACCTTTATTAATTTTTATATGGAAAATATCTCGTCACATCTGTCGTTGATTATACCGTCAATTTTACCAAACCCTATTTATGCACCATTGTTGTCGTCTTCTACTGCTATGGGTTTTGGTAAGGATATAGGGTTAGAAGAGGGGTTTGGAACCTCGGATATTGTCTCTTTAGATTGTCTATGAAATACTTGTGATCAAGCACACTCAGAAAATGCATTTCTTAACGAGCTGTATTCACTCCCTTATCTGTTGAAGTTTGGGGATTTTTCGGCTCAATAGGTCAACGGTCAGGTAGACACAACCTTGTTTGACGATTTTCTTAAGGAACTTGAAGCATCCAATATTCATCCATAGGTGAGAGGTCGTATTGGTGGCTCTCTTTCGGGTCAACGTATTTTATGTTCTCAAGTCGTGGTGGTTTCAACCCCAGCTCCTTCCACTGGAGGGAATTTTGGTCAAAACCCCCCCTGCATGCAAGTGGATGCGCCTATGGAAGGGAAAACCATAGCCCCTCCCTCTCGGTAGTCCAACTTCAAAGCTAAACCAGGACCTTCAACCACCAAGAAAAAGAAATCAAAGTGTGTAAAATCTTCAGGGAGATCTATTCAGATTGATGTTGGAAGGGATATCACAATAGCGCAAGTGATTGAGATGTTTGACCTAGCAATAGTAGGGAAGGCCCGTGGATGATGCTTCGAGGAAAAAATCATAAAATATTGGGTCGCAAATTATTGGTCAAAAAAGCTCAGTAGTCCACCCAGTGTAAAAATCCCAACAAAAGCATGGATATTATTCAAATTTATATCAGTGGAGGATGTCGCATGGGTTCTAAACTCTTCCTAGGCAGTGGATTCATCGTCATTACTACTTCAAAAATGGAATCCCCTTTTTTACCCATACACAGACAGAATGGATGTGGCTCCATTATGGGTAAGACTCCCTGCTTTTCCTCTTGAACATTGGACCCTCGAGGGTTTCTGTGTTATTGGCAATGCCATCGGGACTTTTCTGGATGTCGATATGAGCTTCATTACAGGGGATGAGATGACAATGGAAAGAATATTGGTCATGGTATATATGAGGGTTTCATTAGCAGAAGAAATGACGATTAAAATAGGGGAAAAGATAGTCATACAAAATTTGGATTATGAAGGAATTCCATTCAAATGTAGGCATTGTCCTAAACATGGTCACCTAGAAAATAATTGTACTCTTATTTTTCATGGACAAAGGGGTGGACAGTCTTCTTCAACAACCAAAAAAATACCGACAAGAAAATCAGTGGACGGGAGGTCATATGAGGAAATGAAATATGATAGTTCACAGGGACCCAGTCCCCATCCAAAATATCCTCAAGACAGCACAGGAAATATGGAGCTAGCTTTAGTCAAGATTAGCGACGAAAACAATCATCCTCGACAAGATATGGAGATTGTGCCTAATATTAGCAATTTCTCCCACGAATCCTACTAGGGGCCAACTCCTTTTTTGGGTACGTGTTCCTCTCTGTCCCCTCCTATTAATTTATTGATCACATCCTTTTCTATGTTGGGTATGAACTGGACCAACACCGTGAAGCTATTGTCTTTCTCCTCTGAGATGGAGATGTGCCCGTCTTTCTCCCCACTTGGTCCTCCCTTAGCTCAGTTCTCCCTAAATGAAGATATCCCATCCCTATCCCTGATTAAGATACCAGAAGAATCATCGTACACTAAGGACTCTGAGGAATACAAAATCGCTTACTTTCTAAGAAACCGACATTTGGTTGCAAATGGAGATAGTAAAAACAAAAAAGATGGCATGAGAATGAACCCCCTTCCTCTATCTGGGGGGAAAGGGAGGGGCACGAAATCCTACCTTTCCAAGGCCCAAAATAGGTCTTTATTGGATTTGGAAAGTGGAAGACAACAAATAATTTATGGGTCACTTAGAGCGCAGTATACCCTAGGAGGGCTTCCCAAATGAAACTAATATCTTTCAATTGTAGGGGGGTGGCTAGCCCCTCAAAGAAACTGGCCCTCCAAAGGTTGGTGGAGGTATACCAACCAGACATCCTTCTTCTCCTAGGGGAAGAAGGAAAAATCTCTTCATATCTCAAATCCCTTTTCCCCCTCTGGAGATTTGTTGGGTCAGATGCTAGGGGGAGGTCGAGAGGCCTTGCTATTGGATGGAACACCAAAATAATAAATTTAATTGGAACATGGGGGTGTGACTCTGGATTAGGCCTCAATTTTCTCTCAGTAGAATTTGCAAGAGAGTTCTCGGTTCTAAATATTTATGGGCCAAATGTGGACAAAGTTCAATTCTAGGAAACTTTGGCCTGCAAATCCTTTCTAAGAAGTGAAGATCTAATTATTTGAGTATACCTTAATTTCTCTTTGGGAGCAATATAATCATGGGGCCCAAAAGCAAGGCCAGACCCTTTGACCGATTTTTTTGTACATTGGTTGGAATCCATACACCTCTCAGATGTTGAACCTTTAAAACTATTACCTACCTGGAGAAACAAAAGGGTTGGGAGGACAAGATTGCCAAAAGATTGGACAGATTCCTAATTGTGGACAAATTGGTTGCTACCCAGCTTCAATTGAAGCAATGGGTTGCAAGTGGGGGGGAATCAGATCATTTGCCAATTATTTTGGAAATTGCATGTGTCTTACAGAAGCCAGTTATCCCATTCAAATTCAACTCAACCTAGTTGAAGGAAAAGGAATTCTAAACACTAGTTAGATCCCATTGGAAACCTTACAATGCACAGACTTTGTCCTCTGTGGACAACCACTTGGTGGAGAATCTCAAAAATGTTAAGAAGGCAACAAAATATTGGGCTCGAGGGAAGAAAGTGAAATAAGATCAGGAAATAAAGGATATTGAAACAAAAATTCAGGAGATTGTTATTTCAAATGCCGAAGGGTTTCCCTCCAAGGCTTCAAAAGTAGAATTCCTTGATCTAGAGAAATGTAAGAGAAAGATTCTGGAGGATATGGAATCTACTTAGAGATTAAAGAGAAGGGTGTTGTGGTTGGAAAGTGGAGATGAAAAAACAAAAAAAATTCAAGCCTGTGGAAAAGGGAGGAAAGTTGCAAACACTATTTGGAGTCTACAAGACCATGCACAAAGGAAGATCGTGTCTTTTGAAGGACTAGCAAATCTTGGAAAATCACATTTTCAAAATTTGTTCAGAAGAAACCCCTAAATTTCTATAGTTGAAATAGTTAAGATGGTGATGTTTTTTATTATATTTGTAAATGAAGAGACAAACAAAGATACAATGGCGAAATTCAGTGAAGAAGAATTAAAGGAGACTATCTTCAGCTTCCAAAAGGAAAATATCCTGGGACCGGATGGATGGACGATTGAATTCTTCCAGTTTTTCTTCAATTTTATCGGCCATGATATTCTTCAGGTAGTTGAGGAATGATCCGGATTTTATGAGGAGAATGAAATGAAAAAATATTATTAACAGGTGCTTAACACAAAATAACAGAGATATAGTAAAATTGGTTTTCTATTCAATAAGGAAATAAGTTGAAACTGTAAAATGTAGTGGAAAAAAGCTTGCTGGAATGGTGGTGACTTATCTCTGAGAAGAGATGTGACGGCTGCACTCATTCACAAGAAGATATTACAATGAGGCTATGAAGGCATTTTTACAATAAACAGGAATGCCAAAAACCCTAGACATCCAAAAACCTAACCGTAGGAGATGAAGCACCAAAAGTCATGTGGGCCTCGTTTGGGTAAGTTAGTACATCAACTTCTCGGGGTCGTAAATTTTGCATATGATCTCCATTTTAGGCGTATGATAGCCCATTGGAAAGGTATCATCGAGGAGATTCATTTTGTGGGCTATAATGAAGGAATATCTATGTTTCTCCCCATTTTCCCAAAAAAAACATCGTTTAGGGCCTCAAAACGGCTCCGGAAGTGAAAACTGCTAAAAATAGTAAATTACCAAAATTGCCATAAATTTGTTTTGAGCCAGTTGGAAAAGGTGGGTGGCCACCAATATTCACCTGGATCAATCCTACCTACTTAGGAAGCAATGGTGTCCATTTCATTGAGTTCCCCCATCAGATGAGGAAATTTCTGTTGAATTTAGCCCCGGGTGAGCCACTTGCCTTGGTGCAGGAGTTGCCCTGCTTTGACGACTCGATAAAGTTGGATCATTTGCTATAAAGTGCCCTTGATCTTTGTGTACACAATATGATCACTGGATGCATTTTGTATGCAGTCGGGTTTGAGCTCTGTTGGTGTCAGTTGTTCTGCTACTTCTGAGGTGTCCAATAATGGTGGGAAATAAGGGCAAAGGAGATCCACATTGAACACTGGGTCCAGGCCAAGGAAAGGAAGAATGTTGAGCTCAAAATCATTATCCCCCATGGCCTTGGTGATGGTGTATGCCCCATAATAGATTGGGCGAAGCTTCCAATGGGGTCATGTATGGCATTCTTTCTGCAAGTGCAACCAAACTTTTTCGCCCACCTAAAACTTATGTGGCACCTGATGTTGATCATGGCGTTGCTTGTACTTGTCATTGGACTTCTATAGGATATAATGAACCTATTGGCGGATGTGTTAGATCCGCTCAATGAAATAGGTGGATTTTCCAACTTTAGTTGGAGTAGGAGATGAGTCAGTCGAGGTGACCGCAAGGGGAAGTGCAACATCTATGCGGCCCAATGGTTGGAATCCCAACCCCACTTGAAAGGGGTTGTGATCGGTTGATCTATGCATGGATCAGCTATAGATATATTGGACATAGGGAAGGCTTTCATCCCATGTGCGAGGGTGATTTGAATTATACATGTAAAGGATATGCACAATCATTCGATTTACGACCTCAGTTTGGCCATCTGTCTGGGGATGGAAGGTTGTGGATTTGGTGAGCTTGGTGTCCAGCAGTGACCAGAGGCTCGACCTGAATGTGATGATAAATCTATTATCCCGATCTGAGACAATGGTTTGTGGGATTCCAAAATGTACCCATAATCGTTCAAAGAATAGCTTGGCAGTGGCCTTTGTTGTGATGTTATTCTTACAGGCAACCAGAATCGCCATCTTAGAAAAGAGATCAACAACCACAAAAACACAATCATTTCCCCGCTTGGTGGACGGGAGGCCTGACATGTAGTCCATTGAGATGGATTCCCATGGCCTGTCAAGAGTAGGAAGAGGGGTGTACAAGCCTTATTTCTTAGTGGTCGGTTTGGCAATAGCGCGGGCAATGCAAGACCTAATATACTTGTTGACCTCATGTCAAAGCTTCGGCCAGTAGAAATGTTTATGTAGCATCACCACTGTATTTTTGACACTGAAGTGTCCTGCCACCCGACTGTAGTGGGCTTCCCAGATCATCTTCGCTCGCTCACTTGATGAACACAGATATGGCCCAGAAGACACAACAACCCATATTGAAGATGGAAATTATCGACAACTGTGTTTGCACCCAACATTTGGTAGGTGGTGGCGAAGTCCGGGTCTATCTCATAGATTTGGGGGAATCCATAAGTCTCATGGCTGCAAGAGTCTAGAATTGTGGTGAGTGTCGCGACTGGCAGTATGCTAAGGCAATCAGTGATGCGATTGGTGCTTCATGTTTTATACTTGATGTTGAGGTGGAATTGTTGCAAGTATGTGTACCACTTTTGATGGCGGTCATTCTGTAATTTTCCTTGTGTCTGCATGAACTGCATTGGCTTATGATCAGTGTGGATGACTATCTCCTTACCAAGAATGTAATGTCTCCACTGGCGGTAGGCTTTCACAATGGAGTACATTTCTTTGTCATAAGTAGGTTACTTACGGACAGCATCTGACAGTGTCTCACTATGATAGGCCACGGGGTGGCCGTGCTGAGTGAGAACGGTGCCCACAGCATAGTTTGAAGCATTTGTCTCAATCTCAAAGGGTTGTTGTAGGTCTGCTAGTGAAAGTACTGGGGTTGATCACAAGCATACTTCAAATCATCGAACGCTTATTGTTGGGACTGGCCCCACGCAAATTTCACCTTACCATCACCCCTGGTTATTTGGCTAAGGGCCCATGCAATATAGGAGAATCCCAACATGAACCTGCGGTAGAAATTGGAAAGGCCCAAGAAGCTCTGAAGCTCAATGAGTGTGGTTGGGGTTGGCCAGTCACGGATGACTTGGATCTTGGCTGGATCCACATGTACTCCATTCTGGTCAACGATGTAGCCCAGGTAATGGACCCTGTCCATGCCGAAGGAGCATTTTTCCAAGTTGGCATATAGCTTGTGCTGTCGTGGGGTGTGTAGAACCTTTTGAATATGCTGCAAGTGTTCGGCCCAAGTCTTGTTGTAAATGAGAATATCATCTAGATACACCACTACAAAAGTATTGGTGAATGGTCGCAGGATATCATCCATCATCCTCATGAAAGTGGTTGGAGCATTTGTCAAACCAAAGGGCATGACCAACCATTCAAAAAGGCCTTCCTTTGACTTGAAGGTGGTATTCCATACATATGTATGTTCTATCGAGACCTGGTGGTAGCAAGACTTCAGATCAATCTTATTGAAGTATTTGGCCCCATGAGTTGATCAAGGAGGTCGTCGATTCAAGCAATCGGGTACCGGTTTCTGACTGTGATTTTATTCAGAGCCCGGTAATCAATGCAAAGTCGTTAGGTTCCATATTTCTTTTGTACCATCATGATTGGGCTCCTACAAGGTGATGATTTGGGACGGATGTGCCCCTTGTGGAGAAGTTCTTGGATCTGTCGCTTGATCTCCTCATTCTCTAACAGAGAGCAGCGATAGACTAGCCCATTGGGCAGTGGTGCAATGGGGGTCATATCGATGGGGTGGTTGACCTAGGAGTGAAAAGGTACCCTGGTAGGTGAGGAGAAGATATATGAGTATTCTTCCACGACCTTATCTACTTGCTTCTGTTGTGTGGAGAGGTCGGTCGCAGAGACCCTGGATGTGGCTATGATCTTTCACTTATTCTGAGAGTGAATCACAAAGAAGACAAACTTCCTCGTCTGAGAGATGACCTTCCTGCATTTCTTAGTAGAGATCAAGGAAATAGCACTAGGTGGGACTACCTCGGGTATCCTGTACAATTTCCTGCTCAACGTAATAATAACACTATGATGCCTAGACTCATACACAACATGACGTTTCCATAAATAAGGTTGTTCCAAAATACCATCACAAACTTTGAGAGGAGCAACATCACACAATACCTCATCTTTGAAGGGCTTGATGGCGTACGACAGTCGGCACTATTGGCTGACGCGGAGATCGCTTCCTTGGCGGAGCCATCCAATGGTATAGGGTTGTGGGTATATCATTGTTGGTAGGGCTAGTTGCTTAACGAACTCTACTGAGATGAGGTTCTTATGGCTACCTCTATCAATGATAAAGTGCAGAGCGGTGCCTTTTACCCACATCTATGAATGGAAGAGGCGCTCTCCTTCTTCTGGCTCATCTGGTTCACCAAGATGGAGCTTGGTGGTAGAAACGGTGGCACTGGGTTCCACGTCAATGATCCGTATTCCCCTTTATGTTTCTGGCTCGGAGTCAGAACCCGCATCTGATTCAGATACTTTCACTTCAGCCACCAAGAACTGCTTCAAGCGGTAGTTAGCAGTGTTATGCCAAGGGCTCTTATGGAAGTGGCACCACTTCCCAGTATCTTTCTTTGTCTTTCTGGTGTCCTTCTTTGCTTGCGGCTTGGACTGGTTGTCCTGATACTGTCCATATTTACTTTGTCCTTTGTTCTGTGGGTTGGGGCCACCCTTTCCTGGATTTTGTTGTGAGGGTTCCCAGGCCCAAATTGTTGCGTCTTTTGTTTGAGCTTCTGCTCGATTTTGATGACATATTGGTAGGTCGCGCCCAAGGATGAGATGTCCAGAAATTCCATGTCGGTCTGGATGTATCTATGCAGAGCACCACGATACTTGAGCACCAGATATCTCTCTGAATATTTGATACCCAGCTTGGTGTGCAAGGTATGGAAGATATTTGTGAAATCTGGCACTGCTTGGTCTCTTTCTTGCCGCAGTGTGGTCCATTTGGTATACAAGTCGTCATAACTTCTCACAGGGTAGTATTGTTCCTTAATAGAATCCATGAAGGACTCCCAGGTGGTCATGACTATAATTTATGAGGATTCCTATGTTTCCTTTTGCTCATAGAAAGTTTCCCACCAATCTTTGACATGGGGAACGGCTTTGAGGAGCACAAAAGTAATCTTTTCTATATTCGAAAAGTTATGGATAGAAAAATACCCTTCTAGTAGATTCAACCACTTATCTATAGAATCTACATCTATCTGACCTTCAAATATAGGAATATTGAAGTTTATTTGTACCTTTAAGGGGGCGACGCCTCCACTCGAAGAAGATGCATCGCCTATTGGTAGCCGTTGAAGGATTTGCGTGAAACTATCCATCATCTCGTTCCTTTGTTGCGTGAGGGATTCCTCAATCAACAGTTGGAAAGGATCTCTTGTCTCATCATCTTTATTTTCTCCTCCCATGAGAGGTCGCTTGGGCGTGTGAGAGCTTTTGTCCTCAAGAGAAGTAAGCTTGAGACCCAACTCTTTGTACTCCGACCTCGTTGGGGACATGCATTAAGACGACAAGGAGCAGACCGCTCTGATACAACTGATATGGATTTTATGAGAAGAACTAAATGACTACAGATAATTAACAGGTGCTTAACAAAAAATAATAGAGATACAGTAAAATTGGTTTTCTATTCAATAAGGAAATAAGTTGAAACTGTAAAATGCATCAGAAACAAGCTTGTTGGAATGGTGGTGGCTTATCTCTGAGAAGAGATGTGACGGTTGCGCTCTTCGCAAAAATATGATTACAATGAGGCTATGAAGGAATTTTTACAATAAACAATAATTCCAAAAACCTTATACATCCAAAAACCTAACCCTAGGAGATGAAGGGCCAAAAGTCATGTGGGCCCCGTTTGGGTAAGTTAGTACATCAACTTCCCGGGGTCGTAACTTTTGCATATGATCTTCGTTTTAGGCATATGATAGCCCATTGGAAAGGTATCATCGACGAGATTCATTTTGGGGGAAATATTGAAGGAACATCCATATTTGTCCCCCTTTTCCCAAAAAAACATCGTTTAGGGCCTCAAAATGGCTCTGGAAGTGAAAAACTGCTAAAAATAGTAAATTGCCAAAATTGCCAGAAAATTGTTTTGAGCCAGTTGAAAAAGGTGGGTGGCCACCAATATCTACCTGGATCAAGGAATCTCGAGGTCAATTCCATATTTACCCCCCACTCAATGTAACCTTCATTTCTCTTATTCCCAAAAAATATGACCCCCACTTTCTTGAGGACTTTAGGCCAATCTCCCTTTGTAATAGTATCTATAAGATCATCTCTAAGATTATATCTCGAAGAATAAAATCTATTCTATTTGAACACATCCCTTGTGAAAAAATTGGTTTCTTGGAGGAGAGGAAAATTCATGATGCCATTGGAGTTGCGCAGGAGGTCTTACACACTGTTAAAACAAAAAAGCTAAAAGGTGCAGTTTTCAAGATTAATCTTTCTAAGGCATATGACAGAGTCAATTGGTTATACATCAGAATTCTTCTTACCCATTTGGGTTTTGACGTACCTTTCATTAAGTGGGTTATGAGATGCATCACCATTGTCTCTTTTGTTTTTCTCATAAATGGGGCACCTTCTCCCTTCTTTCTAGCAAAACGGGGCCTTAGACAAGGATGCCCCCTTTCACCGCTTTTATTTCTACTAGTTGTTGAAGGCCTCAATAGGGCTCTACTGGATGCAAAAAATAGAGGATTCTTTAAAGGGATCCCAATTTATTCAGGCCTACAGATCACCCACCTTCTTTTTGTTGATGATGTCCTTATCTTTTGCAATGGAAGTAGGGGTGATGCAATTTCTCATCAATCCATATTAGAGCTTTCTGGGAAAGCAATCGAGATTCTCATAAATGAAATAAATTCTACTTTGTTTGTTCATAACATGAACCCAGATGAAAAAGAGTTTTATCAGATAGATTCTCCAGATACTCAACAAGATTTGGATCTAGGGTTTAAATACCTAGGTTTTTAGCTAAATCCAAACAGCTACAAAAAAGAAGATTTGTCCTGACTCTTAGCAAAACTGGAAAAAAATATTAAAAGCATGGAGTTTTTGGTGGTTGTCTAGGGCGGGTCGATTGGTACTAGTCAAATTAGTTCTTGAATCCATCCATGTATGCTCAATGTCTTTAACATGGACTCCAAAAGGTGTGTTGGAAAAAATTAGAAAGCTTTGTTTCAAATTTCTTTGGGCAGGTTCTAAAGATAACTTTGTATTGCCTTGGGTCAAATGGGAAACCATTGCAACTCCAAAAGCTCTGGGAGGTTGAGGCATAAAAAACATCCATTTGTTCTCCAAATCCCTTGCAGCTAAACTTAGCTAGAAACTATTTTCTTCTCAGAATCTCTGGAATAAGGTAGTAAATCAAAAATACATCCACTTAGTCCCCTTAGACGATTGGATTAGACAACCTATCAACATAAGCCACAATTGTTATATCATTTGGAAGGCTCTACTAAAATCCTTCCTGGTTGTGGGAGATGGGTTGGATTGGAAAGTAGGAAATGGAAACAAAGTGAGGCTAGGCACAGATCCGTGGCCAGGCAGTGGCCATTCCCATCTTCTTCCAGACAAAGTAAAAGCAGTAATGCAGGAAAATGGATTTATTTTCTTAAACCAAATTGCATACCTTGTTCACTCGTCACTATGGTCTCAAGCCTAGTTGAATCGTATACAGGTAGGCCTGAATGAAGATATGGCCCCCCTATGGAATAACTATATTGCAGGTCTAAATGCTACCCATACAAGGATTGTGGACAGAGATGATGAATTGGTCTAGCAACATTCTCCTAAAGGTGATTACACTCCAAAGTTGGGCTACATCTAGAAAAACATCATAGCCTACCAACGAGAACCTGCCTAGTGTTGGAAAGGCCTTTGGAAACTTAAATGTCCCCCCAAAACAAAAAATTTCATGTCGTGTGCAATTGCTAATAATATCCCGACATGGGATAGAATGAAGAACATAAATATTGAAGGGTCGGGTTGGTGTTCTTTATGCAAAAAAAATGAAGAATCCCATGCCCATCTCTTCATTGAATGCCCTTTTGTTAAACATGTTTGCATGCACTATGCACAAATCTTAGCTCGACAATGTAATTGGCATGGTATACCTATAGAGGAGGCTTGGATATTCTGGTGCCAAGACCATTCAAATAGAAGCATAAAAGCTCTCCCTATGATAGTCTCTTGGGGAGTTTGGTTGGCAAGAAATGCCTTAGTTTTTCATCATAAGTCTTCACTACCATAAATAATAGCGTCACGGGATCTTATCATTTTATCCCATTTCCCCCAGGTGAGAAGAATAAAGACAATCAAAGTAATCCAGCTAGAGATAGTTCATCCATCCATTTCTTGGGCCTATTTTGATGGAGCTTCCCAATCAAACAGTGCACTTACTGGAGGAGGGGATACTCTGTACCTATCACCCACCCACTCCTTCTGCCTCACCATGGGTTTCGGACCAAGCACAAATAATCATGCAGAGCTATTGGCTCTAAAAGTATTACTGCTCTTTGCAAAACAAAAAAATATTCAGGCCATACAAATTTTTCGAGATTCAATTCTAGTTATTAATAGCATAAGGGAAACACAAATTTGTCATAATTTAATGTTGCTACCACTGCTTGAAGAAGTATTGAACATTGTCTCCACCTTTGAATCCTTCTCTTTAAAACGCGTCTACATGGAACGTAACGAGGCAGTTGATCGCCTCTCTAAAGTAGGTTTACAGTTGGCTCAAGGGAACATAGAAGTCAAAGAAACTGATGGGGATACAACCTCATATTACATCTTTAAGCCTATGATATAATCTTCATTTTGATATAAACAACCAATTGTTGTCTCTAGTTTTGATTAGCACATGATGGGAGCTATCTTATGTTACACTTTTTGGATATACAGGTGGTGGTCCTTTCTCTTGGACAGGTTTCTCACATAATATATTTATTGATGTTGATGGAAGAACAATTTGGCTTATTGTAAACATCATGTCTCTTATGTTGTCTTTTGTTGGGTCATATGATAGTCTTGATTGTAATGTGGCTTTCCCACTTATTGGAAGAAGGTCTAATCACAAACTGTATGGTAGACCACTTGTGGTATTTTTTGGAAGTATGTTCAGAATAGGACCACTTGCTTTCTGAGTTTTTTTCTTGCTCGGAATACCAGAAAAATGCATGTGTCAACGTTCATTTATGCAGAATGTAATTTTCTTTTTCTTCTCAAAAATAAAAATTACGATTTTTTCTTGGGAAAAAAAACACCTTTAATAATTTTTATTATTAATAATATAAAGTGACGTACATTTTATACTCCAATATGACACTTGGCATAAGTCATCCCAATATGATAATTGAAATAAATAAAATAAAATAAAAAATAAAAAAACATCCCAATATGAAAGATATTTGTACCATCACTACTCATAAATATAAAAATTATAAATGTAATTATGAACAATTATTATAATGTTATCAATAAAATAAATGAGAAAACAACATTTCATAAAAGTAATTTTTCTTTGTAAACATGTTTAATCAACATATTGTATCTTGCTCCCCCAGATGGGGTGCTAGTGGAGCACACGCGTCGAGCAGAGAAACCATGAGAGATCCTCTGTGGCACCGGCCACGTGATGACCGTGTGCCACTCCCTCCCACCTGCCTCATGCCTTTAAGTTCAGCTTGCTCGAGGTAGGGTTCCATTACTCTCAGTGCGCCCTACTATTCCTTCCCATCCTTTCGATGGACCATCACCTTCGCTCGGCCTTTACTTTGCGCGTGCGGTCATTTATGGAACTTCACCAGCTCCCCAGCCTATTTGAATTTCTTCAACGGCTTCAGATGGCTCACTCCTTCCTGGTTATTTTTCTCGGAGCTTGGCCTCCTGCCCAGCCTTTCCCTGCTCTTCCATCATCCACTCATGGTCTGTTCCTGACTCATTTTCGCTCTCCCAGTGTCTCGGAGATGCCCAAGCTACAAGGGAAGTCTAAACGCAGGTCAGCCTGGCAGACAAATTGACCTCGCTTGGTCCTCCATCCCCCGCCCTCTCCCTCCCTTTTATCCTCTTCCTCGTCGACCACCTTGTCCTCCTCCCTGGCGCAGTTGACCCAAACTCCTACTTCTCTCCCGCCCCTCTCTGCATCCCTTGCCAACAGAATGGAGGGGTTGGACTGCTCAGCGGCCTCACTGGATTACAACCCAGGACCTTTAGGCAATTCGGCCTCGGTTTCACACCCAGTCCCATTGGCTCCTCCCAACTCTCCGACCACCCAGTCACTTCAGGGCCAGCCTCTCGACACTCGATATCAGATGGATGGTCTGGAAGCCAGTCAAAATTCATGCCAGAAACCCCACTCTCAAGCCAGCTCCAACACTGATCTAGAATGTGAATGGAAAACAGGCCTCGCATTGTTGCAGAGACTGGTATTTGACTTGCGTCGGGACATGGATGACCTCTAGTTCCGCCTGGAGACCCTGGACGGAAAAGCCTCACAACTCCTACATTTTCTCTCTGCAATGCAAGGTGCTCCTCACCTCCCAGTAGAGGCAGCCCAAGCAGCAGCAAATTCGGCACCAGTGTTGGCATCGCCCCCCTCACTATAAACTTCGGTCCACACCGAGCCAGACCACAAGGAGCAGGGGCTTCCATCCCAGCCGGAGGATGTCTAGAAGGAAGAGAATGTGCCACCACAGCTGGAGGATGCCATGCAACTGGACGGGACACCGGTCGAGGAGGACCGCCTCCTCCTGGGGACCCGACATTCGGCACCTTCTTCATATTCCAGGTCGAGGATAGCTTGTTCCATATCCGGTTGATGATGCATGCCAATGAAGCACCAGCAAAAAAGTAAGCAGAAGCAAAGCTTGGGACAAAGAAATATGTATTGGTTTTGAGTCAACAAGGTCATCAAATGCTATTGGAACTGCTGCTTCTGATAGGTCAACCGGTTCAACTACTTTTTATATGGTAAATAGGTTAAACGGGGTCCAAATCTAATGGTGTTGGAACAGATTCTCCCACGGGATCTGGAACTAGACGAATGGAAGTGGCCGCGTGGCCGCACTACAGCCCATACCGGTGATTTTTTTGTTGCTTTGTTTTGTGCATGGCCACCTTTTTGGCCACCTCTCATGTAATTGTTTATGGTTATTATGGTTATGTTTACACTTTGCACATTTGTAACGGTCGTCGTTAGAGGCCAAAATTTTGAACTCTATTTGCGTCAGTAGTAGTCTAAGACTTCAATTATGAAGCGGTTCGGCTGGCTGAGCTAGTTTCCCCTCAGGGAAGCTCAGTGTTTACAGCTTTAAACCATGGAAGTGTTGTGTACTCTTTGATTTTGACAGACTTTTATACAAATCTTACTTACAAAAAAAAAACATATTGTATCTTGCTAGAAACTAAACAATTCACCTTGAAGATGAATTTAACATTATGTGGCATTAATATTTTACGTTTTCGCAATTACAATCCAAAGTAAACGATTTCATAAAACTAAAGTTAACCATTATATGACAACTCTAAATTCTAATGAGTGATACATCTTAAATTTAATTTTAAAACAAAGAAATCATTAGCGTACTTATTATACATTTTATAAATCAAACAACAACAACATCAACATGATTTAAAAAAACACAATATACATGTGTGTTATATTGTTTATAGCGCACCAGTGTGATTGAAATCGCACCAGAGCAGTTGTTATGTAAAAATGCATCGAGAAAAAATTTCATTGACAAAGTACATAAGCAAACCTCCGCAATTAAAATTTTCTGAAGGTTTTGCTTTGCAAAGGAAAAAACATAGGTCACTCTTCAGTGCCACTCATAAATTAACACATGGACTTGATCCTTTGCCACTTCCTCGGTTCTCTGTCTTGCATCTCCTCCTCCATGAACTGCTTGAATTTCTCCAAGATATTGTCATCGTCAATCTTGTAGCCATAATATGAACCGGTGTCGATTTGCTTGTAGATCACATACCTACACCTCCTCTTATTCACCTCGAGGGAGATTATTGAATAGTTTTTTGGGGATGGGGAGGAATTTCATAGCCCCAAAGTATCTGTAATCGAGGCCCTTGCCTCTGGCACCGAGAACATCAACTTTTTTCCCTTCCAAGTCCATCATCTTGGCCCCTACTTTGGCATATTTAGGACTGCCAAGCTCTACGGTCGAAGCTTCGCAGTGCCCCTTTACCTTGTTCAACAAGAAAGGACCCTGGTGGATGTCTTAATTATAAAACTTTGTCAACCTCAATATTGACCTAAGATCCATATTGTATATCTAACAGAAGTTAAGAAGCAAATTTGGAAAAACAATTGATGATCCATAAGCTTTGTCAGCATGTCTTATTGCTAAATATTAAGTGTTTCCTTGGCTTTGGCCTGCTCCTCCATGAGATCCTCAACCATGTGCTTACTAAGAAGTTCATCATGTTTCTTCTTCTCCACAACCATGCGCCCAATCGCTTTATCATCCAAAAGGGGCACATGGAAAAAACTCTTGTTCTCTCTGTTGTTGGTTTCCCTTATCTTGCTCTCCCATTTCTTCCACCACATCCTCATATTCCACGAATAGGATCAGCTTAATGGAAATTACCTCACCACTCTTGATCATCAACTTGGCCTCCCTCTAGATAAAATCAATCATCTGCCACTCCCTCAATGCTCTAGCATGCATCTCCTCCTCTATGGACCGTTGGACTTTATCCATGATACAGTTATCCTCATCATTGTCGCCATAATAACTGGCATCAATTCGCTTGTAGATCGCATACCCATACCTCCTCTTCTTCGTCTCGGGGGGCTTATTAAATATCTCTTTGACGATGTGGAGGAATTTCTCAGACGCACTTGTACAATTGATTGTTGAGAGATGGTATGTTACAATCTTATAGCAACCAATTGTACAAGTGTGGTTGGGAAATTCCTCCCCAACGTCAAAGACCTATTCGATAAGCCTCCCGAGGTAAAGAAGAGGAGGTCTATGTACGCAATCTAAGCAAATTGACGCCAGTTATTATGGTGACGATGATGACAAGAACGATATCTTGGAGAAATTCAATCAACCTGTAGAGAAGGAGATGTGGGCCAAAGCGTTGAGGGAGTGGCAGAGGATCAAGTCTATCTAGAGGCAGGCCAGGTTGACGATCAAGGGTGAGGACGTTGTTTCCATTAAGTCGATCCTATTCAAGGAAGATGATGATGTGGAAGAAGAAATGGGAGATTGGGACAAGGGAAACCAATAACAAAGAGAGCAATATTTTGTTGCTCATGTTCCCCTTATGGATGAGAAAGCGATCAAGTGCATGGTTGTGGAGAAAAAGAAACATGATGAATTTCTTAGTAAGTACATGGGTGAGGATCTCATGGAGGATCAGATCGAGGCCAAGGCAATGCTTAATATTTAGCGATAAGACATGATGACAAAGATTATGGATCATCGGTTGTTTTTCCAAATCTGCTTCTTAACTTCTATTAAATATACAATATGGAGCTTAGGTCAATCATGAGGATGACACATTATTATAATTAAGACATCCACCAGGGTCCTTTCTTTCTGAACAGGGCAAAGGGGCACTAGGAAGCTCTGATCATAGAGCTTGGGAGTCCTGATTATGCCAAAGTAGGGGCCAAGATGACAGACTTAGAAGGGTTGGTGTTAAACCACACGATGCACTGGGTTATATAAAACGCACTGACTCTCTATGTTATTTTGTGCACCGAACGCTTTTAACCAGTGCATTGTATTTTCATGACACACTGTTAATGGGTGTGTTTTACAATGCACACCAAAATGATAATTTTTAAACTATTTTACTCAGTACAAATTACTTAACCACCCCAGTGTGTTTCGTATAAAGTAGCGCACCAATGCTTCATTTGATCTTTGTATGTGTTGATATCGGTACATTTGTATAATAATGCATTAGTGACGAGGCATTCCATAAAATGAACTGAGATGGTAAATTATTATATATTTTATTCGTTGTGTTGTAGTACACATTACCCATGCATTTTATCTTTTGATGCATCGCGAAGGAAATTTGTGTTTCAAAAACCTGGCAATGCACTTGATTATTAGAATGCATCGATGGCCCGCAGGGGTGTAGACCGATTGGCAAGTGTCGTGTAAATGGAATGAAATATGTAAAAAGAGGTCTCAAGGTCAATTCTCACCCCCATTTACTTGGAGGGTGTGCTTGCAGTCTGTGCATTCCTCCCTAGGGGTTATAAGGTAGCCGGCAGGATTCGACCCCGTGTCACGCGAGTACGATACTGTCGTTGTTATCAATTCCCCTAGTTACAAAAAAAAAAAAATAGACTACATTGATGCATTTATCTCAATTCTTGCACTTCCTAGCATATTAGCGGTGATTAACATAAGACGCACTGTGTTGCAAATTTGTTAAAATTCAACCCAATGTGGTAATTATCGGTGCATTGTTTTGATCCATACGCACCGACCGGTGAAATTGTTGAATATGAACTTATGCAGTGTGATGTGTTAATATAAACACATCGGTGCTACCATGTTATTGGAGCACTGATGTTTTATTTAACGATGTGTTTTGTTGTCGGCAACACCGGTTACAGGGCATCCACTGGAACGATACAACGATCTGGTGTGAGGTGTTACTATTAACGCATTAGTCCCACCTTGATAGTGGAGCATCCTCCTTTTGTTCCTCGATGCATTGTAAATGTGAGTGCACCGGGAACAAGGCATCCAATAAGACGCCCCACTATGAAAATTTGGAAAATATATGTCCCCATGTGTTTTTGTATACAGTGTTAATGTGTTGGATTACAATGGTTGTACCACTACGTTAAATTTTATAAATCCTTATGTTAGCGGTGCATTTAGTTAAGTGAAGTGTACGGATGCATAATGTAAAATGACATCATTGCAATTTACTCAGTGTGTGTATTTTTTTATAAAGTATGGTAAAGCGTTTGAACATTGACATGTCGAGCCGTTATTTTTCTGGTATGCCCGAGCATGTTTAGTTAAAATTAGTGCACCACTAGGTTAAATTTTATATATCATTGAGCTAGCAATGCGATTGATGAAGTGTAATGGGTCGGTGTGGGTATGAGCCTAGCTTGCGCTAGTGTTGGGGCGTTGTAAACGACACCCTACTTTGTTTTTTAGTAATTTATCGTGGTACGCTAGATTGAATGACATCGGTGTGAACATATATGGACGCACCGACAACGGTGCTCACATTATATTTAACACAGTACGCACCACTTCAGGGCGAGCCGAACCGTTCAAGGGCACTGCGTGAAAAAGAAAAAAAAAATGAAAAAATGTGAAATTTCAAGCTAAATTCTAATTTTGATTGGATGAAAATGCAAATAGGAAGGTAAAAAATAATTTACCTGGTATCTTATGTCCCGAAGAGGCATGGTTACACCATTGAGAGGAAATGAAAATTCGTGGTAATTTCCAAAATTTGGAAATGTATGGAATCCACCAATGGAGTTATCCTAGTCAGTGTAGAGAACCAAAAATAGGGCGTCTTAGGAAGAAAGGTGAGCATTGGTGCTTTCTTGAGAATTTGGAAGCATGGGATGCATTGTAACAATGAAAATAGGTTTGGTAAAAAAAAAATATTTACCCGAACGCAGTGTGCCTTTCAATGGAAAGGTGCACCGTCTGTATTGTTCAACAACACTAGTGTGATTTATTTGGTGCATGTAGTTTTATTATAAAGTACAATGGTGCTACTAAAACATGGACGCATCGGTGTTGTATTGTTCATGAACGTCCCGGTACGTATTGTTCAACAACACCGGTGTGATTTTTTTGGTGCATGTAATTTTATTATAAAGTATGGAGGTTCTACGGGAACATGGACGCATCGGTTTTGTATTGTTCATGAACTGATTGGAGCTTATATACCTTAAAGGTGCACCGAGAAAAAAACCTTCGCAAAAAATTACACTCGCCCCCCTCCGCTATGAACAATGATGGTGTGTTTGAACATTTAAGTCTCAATGTAGTTTTGTTTTACGTGCATACCAGTATGTTTGTACCATAAAGGCACACCAAAAAAAAACCTACGCAAAAAACTTTGGTCGCCCACCTCTACTAACAACCTCTGCTATAAACAGCTAATGGAAGAATTTTTTAGGGAGGTTCTGTAATATCCTCCACAAAAAGGTTTTTGTTGAAGTTCAATTGGTGGTCAATTGATTTGTAGCCAACTGAAGTTTGACAAGTAGTCAACTGTATCAAAATCTCGAGATTCATGGGATTGCGGCCAATCATTTGCATGGATCTGTAACCATTTTTGGGTGCCATGAATTAAGGTTTTGCATGTAGTAAAGCCTGTAAATATGACATCATGTAAAATTGTAAAAGGTTACACTTATAACTCTTCGTTATTTGAAACTCTCATATTTGAGAGGTGTAAAGGTCATGTAGATGTAAGCCAAAATAGTTGTAGGGTTGTTCTTCTATAAAGCAAGAGAGTAGGATGACGATTGTGTACTAGGTGTAGACCAGGGTTAGTCATGTAACTCTTTATTCTATGAATGAATAGGAATACAAGAGAGCATGAGACATTCAAGGAATGTTGGTTTTCCGAGTTAAGTGTTTCCAGAGTAAAATCTTTGTGTAATGTGTGATTGTCATTGATTATTTAAGTTCGACTGTGTCTTCTCTTTCCTGGTTGGTTTAGTGGGAGTGTTATTTTCTCTACAACATGTTCCAAAAGCAAGGTAATATTGTGTGTAATGTCCATAGGGCGAACCCCACATGTACATAAAAATGTAAATATTTTATAGGTTGGTGAGCCAAGTTGTTATAGGCCAGAAGGCTTATGTGATTATTAGGTCAGAGAGCCTAGATGTTAAAGGCCAATGAGCTTATTTTTGTAATATGTAAAAACTCATATTATTAATGAAAACACATCATTGCATGCAGACCGATCTACAATTGAGTATGGGGGGATAAACTCCACTAGAAAGGGAAAGGTAGGGTTAAGAGTCTAGGAAGGGGCTAAGCTAGGGGGCTTAATCCCAATGGAATATTATAACATTATTCCTTGAAGATAAAGTAATGGATATTATTATATATCCTAAGTCTCGAAAGTAGGGACAAGGGAGTCCCTTGGAGTGCTAAGTGTCTTAAAAGACACATGCATATATATAATTGTGGATATAGTGCGAAGGGGCATTATGGATTATTATGATCAATATTGATTGTTTCTTCGGGGAGGCAGTTGTGAGTCGTACCTTACGGTACTGAACTATGATGAAGAACTTGTACTTGTACTGCTAGCACAGGAGCTGGATTGAAGAAGCGGTTGTCAAGATGTATTACGGAAGAAGCGGGTTGCCAGGCCCATCAGTAGTTCTCTGGGTGAGAGACTACTCAGAGTTGTTTCTTGGTGCGTTGGGAAATAGTTACGGGGCTCTGAGACTTCCTGTCCAGCTTGTTATTGAAGCCTCGGAAGGGAAGTGGGGCAGCCGAGGGATTGTTGAGCAAAGAAGGGGCACACTTCCTGGGGTGGGACAGGCATGTGGGGAATGAGAGACCGTAGTCTAGTTGTAGAAGTTGGCAGCTTGGACGGAACAATTATGTTTCTTATCAAACCTCAAACTGGCTTAGTTTTCCCTTTTCCCTGGTAGAGTTTAGCCCCAAATCAGAGGTGACCCGCTACTAAGAGTTATGAGCAGCACAATCTAAGGCTGGGAGGAACGAGGAAGGTCTGCATGCAGTTAGTGTTTATTTTCCTTAGATAAGTGTCTTTTATGTGCTTATTTAAATTACTATGTGAGTGAATTATGGGTTTTCTGTCATCAAATCTCTATTGTTAAATTCTATATGAATTGTTATTGTTGGATACATGTTGTTACTATTTTTGCTTAACTATGTTCATATGAAGAACATAGTATTTAATTTAACGATATCAGTTTTCGTAATGCCACAGGGTGTGTTCAAGCTAAGGGTTGGGAATGCTACTAGAGCATGTTGTTGAGTCCTTGTAAATGGGGACATTACGAATTGGCATCAGAGAAATTTTTTTAAGGAGTTGTCAGTAATGGGTGTTATCACACTAAATTTCCTTGGGTCTTTTAGTTTGTTTACAATTCTTTTTTAAGCCTTAGATTTTAAATTTTATTTTAAAGTCTCATCCCTTTAAAATTTATGTTTGGTAGGACCCCTTAGATGATTAAAGTTTTTGAGTCTTAGCTCTAGTTTGATCCTCAAATTCATTTTTGATCCTTGAACCATTTTTTTTAGCTCATGACTTATTTTGGTCCTCTTCATGACTTGTCCCTAGGTCGATCCCTCCCATGACTAGATTGATGTGACACACCTTCCTCCTCACTCATGATCTTGTAGGCATGCCTCATTGTCTTTGCTTATTTGTCCAATCATGTTTTGAAGTGGATGCGTTGCCTACTCATCAGGCAGTTCCGTAGTGCCTATCACGTTCATCATAATTCCACCTCGAGTCATGATTTCCACGACTGATGTCATGTCCCTTGTTTTCAGTGCCAGAAGTCAGTTAAATATGCCTTCAAAGATCTTGCATTTATGAGCCTTGGTAACGGTTTCTAATTTTGAAAAACTCAACAGTGTTGTGCTACGCAAATTCACAATTTTTGATCAGGCGACAACATGTCAACCAAATTCGATGCTGAGAAAGATTCCAGGGTTGAAGTTTTCTCAATTTCATCCTAATATTGCGTTGAAGATCTCAACAGGTGTCTACTCCACAGGAATCCCGTGTTGCCTCATCTGCATATTAATTTTCACAGGAAATTTGTGCTCGAGTTTTTTGTTTGTTGAGATTGCACAATAGTAAGGGACCCGTATTTGCATGGTAGCCTTGTCTTTTCTCTTCTTCAGACCTGTAAACTTCCTTGCCCATATCTATGGTCTGATTACTATTGTTTGCTTTAACCATTGAAATCCCAAGCCTATAAATAGCCTATCCTATGTGTATGTGTTGCGCTACCCAGAGGCGCTGCTCAAACCCTCTATGTTTTCCTTGCTTCCTTTCACCTCGGAGTTTGGCGTTCTTAATCGATTGCAGAGGGCCAATTTCGGATTACCCCCTCACTGTATACACTCTCGAATACCTGTATAAGCCTAAGAGTGTAATTCCAAAGGTCAAGCTTGGCTTACTAATCAACAGTCTATTTAAAAAGGGTCAGCATTGTACATTTGAAGCTTGAGTTAAAGCTTTTCTGGTCATTACCATCACTTAAGCCTTTTAAAATCCCTCATTTTGAGTTATGGATACTCCTCAATCGAGGAAGACATTCAAAGGTGGCAAGGTGATTAGGACAGAACCGGTGGACATGCATATTTTTTATACAAAACCCATGGCAAGAGAGGCCTTTCAAAGAGTAGGGTGCCTCTCTTTCTGTCAGAACATGCAGAGAGGCCATCTAGAGGTAGAAAGACAGTTTTCATTACAGTTTGATGGGAAGAAAACCAAGGTTGGGGATTTGGAGTTTGAGGTGACTGAAGCCTCTATCTCGACTGCAACAAGAATTCCCCTTTCAGGTGAAAAATGGTTCAAAGCCATGGCTTTGAGTTCAGCCTATGCAAAAGATCTTTTTAAACTTGAATATCAAGCCAATGGTTTGTCCAAAAGTATGCCAAGGAGTCAATTGATTGAACAATTTCACAGATTATTGAAGATCATACAGAGATATTTTACTTGTGAAGGGAGATTTAACACATTGTACCAGTACCATATAAGGTTGTTGCTACATTTTACTGGTAAGGTTGAGATGAATATTCCTTATTACTTGTTGAAGAGTATAGGTAAGATGTCAGACAAGATACAAGCTAAATCTAAAGATGTGGATTCTATCCTTTTCCACTCTGGATTAATCAGAATGCTAGTCTCTGAGGAATTGGGTAAGAAAGAGATTTTGTGGGAGCATTTTGTTGTTACCTCTCATTTCAAGTTGGATTTAGCACCAACTCCTCAATCACAGAAGGCAAGTCCTTTGTCACCCACTAGTGCTACTAAAGCAGGGACCAGTAGGAAGAGAAAGGGCAGAGCCCGTGTTCAAGTTTGAGAGATCAGCAAGCAGGTCATAGAAACCGAGGAGGAAGTTTGTCCTTCTCCACACAGAGACTTTTCACCACCTCCTCCACTAGGGTTATAAGAGATGCCTTCTTCTACCAAAGCTACATCCAAGAGAGGGAAGAAGCTTCTCTTTCCCTCTTCTCCTCCAGCAGTCAAAATCAAGGGTAAAATACCTTTCACAAGGTCATCAATTCCTAAGGAGGTTTTCAAAGAGCGGACTTTACCAGAAACCCCTATTCAAAAGAACAAAGGAAAAAGCATTGAAAAGCATGTGGATGAGAAATCATAAACCCTTATTCAGAAGAAGAAAGGTAAAGGTAGTTTTCATCCTACTAAAGGGAAACGAGAAACCCTTGTACAGAAGGGTAAGGGTAAAGGTACTAAAAGACCTTTGGAGAGGAAAGATGAAACCTCTGAGAAAGGCATTGAGAAGCCTGTTGAAAGAAAAGATGAAACCCCTGTGCAGAGAAAGAAGAATAAAAGTAAAGCCATCAAGGAACCTAATGAGGTAGACAAGACACTTCCCATGCAGGAGGAAGAGGAGTCTGAGAAAAATCCTATTGAGACTGTGCATGCCACTGTTCCTCCTGACAGTCAAACCTACAAAAGAATTATCAAGTAGCTTAGAGATGCAAGAAAAGAAATAGCTTGTCTTAAAGCAGAAGATAAGGTCCACTTGGCTCAAATGAAAGAGCTCATGGATGGCTATAGTCACACCCTTGACTTGGAAAGGTTTGCAACAAGAAAGGCCCAGTCCCTTCATAGATAGTTAAAGAATCTTTACAGGCAAAACAGAGGCTTTCATTCTCAGAATAGGAAACTAAAGGTTGAGTTGAAGCACTTTCAAGATGAGGTAGCACAAAGAAATTTACAAGTGTTGGTTGAAGCTGACGTTGAGCATGACAAACCAGCAGCTAAGGAGAGCACAGCTACATAGAGGAAGCATGTCAATGCTAAGAATAAGAAGTATTCTATGTCAATTGAAGATCCTCTTTCTACCAAAAAGAGTGTGAGGTTAAGTGTCAAAATGACAAAATAGTTGGTAAAAGGTAAGCCCCATTTTTTAGGATGTTTCCTTTTTGGGAGGGTTAACTGATATGCAAATATTATCTCTACCATCTATACAGGCTTCTAAGCATTTAACTATATGGGTTTTGAGTTTTTGCTAAGTGCTAGTTTCCCCTAGTGGTAAAAGGCACTACCTATTGTACGGTCAAGGTACCTAAGTAAAATGGTTTTGTCATCATGAAAGACCACAAATTTCTCGGCACATTTTCAAGGTTGAAGGCGCTGCATTTTTGGCAATGCTCCCCAAACCTGCACACAGACGCAACGTAAGTGGTGCTACTTAATATTGGGCAGAGAACAGAGTTGGCATACAGGCACAACACAGTGGTGCTACCGAATATTTCACAGAGGGTAACGGTTTTCACACAGGTGCAACACATGGGCGCTACCTATAGGCACTACCTAATATTGCAGAGAGATCAGAGTATGTACACATATGCAGCACAGTGGCGCTACCTACAGGCGCTACCTTTTCTCCTTGTAGTGCGCTACCCAGATTCGCTACCCAAGGAAGCTATCAACAAACACCAGGGATCTAGGAGGACCAAGATAACAACTTTTGGATTAATTGATGATGGAGAAGGATGTAGAAACAACAGTTGGCATCATGAAGACAACCACATGTTTTGAATGACACATGGCAAGGAGCTGTGCAGCAAAAGGGAATCAAATCAGTTTGAAGTTCGGTTGGATTAATCACCGACATTTTCCTATTTTATAGCATAGGTGGTTAGATAAGTTGTTAAATCAAATAAATGTTTAGAGTTTTTCAAGGGAAGGAGGCCAGCTCGTACCTCCAGTTGTTGCCTCCCTTTTGATATAAATAGATAGATCAATTGCTTTAGTAGGTTCGTATGGTTGAGCAAGGCTCCCTCATACTGTAATATTTTGATGAAGTAACTGTGATCTAGTGATGTACTGGACTTAAGACTTTTTGACTAATAGAAATCAGCTTCTCTTTCAGCTTGTTTGCTTCTGATACTAAATGTTCATGCTTTGAATGATTCACATGAATGATTGTGGTGATGTTATGATGGATGTTGGATCATTATGTTATCATGATGTTTATTTAGCTTCCTTAGTTTCTCAGTTCAAGAAGATCTTGTGTTAAGAAACTTTCCTGCTTAGGATTTTGTGGACCTGGTGTTTACAATAGCCCCTACACTTCTCTCATTCAAGTCTTCCCTCTATTCATACTTACTCCCAAACTACTGATTGAAGTTAGCCAAGACCTTAATTTATGGTGCATGATAGCCCTGTTATCTGAGTTAGAACATTATCATTTGAGTCCTTTTCCATTTGACCCTTTAAACACCCTTACATTCACCAATAACTTGATGGGTATTGGGCTTGCCTTCCACTCAATCTGAAGGTGACTCCTAGTGCTAACATAGCATCTTTTTCGGGGAACGATTTGGAGACTTTTCCGTGGGATTAAACGACACAGTATACTAGTCATAAATGTGCATTAGAACTCAGTATCTTGAATATTGCATCCTACACCTAGCGACTCCATTGTTTCAGCTCTGGCACCTAAAGGCAGACATATGAGATCAAATCCATAGCTACCTTTGGTTCCACCTGAGGCTGACCTAGAGAAGGTAATAAAGAAGGGAAAAGTTTCTTAAAAAAGTTTTTTTGTTGTTGCTACAAGTTCTTCTGGTCAGTTGCCTGATTCCACTCTTGATACTCCAGTTGTTTTATCAAGTAAGCTTCCTTTATCTTCTACTGAAGTATATAAAAAACTTGATTTTGAAGAGTTTCCTGTTGAATACTCTTCCTTTGAAACTGAATTGAAAGAAGAAAACAATGATATATTCTCCTCCCCTGATATTGAGAAGTGTTTCAGTCTTGATAGTTTTGAAGATTTCCCTACTTTAGGTTTTGCTACACCTCTTTCTGTTAAAACTTTTGTTGCCAAAGAAGTAGGAACTTCATCTCCCTCTCAGACCTTACCATCCTCTTCCAAGACTCAACATGTTGTTGTGAAGACTGAAACTCCCCCTTCATCCATTCTTTCTTCTCCTAATCTGCACACAGCCAATTCTCCTTCTCCTCCTTGTTCACCTAGGATCCAAAATCAAATGGCAGTTGTTAACCCCCCTGCAAATAGGATGGATGCCATAGTGGCTGCAAGATATGCTCCTCTATTCTTACCTTAGCTAGTGAATGTTCTCCCTCCTTGAGATTATTTGAAATGCATGCCTAAGTTCACGGTAGAAGAAGATGTAACAGCTGAGGAACATCTTGCTACTTTCTACAGCTATGCAGATAACCAAAATATTGAAAATGAAGATGTATGGATGAGGGTTTTCATCCAAATCCTTTTTGGTGAGGCTAGGAAGTGGTTTAGGGGTCTGGCCCCTGGATCCATTACTGGTATTGAGGCATTGGATGAAGCCTTCTTGAGGCATTAGGGTGACAAAAAGGATTTTTTGTACTACATCACCGAATTCGGATCTTTGAAAAGGAAAGAAGGAGAGTTTGTCTCTGACTTTTCTAAAAGATTTAACAAAATGTACAAGAAGATCCTTGATGAGATCAAACCCACTAAAACCATGGAAAAAATCACTTATGCCAGTGCATTTGATTCTGAATTTTTCCTCCTTTTGAGAGAAATAAGGTCACCTTCCTTGGCTCATATGCAATATGTTGCCTTAGAGGTAGAATCCAACATAGTGGCATCAGATAAGCTCAGCAGGAAATATGATAGGGATAGGAGAAAAAACAAAGCTGAAGCTTCAACTTTTGATTCCTCTGTTGTCCATTCTCAAGTAGATGAGCTGAACAAATTAGTAAAATCTCTTTCCACTTAAATTGAGAAATTAAAATCATAAGGGAAACAGACATATAGAAACGCTCAAAACAATGATAACAGAGGTAACTACAGGAGACCAAATAATGCTCCCCAAATCTTTCCTAGAGATCCTAGAAACAGAGAGAGAGAGAGAGAGAGATGATCAGAGGGTACAAGCTCCTTTGCAAAATAATTTAGTGATTGATGAAGAAGAAGAGGAGGTAGAAGTTGATCCTAAGATTCACTGCTTAGGTGATACATCCCCATCCCCACACTTGACTCAATCCTCTAATGAGCAATCTTTAATGGATATTCAAATTAATGAGTTAAGCAAGGGAGAGAAAATAAGGGAAAATGCTAGTAGATATAATCTGAGATCTAAGAAGAATGAAGAAAAAACGGATGCCCCTAATCAGCCTGTTCAAAAAGAAAATTCTACCAAGGTTGTTACAGTGAGTAGCAAGGAAAAAGACTCTCAAAACCCACAAGTTCTAATCAGAAATCCTTTTCCTAAAACTAAAGAAATCCTAAAACCTTCTTCTTCTTTCAGTTTTGAAAATGAGATCCAGAAAATAAAGATCCATGTACCTTTTTTGGAGTTGATAAAAAATGAAGAATTTAAAAAATACCTATCCAAAATGCTACAGCCTGAATCATCTTCAAATTCCACTAATTCAATAAATATGCAAGATGAAAAACCAGCAGTGATTTTAAATCCTTTGATAGAAGACAGAGACGACTCACCCCCACCTTTCTACACCTCACTGAATAGACATGATAAGGTTCTACACAATTGTCTCATGGATTCAGGGGCATCCCACAATCTTATGCCAAAATATGTTATGGATGAACTTGGGTTAGAAGTCACAAAGACCTATCATGACTTATATTCTTTTGACTCCAGAAAACTCAAGTGTCTTGGAGTCATTAAGGATATGGTGGTGACCTTATTTCAGCTGCCCATGAAGAGTATACTTATGGATATCGTAGTTGTTGATGTTCCCCCCAAGTTTGGCATGCTCTTGTCAAGATCCTGGATAAAAATACTTGGGGGAAACTTGCAGATGGATCTCTCTTATGCTACTATTCCTGTTTTTGGGGGAGAGCATAGAAGACTTTATAGGGAAGCTCAATTGGCTTACATCAATAGTGATGAAGCAAATCCCACCAATCACCCTATTTTTGCTTTTGATACAGATCTGGGATCTAGTATTTTGCAGCTCACTGATGCTCCTGAAGCCCCTTGAGAAATCAGAAAAAATTCCATCAACTTTTCTAAAGAGCCTCTTCTAACCACTTATGTCTGGAAGATGTTCTTTGATGGAGCCTCTTCCAAGGAAGGTGCTGGTGCTGGGGTGATCTTTGTCTCGCCAACTCAAGAAACTATATCTTTGTCATATAAACTAGAATTTGAGACTACTAATAATGTGGCAGAGTATGAGGCTCTTGTCTTGGGTTTGAGGGCAGTTAAAGACATGGGGATAGAAGAGCTATCAGTATTTGGGGATGTTGAATTGATAGTCCATCAGATTAAAAATCTTTATCAAACAAAGCATCCTAGGCTTAAATCTTACAGAAATGAAGTGTGGGATTTGGTGGACAGTTTTTTCTCTGCTTTTAATGTATCATTCATTCCTAGAAAAGAAAATACCATGGCTGATTCTTTGGTTGTATCAGCAAGCAACTTCAGAATTCCTATACCACCAAAAATCAAGTATGATGTAGAAGTCAAATAAAGGCTATAAAATATTGGAAGGTGTTCGAAGATGATTTAGAACTTAAAAAGTTTCTTGAGACTCTTGATGAATTTTCTGCATTACACATTGATCAGGATCATGGTTCAGAAGTCACTCCTCATGCTGATGTTTTCCTCAATAAAATTGCTAATCATCATATTGTGCAGCTGCCTAGTAATCATATACCAAAGGCACTGATTCCTTTGGAAAGATTATTTGATGGGAATGACGTGGCATTGAAAGGGGAGGTATCCAATGATGATGCAGATATAACTGAGTGCAATGTGGGCACTGAAAAGGATCCAAAATACGTCAAACTGTCAAGCATCCTATCAGAAGACCAGAGGATAGAATATATTAAGTTGTTGAAAGAATTTAATGATGTATTCGCTTGGACTTATGAAGATCTCAGAACTTATGACACAAGCACAATAGAGCACAAGATCCCATTAAAAGAAAACACCAAAGCCTTCAGGCAAAAGTTGAGCCAAATCAATCCTATGTTGTTTCTTGTCATGGAGAAAGAAGTTAAGAAGCTTTTAGATGCAAAAATTATCATTCCTTTGAGGTATTCTGAATGGGTAGCCAATTTGGTCCCAGTAAGAAAAAAGAATGGAGAAATCAGACTTTGTGTTGATTTTTGAAATCTGAACAGAAGCTCAAAGAAGGATAATTACCCTTTACCCAAGATGGAGCACATATTACCGAAGGTGACAGGAGCAGCCAGGATGTCTATGGTTGATGGATTTTCCGGATACAATCAGGTCTCTGTTTTTCCAAAAGACAGGGAGAAGATGGCCTTTACCACTCCTTGGGATACATTTATGTACGCCAAGATGCCCTTTGGTTTGATGAACGCAGGGGAAACTTTTCAGCGAGCTACGGACATAACATTTACTGGAGAAAAGGATAAGTTTGTTGTTATCTATTTGGACGACATAACAGTGTATTCTCAGTCTGATAAAGAACACTATGATCATTTAAGAAAGGTTTTCTTGAAATGTAGAAAATTTGGCCTCTCTTTGAATCCGAAAAAATTATTTTTTGCCATGAAAGAAGGAAAAATATTGGGGAATATTGTGTCAGCTGAAGGGGTAAGGATTGATTCCAGCAGGGTTGAGGCTATACAAACTTTGTCACTTCCTAGATCTAAAAAAGAGGTACAATCTTTTCTAGGAAAAATCAAATTTTTGAGAAGATTTGTGTCAAATTTTGTTGAGTTAGTTAAGTATATCACAGCCATGCTAAGGAAGGATAGTGAAATCAAATGGACTGCTGAGGCACATGATTCTTTTGATCAAATAAAGAAAGCCTTGATTGAAGCCCCGGTCCTTGTCAGCCCCGACTACTCCAAGGACTTTCTTATTTTTTCTTTTGCCTCTTTTGATACAGTAGAAGCAGTCCTATTGCAGAAGAATGTTGAAGGCTTAGAGTAGCCTATTACCTTTTTTAGCAGAGCATTGAGAGATGTTGAACTAAAATATGACATCATGGACAAGTAAGCCTATGAATTGGTTAAAGCTCTTAAGTCCTTCAGAGTTTATGCCATGCATTCAAGAGTTATTGCTTATGTCCCATCAACTGTTGTAAAAGAAATTCTTATTTAGCCTGATATAGATGGAAAAAGAAGCAAGTGGATTGCTAAACTACTTGAATTTGATTTGGATATTAGGCCCACAAAATTGGTTAAAGGCCAGGGTTTAGCCAAGCTCTTGGCTTAATCAAATTGCTCAGCATTGGGGGTAAATTTCATCCACTCATGTTCAGAAAATAAGCAGACTGAGATAACTGATAAAGGTCCTCAAGTCATTTCTACATTGGAAAACTTCAGCTGGTACAAGCACATCATATTTTTTCTGCAAAATTTACAGCCTCCAAGTGGTATGGAAAAGAACAAGGTGAGGGCCTTAAAACTCAAATCAATAAAGTACTACCTTTTTCATCAAATTTTGTATTGGAAGGATCCATTAGGAGTGATTTTGAGATGCCTAGGCCCCCAAGAAGCCCAAAAGATTATGTCTGATTTTCATGACAGTTTATGTGGGGGGCATCATTATTGGAGAACCACGGCATACAAGATCTTCAGGGCTGGGTACTTCTGGCCCAATTTGTTCACTAATGTTTGTGCTAAGATTAGAGCTTGTGCTAAGTGTCAGAAGTTCTCCGGAAAGCAACAACTTAAGTCTTTGCCATTGAAGCCTGTGGCAGCCTCAAGACCCTTCCAGCAATGGGGCCTAGATTTTATCAGGGAAATCCATCTCGCTTCCAATGGTCAACATAGATGGATCTTGACTGCTACATATTACTTTACTAAATGGATCGAAGCTATTCCCACAAGGAATGATTCACACAAAGTGATCATTGGTTTCCTGGAAGACATCATAGCAAGGTTTGGGTGTCCTGACAGAATCATCACTGATAATGTTGCATCATTCAAGGTTGAACCATTGATTTAGTTCTGTGAACAGTTTGGGATCACTTTGATCCATTCCACCCCTTACTATCCACAGGGAAACGGGCTTGCAGAATCCTCGAACAAAAGAATTATAAAGATCATTAAAAGGTTGTTAGAGGATAACAAAAAGGCATGGGATTCGAAACTCAAATTTTCTCTATGGGATGATAGAGTGACAGTGAAAAGGTCCTTGGGACTTTCCCCTTTCCAGTTGGTGTATGGAGTTGAGGCAGTTTTTCCTTCTCAACTTGCCTTACCTGTGGCAAAATTCTTACAAGATTATCAAGGGGAACCTGATCATATGATCAGAAGGATTCAGCAACTGGTTGAAGTGCAGTAGACCCGGGAGCAACTTGTAGACAAAGAATCTAACCATCAACTGAAGATCAAGCAGGCTTTCGACAAAAAGGTGAACAAAGAGGATTCTCAATTGGGCGATCTGGTGCTCAAGTGGGATGCACCGAAGCAACATAAATGCAAGCACGGTAAATTTGAAGCTTTATGGATCGATCCTTTCAAAATCTCTGAGGTATTCTCTAATAACACATTCAAGTTGCAGAGTATGGAGTATGAAGAGGTTTTTGGTGGCCCTCTTAAGGGGCATTTCCTGAAAAGGTACTTTGCTTAAGCCTTGAGTGGCTCTTCATATCATTGTCAATATCATTATCTTTTTATTTTTGTTTCAATAACTGACCCCATAGCCCTAGGATAAGGCATTGTATCTACTCATTCTTGGCAGCCCGCAAGGGGTATGCCATCCCCTGTGGAGCCAATGTTATCACACTAAATTGCCTTGGGTCTTTTAGTTTGTTTTCAATCCTTTTTTAAGCCTTAGATTTTAAATTTTCTTTTAAAGTCTCATCCTTTTAAAATTTATGTTTGGTAGGACCCCTTAGATGATTAAAGTTTTTGAGTCTTAGCTCTAGTTTGATCCTCAAATTCATTTTTGATCCTTGAACCATTTTTTTTAGCTCATGACTTTTTTTTGTCCTCTTCATGACTTGTCCCTAGGTCAATCCCTCCCATGACTAGATTGATGTGACACACCTTCCTCCTCACTCATGATCTCGTGGGCATGCCTCATTGTCTTTGCTTACCTGTCCAGCCATGTTTTGAAGTGGATGTGTTGCCTACTCATCAGGTAGTTCTGTAGCGCCTATCACGTTCATCATACTTCCACCTCGAGTCATGATTGCCATGACTAATGTCATGTCCCTTGTTTTCAATGACAGAAGTCGGTTAAAGAGGCCTTCAAAGATCTTACATTTATGAGCCTTGGTAACGGTTTCTAATTTTGAAAAACTCAACAATGTTGGGTTGCGCAAATTCACAATTTCTGATCAGGGGACAACATGTCAACCAAATCCGATCCTGAGAAAGATTCCAGGGCCGAAGTTCTCTCAATTTCATCCTGAGATTGCGTTGAAGATCTCAACATGTGTCTACTCCACAGGTATCCTGTGTTTCCTCCTCTGCATATTAATTTTCACAGGAAATTTGTGCTCGGGTTTTTGGTTTGCTGAGCTTACATAGTAGTAAAGGACCCGTATTTGCATGGTAGCCTTGTCTTTTCTCTTCTTCAGACATGTAAACTTCCTTGCCCATATCTATGGTTTGATTACTGTTGGTTTCTTTAACCATTGAAATCGCAAGCCTGTAAATAGCCTATCCTTTGTGTATGTGTTGTGTTACACAGAGGCGTTGCTCAAACCCTCTTTGTTTTCCTTGCTTCCTTTCACCTCGGAGTTTGGCATTTTTACTCAATTGTAGAGGGCCAATTTCATATTACCCCCTCACTGTCTACACTCTCGAATACATGTATAAGCCTAAGAGTGTAATTCCAAAGGTCAAGCTTGGCTTACTAATCAATAATCTATTTAAAAAGGGTCGGCATTGTACATTTGAACCCTGAGTTAAATATTTTTTGGTCATTACCATCCCTTAAGCCTTTTAAAATCCCTCATTTTGAGCTATGGAGAATCCTCAATCGAGGAAGACACACAAAGGTGGCAAGGTGGTTAGGATAGAACTGGTGGACATGCATCTTTTTTATACAGAACCCATGGCAAGAGAGGCCTTTCAAAGAGTAGGGTGCCTCTCTTTCTGTCAGAACATGCAGAGAGGCCATCCAGAGGTAGCAAGACAGTTTTCATTATAGTTTGATGGCAGGAAAACCAAGGTTGGGGATTTGGAGTTTGAGGTGACTGATGCCTCTATCTCAGCTACAACAGGAATTCCCCTTTCAGGTGAAAAATGGTTCAAAGCCATGGCTTTGATTTCAACCTATGAAAAAAGATCTTTTTAAACCTAAATATCAAGCCAATGATTTGTCCAAAAGTATGCCAAGGAGTCAATTGATTGAACAATTTCACAGATTATTGAAGATCATACAGAGATATTTTACTTGTGAAGGGAGATTTAACACATTGTACCAATACCATATAAGGTTGTTGCTACATTTTACTGGTAAGGTTGAGATGAATATTCCTTATTACTTATTGAGGAGTATAGGTAAGATGTCAGACAGGATACAAGCTAAATCTCAAGATGTGGATTCTAGCCTTTTCCACTCTTGATTAATCAGAATGCTACTCTCTAAGGAATTGGGTAAGAAAGAGATTTCATGGGATCATTTTGTTGTTACCTTTCATTTCAAGTTAGATTTAGCACCAACTCCTCAATCACAGAAGGTAAGTCCTTTGTCACCCACCAGTGCTACTAAAGTAGGGACCAATAGGAAGAGAAAGGGAAGGGCCCATGTTAAAGTTTCAGAGATCAGCAAGCAGGTCATAGAAACCGAGGAGAAAGTTTTTCCTTCTCCGCACAGAGATTTTTCACCACCTCCTCCACCAAGGTTAGAAGAGATGCCTTTTTCTACCAAAGCTACATCCAAGAGAGGGAAGAAGCTTCTCTTTCTCTCTTCTCCTCCAACAGTCGAAATCAAGGGTAAAATACCTTTCACAAGGTCATCAATTCCTAAGGAGGTTTTCAAAGAGCAGTCTTTACCAGAAACCCCTATTCAAAAGAACAAAGGAAAAAACATTGAAAATACTATGGAGGAGAAATCATAAACCCTTATTCAGAAGAAGAAGGGTAAAGGTAGTTTTCAAACTACTAAAGGGAAACAAGAAACCCATGTACAGAAGGGTAAGGGTAAAGGTACTAAAAGACCTTTGGAGAGGAAAGATGAAACCTCTAAGAAAGGCAATGAGAAGCCTGTTGAAAGAAAAGATGAAACCCCTGTGTGGAGAAAGAAGAATAAAAGTAAAGCCATCAAGGAACCTGATGAGGTAGACAAGACACTTCCCATGCAGGAGGAAGAGGAGTCTAAGAAAAATCCTATTGAGACTTTGCATGCCATTGTTCCTCCTGACAATCAGACCTACAAAAGACTTATCGAGTAGCTTAGAGATGCAAGAAAAGAAATAGCTCGTCTTAAAGCAGAAGATAAGGTCCACTTGGCTCAGATGAAAGATCTCATGGATGGATACAGTCACACCCTTGACTTGGCAAGGTTTGCAGTAAGAAAGGCCTAGCCCCTTCATAGACAGTTAAAGAATCTTTACAGACAAAACAGAGGCTTTCAGTCTAAGAATAGGAAGCTGAAGCACTTTCAAGATGAGGTAGCCCAGAGAAATTTACAGGTGCTGGTCGAAGCTTCCATTGAGGATGACAAACCAGTAGCTAAGGAGAGCACAGCTACACAGAGGAAGCCTGTCAATGCTAAGAAGAAGAAGTTTGCTATGTCAATTGAAGATCCTCTTTCTACCATAAAGAGTGTGTAGTTAAGTGTCAAAATGACAAAATAGTTGGTAAAAGGTAAGCCCCATTTATTAGGATGTTTCCTTTTTGGGAGGGTTAACTGATATGCAAATATTATTTCCGCCATCTATACAAGCTTCTAAGTGTTTAACTATATGGGTTTTGAGTTTTTTCTAAGTTCTAGTTTCCCCCAGTGGTAAAAGGTACTACCTATTTCACAGTCAAGGCACCTAAGTAAAATGGTTTTGTCATCATGAAATACCACAAATTGCTCGGCACGTGTTCAAGGTTGAAGGTGTTGTGTTTTTGGCAATGCTCCCCAAACCTGCACATAGACGCAGCGTAAGTGGTGCTACCTAATGGTGCTACCTAATATTGGGCAGAGAACAGAGTTGGCATACAGGTGCAAGACAGTGGCGCTACCGAATATTTCACAGAGGGTAAAGGTTTGCACACAGGGGCGCTACCTACAGGCGCTACCTAATATTGCACAGAGAGCAGAGTCTGTACACATATGCAACACAATGGCGCTACCTACAAACACTATCTTTTCTCCTTGTAGTGCGCTACCCAAATTCGCTACCCAAGGAAGCTGCCAACAAACACCAGGGATCTAGGAGGACCAAGATAACAACTTTTGGATTAATTGATGATGGAGAAGGATGTAGAAATAGCAACTGGCATCATGAAGACAACCACACGCTTTGAAGTACACATGGAAAACAAGGAGCTACGCAAAAAAGGGAATCAAATCAGTTTGAAGTTCAGTTGGATTAATCACCAACATTTTCTTGTTTTATAGCATAGGTGGTTAGATAAGTTGTTAAATCAAATAAATGTTTAGAGTTTTTCAAGGGAAGGAGGCCATCGTACCTCCAGTTGTTGCCTCCCTTTTGTTATAAATAGATAGATCAATTTCTTTAGTAGGTTCGGATGGTTGAGCAAGGCTCCCTCATACTGTAATATTTTGATGAAGTAATTGTGATCTAGTGATGTACTGGACTTAAGACTTTTTTACTAATAGAAATCAGCTTCTCTTTCAGCTTATTTGTTTCTGATGCTAAATGTTCATGCTTTGAATGATTCACATGAATGATTGTGGTGATGTTATGATGGATGTTTGATCATTATGTTATCATGATGTTTATTTAGATTCCTTAGTTTCTCAGTTCAAGAAGATCTTGTGTTAAGAAACTTTCTTCCTTAGGCTTTTGTGGACCTGATGTTTACAGCAGCCCCTACACTTCTCTCATTCAAGTCTTCCCTCTATTCATACTTACCCCCAAACTACTGATTGAAGTTAGCCAAGACCTTAATTGATGGTGCATGATAGCCCTGTTATCTAAGTTAGAACATTATCATTTGAGTCCTTTTCCATTTGACCCTTTAAACACCCTTACATTCACCTATAACTTGATGGGTATTGGGCTTGCCTTCCATGCAATCTAAAGGTGACTCGTAGTGCTAACAATGGGGACATTACAAATTGGTATCAGAGCCCAGGTTGTAACACTGAGCCTGCATGGGCCATTTAGCAAAGTGTTGAAGTGAAATTTCAGACTTTGCATGCGAACTGTTTGACAGAATTTCAACAAGAGTTCATTGCATTTTGTTTGACAAAAATGTTACAGTGTTTCCGTGGTGAACCCGGGAGAAACTGAGTGAAATTTGGCCAAAAGCCCAAATTTTTGGTGTTAAAATTCCTAAGGAATTTGGAAAATTGGTCTAAGGATGAGTTTTTCTGGACGTTAATTTCTATCTGAGAAGATTTAGACCAACAAATGGCCGAACTTGAAGTCGGTATAAGGCTATGTTCGACTGAATGAAATTGAAAAACTTAATGGTTGTCGAGTGACCATGGTGAAATGGACTGAAATTGGGCAAAAGCCCCAATTTCCTGTAACTAAATAATGGCTAATTCGAAATGAAAGTGTCGAATTTGAAAGAAGCGTGCAAATTTTTATGTACCAGGTTTGAATGGATTGTATTAATCTTAGTCACAGAGCTCTAATGGCAACCAAAGAAGGAATTTCATTTTGGGTGAATTTAAGCCTCTTTGGGATTTTGGAAAATAGGCGAATTTGGAAAAAAATTAGTATTTTTTCGTACGTTGACGTCATCGTGACGTGGAAGGCCATGTGTCAGCTGACGTGGAAGATAATGGCGTGTACTACCTTTGGTGGCAGGTACATGGGGGTAGGGAGATGAAAATAATCTAAGTGTTGGGACTCATTGTGAGTCTGTGAGTCCGCGAGTCCGAAAGTCTAAAGAAGTGGAAAATGGCTAAGTCTTTACACTTTTCAGATGGAATTATGTAAGAAAGGTTACAAGTCCATGAGTCCAAAAGTCTGAAGAAGTGGAAATTAACTAAGTGTTGAGACTTTTCGGATGGACTTATGTAAGAAATGTTACAATTCTGTGAGTCTTTGAGTTCACAAGTTTGAAAGTCTGAAGAAGTGGAAAATTGACTAAGTGTTGAGACTTTTCGGACGAACTTATCTAAGAAAGGTTACAAGTCTGTGAGTCTGCCAGTCGGAAAGTCTGAAGAAGTGGAAAATTGACTAAGTGTTGAGACTTAGTATGAGTCTGTGAGTCCACGAAGAAGGGAAAATGGCCAATTAATGAGACTTAGTATGAGTCTGTGACTCCACGAAGATGGAAAAATGGTGAAGTGTTGAGACTTTTTGGATGAACTTATGTAAGAAAAGTTAGAAGTCCATGAGTCCATGAGTCTGTGAGTCCGTGAGTCTGAAAGTTTGAAGAAGTGGAAAAATGGCTAAGTGTTGAGACTCTTTGGATGGACTTATGTAAGAAAGGTTACAAATCTGTGAAACTGTGAGTCCGCGAGTCCGAAAGTCCGAAGAAGTGGAAAAATGGTTAAGTGTTGGGACTTATTATGAGTCCATGAGTCCGTGAATCCAAAGAAGTGAAAAAATGCTTAAGTGTTGAGACCTTTCGGACAGACTAGTGTTGGGACTTATCATGAGTCCATGAGTCCGCGAGTCTGGAGAAGTGGGAAAATGGTCAAGTATGGGAACTCTTTGGGCGAACTTATGAAAGGGAGAATTATGCTTCCATGAGTCTGCGAGTCTGCATAGATGAAAATAATCTAAGTATTGAGACTTTTCGGAAGGATTCATGAAAGAAAGAATCCTGATACATTATTGGAACAAAATCATATGAAATTTTATGTAATTGTAAATTATTAAGCCTAACAAATGTTATTGGTTGCACATTTGTAGAATTAACAACATTTATATCAGAACAAGATCACCACAAAGTTCAGAATCACGGAAGATGCACAAAGGGCTTACAACCATGAAGATAAGATCAGAGGGTTGTATGTCGATATAGGCAATGAAGGTACAAATTCAAATGGACATGGAAAAGGAAAGGAAGAAAGCATGATCTTGGTAGAGACCATAAAAAAGTTTGAAAAAGGATGTCTGGAATTATAAAGTTGATAATGAGATGCTTATGAAAGCCAATGAGTAGTTGGAAGACTTCAACATCATGTTAATGTAGATCTTAGATAGAATAGAGAAGAATATGGATAAGGAGACTGAAGCAAGCATATCAAGGAGTCAAGAGTCTCGCAATGAGAGGGGAAGAACAAGAAGTGTTGGTAGGAATCACCGTCATTCTCCAAGGCATTCAACTAAGAGAGCACACGGAAGTTCCATTACATCCTCTGTTAGGAAGCATAAGAAAAGGTTTGGATGGATGAGCTACAAGGGCAAATGAAAAAAATCAAGCCTCCTATATTTGATGGTGAGAACAAGAAGCATGAGGATGCAGAGACATGGTTTTTATGCATGAGGAAGTATTTCCAATTGCATAACTACTCTTCACAAGCAGAAGGAAGAATTGTCATTTATCAGCTCAAGTGAAAAGCATCAATGTGGTGGGATCAATTTGTGCAAGTACATCAGATTGATGAGAAGAAGGTCACTTGGAGGGAATTCAAGAGGTATTTCCAAAAGAAAAACTTGACTAAGCGATACTATGATAAGAAAATGAAGGAGTTATTTGAACTCAAGCTTGGGAGTATGACCATAGATGAATATGAAAGGAAGTTTTTAGAGTTACTGAAGTATGTTTCTTTCATCAAGGAGGAGCAAGTTAAGATTCAGATGTACCTGAGTGGGCTGCCATATTTTATCAGTGATAAGATATAGTATGATGATCCCAAGACACTAGAGGAAACTATAAGGAGAGCTAACTTCATTTATGATCAACATAGTTGAATACCAACTTTCCAAAGGATGTGGGTAGACAAAAAGAAAAGTATGATGGACTAGAGGAAGAAGGGGTCCAAGCCACCATTCTTTAGAAATAATTCTTAGGGAAAACCAACCTCTAAAGAACCTAGAATGACAGAGGCAATAGGAAAAAGACCAAGGCAACCACCTATTCAATGTTGGGGTTGTGGAGGAGATCATGTGTTGAGAGATTGCCCTCATATAGATGGAAAAGTGAAGACTTCTTACAAATGTACAACAAGCTGAAATAGTGGAGGACATGGGCAGAAGTGTATCAAGGATCTATGCAACTCTAAATAACAAGAAAGATGAGTTTCAGTCACACATGATTGAAGTGGAAAGTAAAATCAATGACCAAACCATTGTTATTTTAATTGATTCAGGAGCTAGTCATAGTTATCTAGATCCTAGGATGGTGGAAAGTTTTCAATTGCCAAGAAGAAAGCTTGGAAAACCTTGGTTGGTGCAGATGGTCGTAGGATCTAAAAGAAAAAGTAATGAGATGGTTAAATCATGCACAATGGACATGAATGGATTGAGCACCAAAGCAAATTTGAACATCATACCTTTAGGTTCCTATGACTTCCTAATTGGTATGGATTGGTTGGACCAACATCATGTTGTCCTAGACTATTATAATAAGGCATTTACTTGCTTGGATGAGAAAGGAAATTTAAGGATAGTACAAGGAATTACCAGGGCAGTAACCCTCAAAGAAGTTCCAACATTGCAGTTGAAGAAGAGTTACAGAAAATGGTGTCAAATATTTGCAGCACATATGGAAGAGACACCTAAAGATAAGAAACCAAATATTGAAGATTATGCAATCCTAAAAGAGTTTGAATATGTATTCAAGGAAATGCCAGGATTGCCACCCACGAGAGATATTGAATTCTCCATCAATCTAGTGCCAGCTGCAACTCCAATATCTAAGACTCCTTACAGGATGAGTACACTTGAGATGAAGGAATTGCAAATGCAACTGGAAGAGCTTCTGAAAAAGGGGTACATACACCCAAGTGTGTCACCTTTGGGTGCCCCAGTATTATTTGTGAAGAAAAAGGATGGAACTTTGAGACTTTGCATAGACTTCAGGCAATTGAACAAGGTAACTGTGAAGAACAAGTATCCTTTGCCTAGGATAGATGACCTCTTTGATTAGTTCAAAGATGAAAAAATATTCTCCAAGATTGATCTCTGGTCTGTCTATCATCATGTAAGAATCAAAGAAGAAGACATCAACAAGACTTCCTTCAAAACAAGGTATGGCCACTATGAGTTCACAGTGGTACCATTTGGGTTTTCAAATGCACTAGCAGTCTCCATGTGTTTAATGAATGACATTTTCAGGGATTACTTAGATAAGTTTGTCATTGTCTTCCTATATGGCATTCTTATATACTCTAAGTCTGAAGAAGAGCATGAGAAACACTTGAGTATGGTATTACAAATATTGAGGGAGCATCGGTTGTATGCCAAATTGAGCTAGTGCTCATTCTATCAAAAATAAATCCATTATTTGGGCCATATCATTTTAGAAGAAGGGATAGCAATGGATCCATAAAAGATAAGGACCACTGAAGGATGGCCAACACCAAGGAATGTCTCGGAGGTGAGGTCATTCATGGGCCTTGTAGGTTACTACAAGATATTTATTGAAGGATTCTCAAAGATTGCAAACTTAATTACCTCCTTGTAGAAGAAAGGTGTGAAGTTTGAATGGACATTGGATTGTGAAAGGAGTTTCCAACACTTGAAGCATTTACTAACAAGTGCTCCAATACTAAAGATTGTTGATCCAAATGAAGACTTCATTGTATGTACTTATGCTTGCAAAGAAGGATTGGGTGGAGTCCTTAGTCAGAATGAGTATGTGGTGTGCTATGAATCAATAAAATTAAAGGAGCATGAAAGGCATTATGCTACTCACAATTTGGAATTGGCAGCTATAGTGCATGCCTTGAAGATGTGGAGGCACTATCTCATGGGAAAAAGATTTGAGTTGAGAATAGACCAAAGTGACCTGAAATACTTGTTCAGACAGCCAACTTGAAATGTTAGGCAAAGCAGGTGGTTAGATTTCCTCAACGAATATGACTTTGATATAAAGCATATCAAAGGTAAAGAGAACAAAGTGGTTGATGCATTGAACAAGAGGGTGCACGTGATGCATGCTACAGCCATTAGCATGTACCATTCAGATTTGAAAGACATAATTCTAGAGGCTGCAAAATCGGATCAGAAATACATGGAAGTAAAGGAAAAATTACAGCAGTGAAATTTATAGCAGCAGGTTGAAGACTATAAGCTGGAAAATGATGAAATTCTCATTTACCGGGGCAAAATTTATGTGCCAAACTCTCAGGAATTGAAAAATATGGTTTTAAAAGAAATGCATAATGTGCCTTATGTTGTACACCCAGGTTACTAGAAATCTATTGTCGTTGTCAAGAGTCAATTTTACTAGTCAGGGATGAAGAAAGATGTTGATTTTAATGCCAGAAGTTTGGAATGTCAAAAATTCAAGGCTGAGCACAGACACCCAGCTGGTCTGCTACAACCATTACACATTCCTGAGTGGAAGTGGGTAGTTGTAGCAATGGATTTCATTACCAAGCTACCCAGAACAACCAAGCAACATGATTCCATCATGGTGGTGGTGGACAAGCTTACTAAAGTTGCCCACTTTATTCTAGTAAAACTCATGCACAAGGCAATCAACATTGTTGATATTTATACGAGGGAAATTGCTCGATTGCATGGTATACCCAAGACCATTGTGACTGACAAAGACCCAAAATTTATGTCAAATTTTTGGAAGGGATTATTCAAGGGGTTTGGGACCAATATGAACTTTAGCACGGCCTATCATCCAGAATCCGATGGGAAAACAGAGAGAGTAAATCAATGATTGAAGACATGTTGAGGATGTATGTGATGGGTAAACCATCCAAATGGGAGGATTACTTGCACTTGGTGGAATTTGATTATAGCAATGGGTATCAAGCATCCTTAAAGATGAGCCCATTTGAATCTCTTTATGACATAAATGCAACACACCCATAAGTTGGGACAACCCAACAGACATCGCAGTAGTTGGGCCAAAACTACTCAGGGAAATGGAAGAGTAGATGATGAAAATAATGCAAAATTTAAAGGCTGCCCAGGATAGGCAGAAAAGCTATGTTGATAGAGATAGAACTCGTAGAGAATTTAAAGTGGGTGACCATGTGTTCTTAAGTCTAAAGGCCAAGAGAAGTTCCATGAAATTGGGAAATTGTTCGAAGTTGGATGCTCGTTATTGTGGGCCATTTCAAATCCTAGAAAGGATTGGGCATGTAGAATATATGCTTGATTTACCTACATCAATGATTATTCATAATGTATTCCATGTATCATTTCTTAAAAAGTATGTACTTGATACTATAATGTCATTGATTGGAATGTGATTTAGGTGGAGCAGGAAGGAGACTTTCAGGTGCATCTGGTGTGCACATTGGACTGGAAGATCAAGAAACTTCGGGATCGAGCCATAGGACTAGTAAAGGCCCAATGGACCTGGTACGGTCCTGAGGATGCAACTTGGGAACATGAAGAGGCTATGCAGGCAAAGTATCTGCATCTTTTTGAAAACTATTAAAGTTTTGATTGTATGTGTATATATACTGCACTGAGGACAATGCATAAATAAGGGGGGGGGGGGAATGTAATACCCCTAGGCCGAACCCTAGTTGTACATAAAAATGTAAATGTTTTATAGGTTGGTGAGCTAGGTTGTTATAGGCCAGAAGGCTTATGTGATTATTAGGTCGAAGAGCCTAGATGTTAAAGGCCAATGAGCCTATTTTTGTAATATGTAAACACTCATATTATTAATGAAAACACATTGTTGCATGCAAACCAATCCAAAAATGAGTATGGGGGGCTAAACTCCACTAGAAAGAGAAAGTGGGGGGCTAAGAGTCCAGGAAGGGGCTAATCTAGTGGGCTTAATCCCAATGGAATATTATATTATTATTCCTTAAAGCTAGAGTAATGGATATTATTATATATCTTGTCTCGAAAGTAGGGACAAGAGAGTCCCTTGGAGTGCCAAGTGTCTTAAAACACACATGCATATATATAATTGTGGATATAGTGCGAAGGGGCATTATGGATTATTATGATTAGTATTGATTGTTCCTTCAAGGAGGCAATTGTGAGTCGTACCTTACCGTACTGAACTTTGGCGAAGAACCTGTACTTGTACTACTAGCGCGGGAGAAAGATTGAAGAAGCGGTTGTCAAGTCATATTACGAAAAAGCAGGTTGTCAGGCATGTGAGTAGTTCTCTGGGCGAGAGACTACTCAGAGTTGTTCCCTAGTGTGTTGATCAATAGTTACGGGGCTCTGAGACTTCCTATCAGGCATGTTGTTGAAGCCCCTGAAGGGAAGTGGGGCAGCCGAGGGATTGTTGAGCAGAAAAGAGGCACACTTCCTAGGGTGGGATAAGCATGTGGGGAATGAGAGACCATAGTCTAGTTGTAGCAGTTGGCACCTTGGACGCAACAATTATGTTGTTTATCAGACCTTAGACTGGCATAGTTTTCCCTTTGCCCTGGTAGAGTTTAGCCCCAACTCGGGGGTGACCCGCTGCTGATAGTTATGAGCAGCGTGGTCTAAGGCTGGGAGGAACGTGGAAGGCCTGCATGCAGTTGGTGTTTATTTTCCTTAGATAAGTGTCTTTTATGTGCTTATTTCAATTATTGTGTGTGTGCAATTATGGGTTTTATGTCATGTAATCTCTATTGTTAAATTCTATATGAATTGTTATTGTTGCATACATGTTGTTACTATTTTCGCTTAACTCTGTTCATATGGAGAACTTAGTATTTAATTTAACGGTATCAGTTTTCATAATGACACAGGGCGTGTTCCAGCTCAGGGCTGGGAATATTATTAGAGCATGTTGTTGAGTCCTTGTTAATGGGGACGTTACAAATTGGTATCAAAGCAAATTTTTTGTGGAATTGTAGGTAATGGGGACATTACATTGTGATTATTAATGTAACAAATATAAAGTAGATATAATAATAATAATCAAAGGGAACTCGTCTAAAAGACATGCCTATTCATGTATGTGACCATTCAATGTATATGTATTCACAACTTCACATGCGAGTGCAATTATCTTATTCATTCTTTATTAATTATATCATTTTATCTTATATGGATTTCAACTATTTATCATATTTATTTTGAATATTTCATAAATGAACTATTGTTCATTACATTGGTATTAAAGCCTTATTTAGGGCACTTCCACTTTTTTTGACTTTGGCCATGCACAATCTGAGAGTTCCTCTAACTATGGGTCTTTGAGAGAAAACTAGCCTTTAGCCATTTAAAGTTTAGAATTTATGTTGAAGAAAGATGATCTCTAGTACAAATTTGAAGAACAAATCAAATATTAAAAAAAATGAAAGAAGAAAATGAGAGTGGGTTTCTAATTCCCCATTAGCTTGTGGCTAAGTTCTATTGCTAGTGATAGAAAATTCAAGCCCGTGGCTAAATCATTTTTCCAATGGCAATAAAAATTAGGGTCAGTGGCTCAATTCCTTATTTTCAGAGAAGAATATTTTGATTAGACAAAAATAAAACACCATCAATGTTGCAGAAAAACCATTTCATAAGAGAAAATAGTTGCACCATTAAGTTATGCAAGTTTCTATGTCCAACGAAAACATACTATCAACATTTTATACAATTAAGAAATTACATTAAAAATTGTTTTTTAAGCTAAATCATTGACCATTAAGGTAATAAGGAAGTCACAATAAGGAAGTCACATAAGCTTAAGACAAGGATAAGCTAGAAATACATTGTTATCAAGTTGTTACTACTAGGTAGAAAGTCATGACAAAAAGGGGAAGTGGAAACCAAGAGTCAAACCACTAGAGACACATAAGGAAGGAATTTATTCATAGTCCACTCTACACATTAAAATCAAACCCAAAAATTCAAGACAAGCATTTCACCGGTGTGAATATTCATCCAAGGGACGCAATGTTACACACGATGTATGGACACAAGATTACACTATCATCCAGATTCCACATATTACAATAGTTAATATTTATCAAGTCACAAATGTCAAGTTGGATATAAATAAAACATATAGTGGCTCTTTTTTTCCCAAAAAAGTTATAATCCCTTTATTTCAAGAAAAAATTGTGAAATTACATTTAACAAGTGTCCCTGAAAAGGGACACAAAACCAAAAAGTGTTGTCAACTCAAACCAAAAAGCATCAAAATGTAAACAATTATGCCCATAACCAAACGACTCAACAATCTAATTAAAAACATCTAACACCACCAAGAGGCATCAAAAGAATCGAGTTATAAGGACCAACCTTCATTGAAACAAAACAACAAAACCTTAAACCCAATCACCCCTATGCACGTAAAGGAGAGTGACTTGGGCCATAGAGTTTCCAACCAGAAACCCATCGAAAGACCATACACCTCAAGCACCACCAAGAAGTAGGTCATAGGGATGAGATGAAGACTAACAAGTCTTCACTGGAAAGAAAAAACCCCAACCACTAGACAACCAATTGACTTTGGAAAACGTGGTCTAAGAAACCCCAACGTAGAGAAGAGGAAATCATCAAAAGAAAAATAAGAGAGCCCAGCACAAATCCTAATGACGTTGAATAAAAACCACAAGAAGACAACCACCCTCGAGTTCAAGGAGTCATCAAAAAAAACCCAAGGCCATGAGAGAGGATAGAGCCACCACCATTATCACCAAACATAAACAAACAAAACACCACTATCGTTGTGCCACCATTGAAGGACCCCTCTTTAAAATAAAAAACTTGGGATTCCAAATGAAACTGGTCATGAATAACCCGAACTCAACACAACTTACAAAAGGAATGACATGGACACTGCTCAAACACCATCAGCCAAGGGAAATAATTGCAACTCGACCTATGTGGAGCTTAAGATTACATGGGATTTTATAAGCAAAAAAGATGCGAATACGGTAAACCCTAGTCGCAATCGTCTCTTGACTCTAGCTTTGCTCCCGCTCGAGCTTCTAACATTTAGTGGCTCTTATTAAAAGGGTCACATGATTAAATCAATGTGTTGAAAGGTTGGACCATTGAGTGGTGTTTAATATTAAAAAGTAAACTAAAATAACTCATTAGGTGGAGCCTTTATAAGCAACATATACGGTACCAATATAAAGGCAAACTTTTCTAAAAGGGGCACCAATAATCAAGAAGCCTAATAAATATAAAAGTCTACATGGTGACGCATGATACAAAGGTTTAAAAGAAAAGAAAAAAATAATATATTAGTATTATTTGAAGAAAAAAATAATATATTACAAGGTAGAGTATCATTCAAGTGTGAGAAAAAAACTCAAGTTATCACGAATAGGGTATAACAATATTATTTGAACCCTAACTATGTGTACTCATTAAATCTTAAGTTGACTTAGAGAAAAGAATTAAAGAAACCCATGGCATCAATTTGGAATTTACAAATAAATTACTTTATAGATTTTAAGTTGATTAGAGAAGGGAATTAAAAAAACTTTAGTGACAATAATATTGATTTCAAAATTTACATACAATTAATTTATTGATGTGGAGAATTAAAAATTGAGTTACAAAAATATATAAAAGAAAATAAACATTTTAATGATAAAGTTCATTTAAAAAGTGATGTTTAAAAAGTGATGTGGTAAAATTTCGATAAAATGATCAAGTATATAAAGAAAAGTAGCAAGATTTCACGATAAAATTCAACAAAATCTTATCCGATAAAGATAAGGAAATCAATTGGGGCAGTAGCTGCGGGGGGGTGTTCGGTATGGCCCTGGAGGGCATATTGAGTATTGAGTCCACTTTCTTGTGGAATCTAGGAGTTGCCACCAACAATCAAGCTGAAGTATATGCCCTCTTACAAGCACTGCTAATATCCAAAACCACAAATATCAGAATCCTCTCACTTGTGGGCAACTCCAAGAACACGATAAGGCATCTTAGACTTTGCACCCTCACAATGGATGTGAGCCTCAGATCAATCTTCAAACGTATCCAAGGCATCCTCAAGGACTTTAATCAGGTGTTCTCGTGGCATGTCAAATGGGACTTGAACTCGCTTCCTGATCATTTGGCCAATTGTGGAATCAAAGGGGAAGCCAACTCTCTCGTCATCGATGGTCATCTTAGCTTCATCCCTAGCCCCTATCCCCTCTTCCATGTTTTGAGCATATGACCTTACTTGTATGTTTTGGAGGGCCCCTCCCCTTTGTAAGGCCCCCTCCCTTCTTGACATGTGGACCTCCTCTCTCCTTTCCTCGCATTCAGTCGATCCCTCCCTGTGGCTTCTTTCGCCCCCCTATCTTTTCCCTCCCCATCTCTCTTTCTCGCCTCACCTCTTGCCCTTTCTTTGTCGATCCAAAAATGAAAGGTATTATAAACAAATTGACATTAAATTGATGCTCATGGATAATTAAAGAGTTCATCCATCATTAAACATGCTACAAATAAGAGAAGATAACAGCAAGAAGAAAGAGAAATAGACACAAAGAACTTGTTAATGGAGTTCACCAATCACCAATGTGTGGCTACGTCTCTGGGTCCACTTCCAAGTGGGGGATCGCTTTATTGATCTTTAATGCTCAAGTTCTCTTTACAATTGTTCTTTGTTGTTACAAACAGGCTTTTGATCTGTTGTACAAGACCTCCTTGTGCATATGCACACATGCCTCACCTATCTCCTCTCAAAACATGACTCAATGCCCCTCAAAACATGAGATATGGGCCACTAGCTCAAGTTGCTCTCACATTCCCTGTAATACAAAAGTACCCTCACAAGCTCAAAGGGCTTGGTTTATAGAGTTTTTAGGCTCAATTATGGAATCCCAACTTTCCACAAAAACCTGGCCTCTTTTTGGGGTCAAATCCTTCTCCATATGGCCCAAAAATCTCCAAAAAGGCCCAAATCTAGCCAAAAACTATAATAAAATCCACTCTGATATGAAAAACAAAATTAAGCCCCCTAAGACTGGGTGTGTGCCCCTTTTGAAGTGGTCATATGGGCCATATGGCCAAGCGCCAGCCAAGAGGGCGCTAAGCGCTCAACGCCTCCTCTGTTTGCTCCCTGGTCACATGGCAAAAGCATAGGACCTAGGGTCCGATTGGACAAGATAAGTCCCTGTCGATCGGCCCTGGATGTTGGTCATGGCACCTAGTCCCGCAGTGGTCGTTACTAGTCCGACGGGCTAGCCCCCGGGCTGCACCTTTGCTTTATCCGCTCCCTGGAGCTTAAACAAAAGAAATCTTCGTCGATGGCTTAACAAGCCTCACCCAGTAGCATGGTTGTCATACCCCTGTTGCGAAGTTATTGGAGCCCCGTAAGGTCAGAGGTTCGACCCCAACCCTTACCAATATTTTGCATAGCCGTCATTGGCCATCCGCAAGGTGCCACATGGCACCATCTGATTGGGCCACGTGGCGACCCATGATTGGACCACATCCTCTGTCGTACAACCAGTCACCCTACCACCTGTCTAACACGTCCTCTATCGTACAGCCAGTCACCCTACCACGTGTTAGTCTGTACCGCCATGTGTCACCTACCATGTCAGCTTATCGTACTTCTGCATGTCATTCTGTACTTCTCAGTCACCTGCCACGTGTCAGTCTGTATTGCCTAGTCACCTACCACGTGTCCATCTGTATTGCCACATCACTTGCCACATGTCCATCCACATTGCCACGTGTCCATCTGTATTCCCCGGTGTCACCTCTTGATGATGTCACTTCAGCATGATGACATCATCATGATGTCATGCTAACGTCACTTGTTGTACTGTTGACGTCAGCATTGACTTTGCTTGTTAACTTTTTGCTTGTTTGGGAATTTGATCAGAACGCGATAACTTTCGCATACGGTGTTTGTTTGAGAAATTTTATTTTTGAGCATTTTTCTAGACCCGAGGATCCTCCTGGATCATTTGTCCCCTCTCCTTTCTCATCCTTCTTGGCTCCTTGTGTTCCCTCACAGAGATGGGATTGTTCTCTTCTTGCTTACATCCCCCTGTCTGAATTTGGCTTCTGCTCATACTACTCTCCCCTTCTCCCTCATGTGTATGGTCATTTTGATCTCCATTGTAACACCCTTGTTTCCCCTAGCCTATAATTAATCATAATTTACGATTGCCATGCAACAGCTTGAAAATATTGTAAATGTATTATTGTTTAATTGTAAGCGCTGACAGTTGACTGATGTTAAATTACAAGCCATGATATCACTAGTGGAATGAGAGGAGACCCTAATAAACTAAAGGGCCTCAAGCCTTATTCATATTACTTCCCCTGGCCATGATTTCAAGACAAATCAGTTAATGAGGGAGGTTTCTAGTTGAACAACCAACCACCCCAATGAATGGAAGTATGGAGGGTTGTCAGAAGGGACAAGAAGTGGTCAGCTAGAGGATAGTAGGAAATATCACCATGGGTCCCCAGGATTGACCCATGAGTTGCCTTCTGATAGAAGGACAGGTCGAGAACCTGCCTAAGTCATGTATGCGACCTGGATATGCAGTGAGAGAGATAACTAGAGGAGGGTCTGGGGGGCCTCTGAGAAAGGGATCTACTAAAAGGAATGCACAAGTGTGTGCAATAGAAGGATCAAAGAACCTGTAGAAGGGTTCTGAGTTAGAGCATAGAAAACCCAGAAAACCTGACCTAAGATAAGAGGGCCACAATCTTGATGCTGGGAAGGCATCTGATGAACCTTGAAGAGGACTGGGCTAGGTGGGTGTAAGGAAAATATCTACCAAGAGTAGAGTGAAGGAGAGTGATCTTCAAATCTTACTGAGAACCTGAGAGAGATTTCCTAGTGGTATCATGGCTTGGAAGGGGGGTGGCCAGAATGCTAAGAGTGAATGCATCTGAGCCTATGGTTGGGTGGAAAGGCAAACACTCAAAGTGAGTTAGTCGGCTATCAATTGTAATGTATAAGTATTTTTGTACCATGTATAATTAAACTATAACTTAAGGCTGAATTTTCCTGTGAATGATTTAGGGACGTGCATGTTTGTTTGATGATTAGACGGGTTGTTTTATAACATGGGTATTTGATGTATTGATTTTAAGTTAGAATACTTGTTATTAAACTTGTACAGAAGTTGTGATATGCGATTGTTTTCACGGTATTTTTCCCTTTGTAATTATCCTTGATTTTGTTGCGAGGATTGTACATTTCCGTCATGGTAATGACTATTGGAATTATACTTGTACATAAAGCACTACGAGAACTATCTAGAATTGTATAGTTATCAGCATGCACAGAGTCTGTGTAAATATGGTGTCTATATAGACTTTGTGCATATGTACATATGGAATCTATAATAGGGATGCACATACTGTTGGCGTTACGTATATCCCTGCACATATGGAAAGATTTTCCCATATGATTCACTGTTATCAGGGTTGAAACTATGGCTTGATGCGGTATAGCTCATGCTAGAGATATCATGTATAGGTATGGACTATTCATAGTCTGAAATTTGCATTAAAACAAATAAGAGAGAAAACCTTAGTCTGCCTGAATAGGAGGTGTCATTTCCTTGAAGGATTGGTAAGCCTTATACTTCTCCTAGAATAAATTCAGAGCCCCGAATCAGGAATTGTATTAATGAATTCAAGATATTCTATGCTTTGCCTTGGATGAATCACAGTTTCCAATTTGGCATGGAGTTTTGATCCTGGTCATCGACCGAGGTCCCTCTTGTATGAGAACTTGCGAAGGATCCATAACTATTAATAGTCATTGGATCCATTGGTGAAATTCTCAGAGGACACATGATCATTGATCGCAGTAGGGGCATCAGAGTAGCCGAGGAATATGGCACTCCGATGAAAGAAACTCCAAGAGTCCTTCTCCACCATTAGATCTATCGGGTGGTGTCAAGTAACCTCAGTTGTAGATCAATGGGGATAAGTATCTAAGTTTAGTCGAGGAAAAAGGGTGGCATCATGATTTAGGTCATATTGATGGAGAAATCTTATGTGTATGATGGGAACATGTGTTGGCCTGTAATGGTTGAGACAATAGAGGGTATGCGCCCTCGTGGAGTTCAAACCTTAATAAGTGCTTTAATAGGGAGAGTAAGTTTGAAGGATATGGAAAGGGAATGGTGAGTGTAGAGTGTAGGCATTAGACTTAGAAGCATGACGGGTTCACCAAGATTGGAAAGGTGATATGAATGGGTCTGTGAGTCTGCCATCCCACAAACCCAACAAACTCACAAAATAATCTAAGTGTTGAGTGTTAGAAGAGAGGAAGAGACTCAAATGAGTCCACGAGTTCGTGAGTCCGCCAACCTGCGAACCCGAAAAAATCACCAAATAATTTAAGTGTTGAGACATTTTAGATGGACTTATGGAGGGGAGGTATAGAATTGTACGTCCGCGAGTCTACGTAGATGGAAAAATGGTTAAGTGTTGAGACTTCTCGGACAGACTTATGAAAGGGAGGTACATAATTGTACGTCTACGAGTCCACGAGTTCGCATAGGTGGAAAAATGGTTAAGTGTTGAAACTTCTCAGACAAACTTATGAAGGGGAGGCACAAAATTATGTGTTCGCGAGTCGGGGAATGAAAAAGAAGTTAAGTGTTGGTGGCGGGTTCATGAAAAGTATGAACATAGACCATGAGCCCGCAAGATCGTCGCCCGCGAATCCATGAATACAGTCAGGCAACTAGGACGCCATTAGGACGATAGATGTCCATTACTAACAGGACTACAAGTTGAGTGGGGTTCCACCATGGTAGGTTAGGCTAGTGCCATATTGGGACTTGGGTGTTGCGACGTCAATTGGCATGGACAACCAAACGTCACGTGGATTCCATGTGACAGTAAGAGAGATGTTGTCTATGTAAACCCAAGAACTTCAGAAGGTCATAGCTTTCATTCCAGAACTCAGTTCTGAGTGAAATTACAGACCCTGGAAAGCTCTTGATGAACAAAAGAGGATGGAGCTATGAGAGAATATTTAAGGTTAAGAGAAGCAGAAATTTAATATCTCATCCCTTAAAAAGGTACTTAGGGGGTTGGGTCTGTTACATCCATCCACACAAAGCCGCCATGGGGGAAAATGCGAGGAAAAATGGTTAAGTGTTGAGACTCTGTATGTAATCTTGTTTCCATGATGTAGTCTTTTTATAATATAAATTCTCCAGTTTTGGTAAAAAAAAGAAGATAAGGAAATCAATCATTTGAAGAATCATGGTCAAATCTTTCCTATGGAAGTAAAAATATTAAAACTTAAGGATATATCAATCCTAAAAATAGACAAAGAAACATTTACTGATGCAAGTGAGTTAATGACGTTTTTAGAAGTCAAAATTGCAAATAAAGGGACTTTAACATAATTGAACAAAGCTAAAAATCAAAGTGTCTCTACAAATGAAGTTTTATAAGACAAACAACATCCAAAGATTCATATCATATATCAGGCAAAGAGAAGGACACCTTGTCTTCGAGGAGAGATATTGCTCTTTCACGTACCAAAATTGATAGAAGACATTTGTGGCCAAACAGGGAAAACGAAACATATGCAGAAGCTCCATGGATTTTGAAAAAAAAAAGAGCTAGACCAACTAAAAAATGTCATATGTTCAATAAGGACGCCTATTGGCTATGGGTCATCATTGGATAAATCTTTTACAATTGATGGACATATCACGAGATTTAAAACACGTGATTTTCATAATTTTATGAAGGTATTATATATCGTTATTTAAGTTTTACTAGTAACATTGAATAAATACTAAATATATTTTGATATTTTGTTGTGTGAGAAAAATTACTAATGACCTTTGATAAATGTGTTTGATAGCATATCATGCCATTGGCAATTTGGGTGGATTCATGTCTTATCGTTGACTTAAGGAATGTCATAAGTCGATTTTGTGAGAGACATAGAGATATTATATTCCATTTTAATTTTTCACTAAACGTTCATACTAATTTACTATTCTTATATTAGGTGGGTGACCTCCAAGGAGATCCACGAATGTGAAGTACCAAAATGGAAGAAGAAAATTGCAGAAATTGTATGTGTGTTTGAGAAGGAGCTCCCTACAAGTTTCATGCACCTAAAATTCCATTTACTTATACACATAGTCGATGACATTGAATTGGTGGGTGTCATATCAACAAGGTGGATGTTTTTCTTTGAGAGGTATATGAAAACTCTAAAAAGGTGTGTCTGGCAAAAGGCACATCTAGAGGGTTGTATGGTTGAAGGGTATGTATTGAATGAAGCATTTTTCTTCCTWTGTGAATTCCTTAGTAAGGATTTTGAAGATAGGCCACGCTTCTAGGATGAAGAACGAGCATCAGATATTATTAATGGAGAAAAACCACAATCTAATGGTGTTCAAGTAGAAATTAGTAAGTAAATTCATGATCATTGTGGTTTTTTTCCTTGCAATCATTAATTTGCTCTGTAATTTATTTGCCAAATTAACAACATAACATTTGGAGTTTGAAATAAACATGTTGACATCTAATAGGTGTAGACGGAAGTGTTATACTCAACAAGTTCATTCTGTACCACATGGACTTTATGAACAAATGGATTGATTTGTATGATAAAAAGAGAGAAGAAGTTTTAGGAGCAAGGAGACAGTTTAAGAGATCCAACCCAAGGAATACTCCACTTCCCAATGATCTACTTGGGGAATGGGACAAATATTGCACACTAGAATGGGTTACTGAACAAATTCAAAATCAAATAGAAGATGCATGTATAGATTAAAACATAACAGAACATGAAATCAACATGTGTAGAGGATGTTAAAGAAAGGCACAATTGGGATTTTACAAAATGTTGTTTTCTTACAGTTTTGACACTATTAAATATTTTAATATTCGTCACTATATTTGTTTTCACTGAAATAAATGGTATTTCGCAGGCGAGGAAATATCCTGCAATGTGGGCATATGGAATACATTATCATGTAGAAATTGTAGATGCAAAGAGACGATCCTTTGATTTTGACATCATGGTTGATTTCAAGAAATCCAGTCGAGCAAGCTCAAAAGATAAGAATCTTATTGAAGGGAATCTACTATATGTTGGGAAAATCCAAGAAATTATTGAGTTGGATTATCGTTCTTTTAAATGTTGTATTTTTAAGTGTAGATGGTATGAAGCATTTGAGAGGACACGAACACATGAGACCCATAGTGGATTGTTTTCTATAGATTCCTCAAGGTTCCTACCAAAGGATAAGGAGCCTTATGTTCAACCAATTCATTGTGAGCAGGTATTTCTTTAACTCAAATAAGAAGCGATAGTGATCATTAATCTATTAATTTATAGTTTATTGCGATAATATTTAGGTGTATATTAATCAATAAATTTGTTATAAGATACGTATAATATATGTATGTCGTTCATGTGCAAGTATTTTTCTATGAAGATATTTTGGACCCAAAATGGATATTTGTCATACATTATGATCCAAGATTAATGCATGTATTTGACGATGCATTAGTGGATATTGAGCAAAACAATGATGGCCAACAAAATGAGAGAGAGGGATTAGAGAACATCGAAGAAATTAGCATCCATGATGATGTTGAAGATGGTTATGTCCAGGCAGAAGAAGACAACAATGTAGAGTTAGATGATGTTATGGAAAACAACAATATGGATGGTATAGAAAATGATGATCCAAATACATATGGTAAAAATATAGATGGTCTACAATCAAATTTCAATGATGATGAAGATGATGCAGGTCAAGATGAGGATGATGATAATATTAAATACTTGAAAGAACATATGAACTTTGACAATGATACATTGGATGTCATTATTGCAGACAATAATGTTAATGACCAAGACTTATAAAATCCATGTTTTTAGAATGTTGATTCTTATGGCCCAAACTTTGAAATGATTCAACATTATTTGTGTTGGTACAAATTACCTATTGCAATATCCTTAACGTGTTAAATATTTGCTATGAATTGTTGGCAAAAAAAAAAGGATTACTTGGACAAGAGTAAGCATGGTTAGTGGTCATTTATTGTCAATTGTTAAAAAATATAATTACATATATCGTATATGTAAAACAATGTAAATCCAGACCATTAGGCTACATGTATCAAAAGTTTGTTCATTAATTTATATTTTAAAACAAATTGAAATATTTCACTAAGCCTAAGCCTAAGACCTTAACCGTTATACCATCTAACCCCTAGCCCCTTGAAACATGGACTATCTTCAAGATTATGTGGGGACATCACACATCCTTGAGTCTTGAAACCCTCCCATACCATCAAGGCATGGGCCTAGTATAACCATGTCAAATTCCAACGCATACAAGCACAGTTTGGAGAAATTTCAACATTGGCCTCATTCATTGCTAACCATGTAGGGTTGATGGATGTCATTAAGCCCTTCACCCGATATAATATCTAACACATTAACCATTAAACCACTTGCATGTTTGACCCTACAAAATTCTTTTGGGATGTCTCAACTTAATAAAATCATGGTTTAATCATCTCAAAGAATGCCACAAGAAAAATACAAATACATGGAAATTGACATCTTCATTAGGTTTTGCTGTAAAGATGGGTATGTTGGGTTTGATCTTTGTTGGAATGGATGGACAAATTGGGTCATGATGAATATGATGATGATGACGATGGAAATGACAACCATGATGATGGTTATGATGAAGAGAATGATGTCCCTTAGTCTTAAAACCCTCCCATAACGACAAGGCATGCACCTAGACTAAACATGTAAAATTTCAACGCACATAATCATGTTTTGAAGAAATTTCAACATTGGCCCCATTCACTACTCACTGTGCGGTGTCAGTGGATGAAATTGGTGATGGGCATGTTGGAAGTTCCAAGACATTTCAAGAGATTTCTCACAAAGATTCTATAGAAGGGAATGACGAATGATGACAATGAGATCGACGTGCATGATGAACATTGATGAAAACGTAGACGATCTTGAAGATTATTTGGGGGCATCAGACATCCTTGAGTCTTGAAACCCTCCAATAATTCCAAGGCATGTGTCTACTCTAACTACATCAAACTTCGATGCATACAGACATAGTTTGAACAAATTTCAACGTTGGCCCTATTCACTGCCCATTATGCGGGGTTGGTGGATGACATTTGTGATGGGTGTATTGGAAGTTCCATGACATTTCAAAAGACTTCCGAAAAAGACTCTACAAATGGAAATGACGAATGATGACAATGATACGTCCATGATGAACGTTGATGCAAGAATGGACGATCTCAAATATTACGTGGGGACATGATCTAGGTGGATATTGGTGGCCACCCACCTATTCGAACTCGCTCCTCTTAACAGTTTTAGTTAAGCACGTTCTTTTGTACTTCTTTGTAATGGTGGGTTCTACATTTACCAGGCTATCTAAATCCCCACACATCTTCCAAGTGGATACTGGTGGCCTCCCACCTAATCCAACTGGCTTATTTTGTATGTTTTCATGTCGGCACATCTTGTTGTACTTCGAGAGCCATTTTAGGGCCCTTAATAGTGTTGTTTTGGCTCGCCACAGTCAAACTGTAGATGGAGTCAGATTTTGATAGCATAATGTGTATGTCTCTAAAATACCTTTCCAACGGGCTATCACACGGCTAAAACAGAGGTCGACTTGCCCATAAGGGCCCACATAAATTTTGGCGTTTCACCTCCTAGGTTTAGGTTTTTGGATGTCTAGGGTTTTGGCATTCATAAGTAATATATAAAATACCTCTGGAGCCTCATTGTAATCATTATGCTTATAAGGATGCACGTAGCAACCACATCTCTTCTCAAAGATAACTACCACCATTCGAGCAAGTGTTTCAGTTCTGCAATTTTACAGTTTCAGCCTATTTCATTTATTCAATAGAAGATATTGTTCACTGGATATATGTGTTGTTCTTCATATCTCTATGTTTATTGTATTAAGTCTGTTAATCAGTTCATTCCGCTCCTAAATTTGGATCAGTGGTATCAGAGTGGTCTTCTCTTCATTTATTTTTCTTCGTGCATGTCCCTGACAAGATCTGGGTACAAGACAGTTGGGACTCGAACCAATCAAGTTGTTGCAAGATCGGTCACGTCGAGCCCGACAACAACTGATGGGAGATGAAAAGAAAGATGATGGAGCAGGAGATCCTTTTAAAATGTTGCTCGAGGAAGCCCTTGCGCGACAAAGGAACAAAATGATGGACAACTTTGAGTAGATCCTTCAGCGGTGGCCCACAGGAGAAGCATCTTCATCCAGCATCCATGCAACCCCCTCCAAGGTATAGGTAAATTTTGATATTCCATTATTTGAAGGACTGATAGATGTCGATGTTGTAGATAAATGGTTCAATCTGTTCGAAGGGTATTTTTCGGTCCAAAATTTTTATCGATAGGAAAAAGATTACTTTTGCACTCCTAAAGGTCGTCCCCCATGTTAAAGACTGGTGGGACACTTACCATGAGAAAAGGGCCATAGAGGAATATGAAATATTTGTGGTTTCCCCTACATGGGATTCCTTCTAGGATGCCATTAAAGAACAATACTACTCTGTTGGAAGCTATGAGGACCAATACACCAGATGGACCACCTCACATCAAGTAAGGGACCAGACAGTACCAAATTTCACCAATATTTTTCATACCCTCTGCACAAAATTGGGTATCAAAGACTCTAAGTGACATCTAGTGCTCAAATACCGTTGTTGTTTGCATATATACATTCAAACAGAAATGGAGTTTCTGGACATCGCCTCATTGGGTTTGGCTTATAGATACACTACCGAGATCGAGAAAAAATTTAAGTAAAAGAGGCGAGAGTTTGGATCTGCAAACTCCTCACAGTCGATGCAGGGCAAAGGCGGCCCCAGCCCACACAACAAGGGACAAAGCAAAAATTTCCACTCTCAGGACAACCAGTCTAGGCCGAAACACAAGAAGGGCAATGAGAAGACGAAGAAGGACACGGGAAAATGGTGTGAGTACCATAAAATCCCTTGGCACAACACTGAAGAATGTCGCTCCAGAAAGTCACTCGTGGCCTAGCTGAAAGCTTCCGAGTCAGAGGTCGATTCTGATTTCGAATCAAATCCCAAAGGAGGGAAGAGTATTATCAATGTTGAACCCAATGCCACTGTCACTACCACCAAAGTCTGGCTAAGTGAACCAGAAGAAACAAAGGAAGGGGAACGCCTCTTTCACTCACAGATGTGGGTGAAAGGGGCTTTGCTTCATTTCATTGTCGATAGCGACAGTTATAAGAACCTGATTTCTGTAGAGGTCATCAAGTGACTGGACCCGTCGGTGACACCGTACCTGCAGCCCTACACCGTCGGCTGGCTTCACCAAGGAAGAGATCTTCATGTCAACCAATAGTTCCGTCTGCCCTTCAGCATCAAGCCTTTCAAAGATGAGGTATCGTGTGATATTACTCCCCTTGAAGTTTGTGATGTTCTTTTAGGACAACCATATTTGTGGAAGCCTCATGTTGTGTATGAGTCTAGACCTTGTAGTGTTATTATTACTTTGGGTAGACAATTATATAGGATACCAAAGGTAGCGTTGCCTACCGCTATTTCTTTAATCTCTGCTAAGCAATGCAATAAGGTCATTTCATAGATCGGGAAGTTCGTCTTATTTGTGATCCGTGCTCATAGTAAGCAGAAGGTCGTCGCCACATCCGTGGCCTCTACACAAATCCTCTCTTTACAGTAGGAGAAAGTGGACGGGATCGTGGAAGAGTATAGAGACATATTCTCCTCACCCATCAGGGTACCGATGCACAACCAAGTCAAGCATCCAATTGATATGACCCCCGGTGCACCTCTGCCTAAAGGACCAATCTATCATCGCTCGTTGATGGAAAATGGCGAAATCAGGCATCAGATCCAAGAGCTTCTTCAAAAGGGGCACATCAGACCCAACTCCTCCCCTTTCAGAAGCCCGATTGTACTGGTGCAAAAGAAGGATGGGACTTGGCGACTCTGCATTGATTACAGAGCCTTAAACAAAATCACAGTCAGGAATAGGTACCCAATTCATAGGATTAATGACCTTCTTGACCAACTCAAGGGGGGGAAGTTCTTCAGAAAGATAGACCTAAAGTCTGGCTACCACCAGGTTCCCATCGAACGAACTAATGTATGGAAGACAGCCTTCAAATCTAAAGAAGGTCTCTTCAAATGGTTGGTCATGCTCTTTGGCTTAACAAATGCATGAGCCACTTTCATGAGGTTGATGGATTATGTATTGGGGCCCTTCACCAAATATTTTATGGTGGTATATTTGGATGACATCCTCATCTTCAATAGAACTTGGGAGGAGCACATGCGACATATTCAACAAGTTTTGAGCACTCTATGGCAGCACAAGCTATATGCCAACTTCGAAAAATGCTCCTTTGGCATGAACGGGGTCAAATACTTAGGCTACATTGTTGATGAGCATGGGGTACATGTTGATCCAGCTAAGATCCAAGTCATCCATGACTGTCCAGCCTCGACCACACTAATCGAGATTCAGAGCTTCTTGGGACTGGCCAACTTCTACTGATGGTTTGTGTTGGGATTCTCCCATATTGCATGGGCCCTCATCCAGGTGACCAAGTGCGGTCGTAGGGAAAAGTTCATGTGGGGGAAGGAACAACAACAAGCATTTGATGATCTAAAGCATCACTTGTGCTCATGATCTGGAATATATTTGGAGAATGAAATGAATACAGATTATTATCAAAAGACGCTTAACACAGAATAACAGATATATAGTAAAACATTTTGTTGTGATCTATCTAAGGTTATTTTAACTGTGGTGAGCCCTAAAAAATGTTGTTTATAGCCTCAAAATGGCCCTGCAAGTCAAGGAACCAAAAACTAGAGAAAAAATTGCCAAAATGAGACAATTGGAATAGGTGGGAGGCCATTGACATCCATATGGATCAATCCTCCACCCTTAGGAATCAATGGTCTCCATTGCGTTGAGTTCCCCCATCAGATGAGGAAATTTATGTTGAATTTAGCCACGGGTGAGCCACTTGCCTTGGTGTAGGAGTTGCCCTACTTTGACAACTCGATAAATTTGGATCCTTTGATGGCGAGTGCCCTTGATCTGTTTGTCCACAATCTGATCACTAGATGCCTGTTGTATGCAGTCAGGGGTTGTATGCAGTCAGGGTTGAGCTTTCTTGGTGTCAGTTGTTCTGCTATCTCTGAGGTGTCCAATAATGGTGGGAAATACGCTCGAAGGATATCCAGGTTGAATATTGGGTGCAAGCCAAGGAAAGGAGGAATGTTCAGCTCGAAAGCATTATCACACACATCCTTGGTGATGGTGTACGACCCATAACGGAGTGGGTGAAGCTTCCGATGGGGTCCTGTAAGGCACTCTTTCTGCAAGTGTAACCAAGCTTTGTCACCCACCTGAAACTTATGTGGCACCCGATGTTGATCATGGCGTTGCTTGTACTTGTCATTGGACTTCTGTAGGATATCTTGAATATGTTAGTATATGTGCTAGATCCTCTCAATGAATTGGGTGTCTTTTTCAACTTCAATTGGAGCAGGAGATGAGTTGATCGAGGTGACCGTAAGGGGTAGTGCAACATCTATGGGACCCAATGATTGGAATCCCAACCCCACCTGAAGGGGGTTGTGGTCGGTTGAGCTATGCAGGGCTCAGTTGTAGCTATGTTGAACAAATGGGAGACTCTCATCCCATATGTGAGGGTGCTTGGAATTATACATGCACGAGATATGCACGATCATTTGATTTACGACCTCAGTCTCACCATCTGTTTGGGGGTGGAAGGTCGTGGATTTGGTGAGCTTGGTGTACAGCTGTGACCAGAGGCTTGACCAGAATGTGTTGAGAAATCGACTATCCGGATTTGAGATAATGGTTTGTGGGATTCCAAAATGTACCCAGATTCATTCAAAGAAGAGCTTGGTAGTGGCCTCTGCTGTGATGCTCTTCTTGTAGGCGGCTAGAATTGCCATCTTAGAAAAGAGATCCATAACCACAAAAGCAAAGTCATTGCCCCACTTGGTGAACGGGAGGCCCGACATGTAGTCCATTGAGATGGATTCCCATGGCCTGTCAAGAGTACGCAGAGGGGTGTACAGGCCCTGTTTCTTAGTGGCTGGTTTGGCAATTGTGCAGGAAGTGCAGGACCTGATATACTTGTTGACCCCATGTCGATGTTTCGGCCAGTAGAAATGTTTCTGCAACATTGCCACTGTCTTTTTGATGCTGAAGTGTCCTACCACTCGACTGTAGTGGGCTTCCCATATCATCTTCGCTCGCTCGCTTGATGGAACATAGATATGGCCCAGATGGCACAACAACCTGTCCTGAAGAAGGAAATTAGTGACAACTGTGTTTGCGCCCAACCTTTGGTAGGTGGTGGAAAATTTTGGGTTTGTCTCATAGATTTGGGTTCATCCAGAGGTCACATGGCCGCAAGAGTCTAGCATTGTGGTGAGTGTCGCGACTGGCGGTCTGCCAGGGAAATCAGTGACGCGGTTGGTGCTTCCCATTTTATACTTGATGTTGAGGTGGAATCGTTGCAAGTACATGGACCACTTCTGATGGCGGTCATTTTTCGTTTGTGTCTGCATGAACTGTAGTGGCTTATGATCAGTGTGGATGATTGTCTCCTTCCCAAAAATGTGATGTCTCCATATGCGGTAGGCTTGCACAATGGAGTACATTTATTTTTTGTAAGTACAGTACTTACGAACAACATCTGATAGTCTCACTATGATATGCCACAGGTTGGCTATGCTGAGTGAGAACGATGCCCACAACATAGTCTGAAGCATTTGTCTCGATCTCAAAGGGTTGTTGCAGGTCTGGTAGTGAAAGTACCTGGGGATGAGCACAAGCGCTGCTTCAAATCATCGAATTTTTGTTGTTCGGACCGACCCCACACAAATTTTTCCTTACCACCACCCCTGGTTACTTGGCTGAGGGCCCATGCAATATGGGAGAATCCCAACACAAACCTACGGTAAAAATTGGCAAGGCCCAATAAGCTTCGAAGCTCAATGAGTGTGGTTGGGGCTGTCCAGTGACGAATGACTTGGATTTTGGATGGATCCACATGTATTCCATGCTTATCAACAATGTAGCCTAGGTGATGAACCCTGTCCATGCCGAAGGAGCATTTTTTCAAGTATGCGTAGAGTTGGTGATGTCGCAGGGTGTGTAGAACCTGCTGAATATGTTGCAAGTGTTCTACCCAAGTCTTGTTGTAAATGAGGATGTCATCCAGATACACCACTACAAAAGTATTGGTGAATGGTCGCAAGATATCGTCCATCATCCTCATGAAATTCGTTGGAGCATTTGTCAAACCAAAGGGCATGACCAACCATTCAAAAAGACCTTCCTTTGACTTGAAGGAGGTCTTCTATACATCTGTATGTTCTATCGAGACCTGGTGGTATCCAGACTTCATATCAAGATCAATCTTACTAAAGTATTTCGCCCCCATGAGTTGATCAAGGAGGTCGTTGATTCGAGGAATCGGGTACCAGTTTCTGATTGTGATTTTATTTAGGGCCTGGTAATCAATGTCGAGTCGCCATGTTCCATCTTTCTTCTGTACCATCACAATTGGGCTCCCGCAATGTGATGAGATAAGATGGATGTGCCTCTTCTGGAGCAGTTCTTGGATCTGGCACTTGATCTCCTCATTCTCTAATAGAGAACGGTGGTAGACTGTCCCATTGGACAACGATGCGACCGGAGTCAGATCAATGGGTGCTTGACCTGACAATGCAGAGGTACCCCGATAGGTGAGGAGAAGATATCTGAGTATTCTTCCATGACCTTATCCACTTGCTTTTGCTGTGTGGAGAGGTTGGTTGCAGAGACCCTAGATGTGGCTGCGATCTTTCTCTCATTCTGAGAGTGAACCACAAAGAAGACAAACTTCCCTTTCTGAGAGATGAACTTTCTGCATTGCTTGGCATAGATCAAGGAAATAACACTGGGTGGGACTGCCTCGGGTATCCTCTACAATTTCTTGTTCAAAGTAATAATAACACTGCGAGGCCTAGACTCATATACAACATGACGTTTCCATAAATATGGTTTTACCAAAATAAAATTACAAACTTCAAGAGGGGAAACATCACACAATACCTCGTCTTTGAAGGGCTTGATGTTGTATAACAGGCGATATTGTTGGTTGATGGGGATATCGCTTCCTTAGCGGAGCCATTCGATGGTGTAGGGTTGCGGGTTCGACGTTGTCGGCAGGGCGATTCGCTTGACAACCTTTGTTGAGATGAGCTTCTTTTAGCTACCACTATCAACGATGAAGTGCAGCGCGATAACCTTCACCCACATCTGTGAATGAAAAAGTCGCTCGCCTTCCTTTGGCTCATCTGGTTCACCAGGCTAGAGCTTGGTGGTAGCAATAATAGCACTGGGTTCTGTGTCAATGATCCGTCTCCCCCTTTCTGGTTCTTCCTCAGAGTCGGAACCCACATCTGATTAAGAGGCTTTCACCTCAGCCACCGGTGAATGCTTCGAGAGGCAATCAACAGTGTTATTCGAGGGGTTCTTATGGAAGTCGCACCACTTCCCAATATCTTTCTTTGTATTTTTGGTGTCCTTATTTGCTTGTGGCCTCAACTGGTTGTCTTGAGGTTGTTCGTCTTTGCTCTGTCCTTTGCTTTGTGGGTTGGGGCTGCCCTTTCGTGGCTTTTGCTGTGAGGGGTTCCCAGGCCCAAATTGCCGCGTCTTTTGTTTGAGTTTCTCCTTGATTTTGACAGCATATCGATAGGCCGCGCCCAAGGATGAGATGTCCAGAAGATCCATTTCGGGTTGGATGTATCTATGCAAACCGTCATGATACTTGAGCACCAGATGTTTCTCAGAATATTTGATACCTAGCTTGGTGTGCAAGGTATAGAAGATATTTGTGAACTCGGGCACCGCTTCGTCTCTTTCCTACTACAGCGTGGTCCATTTTCTGTACAGGTCGTCATAACTTCCAACATGGTAGTGTTGTTCCTTAATAGCATCCCTGAAGGACTCCTAGGTGACTGCGACTGTAAATAATGAGGTTTCCTTTGTTTCCTTTTGCTCACAGAAAGTTTCCCACCAATCTTTGACATGGGGGATGGCTTTGAGGAGCGCAAAATAATGTTTTCTCTATTCGAGAAGTTATGGACAGAGAAATACTCTTCTAGCATATTCAACCATTTGTCTACTATATTTGTGTCTATCTGACCTTCAAATATAGGAATAACGAAGTTGATTTGTACCTTGAAGGGGGTGACGCCTCCATTTGAGGAAGATGCGTCGCCTGTTGGTAGCTGCCCAAGGATTTGCGCAAAACTATCAATCATATCATTCCTTTGTTATGTGAGGGCTTCCTCAAGCGACATTTTGAAGGGATCTTCTATCCCGTCGTCTTTCTTTTCTTCTGCCATGAGAGTTCATTTGGGGACATGCATTAAGAACGACAAGGAGCAAACCGCTCTAATACAATTGATCTGGAATATACTTGCAGAGCGAAATGACTACAGATTATTATCACAAGATGATTAACACATAATAACAAATATACAGTAAAACCGGTTTCTATTCAATAAGGAAATAAGTTGAAACTATAAAATGCAGCGGAAACAAGCTTGCTAGAATGGTGACGGCTTATCTCTAAGAAGAGATGTGACGATTGCGCTCATTCAAAAGAAGATAATTACCATGAGGCTTTGAAGCCCTTTTTACAATAAACTGGAATCTCAAAAACCCTAGACATCCAAAAAAATCTAACTCTAGTAGATGAAGCGCCAAAAGTCATGTGGGCCCCGTTTGGGTAAGTTAGTACATCAACTTTCCACGGTCAAAACTTTTGCATACGATCTTCGTTTTAGGCGCACGATAGCCTGTTGGAAAGGTCTATCTGAGGACTACACATTTTTTTGCTATCTATCAAAGGTCATTTTGATTGTGGTGAGCCCTAAAAAATGTTGTTTAGAGCCTCAAAACGACCCCGCAAGTCACAGACCCAAAATCTAGGGAAAAAACTGTCAAAATGAGCTAGTTGGAATAGGTGGAAGGCCATCGACATTCATCTGGATTAGCTCAGCTTCAATTCTCTCCTTGACCGATCTGAAACAAGAGTTCGAGATTGAGACCGATGCATCTGACTATGTTGTAGGCACAACTCTCACTCAACACGGTCATCCGGTGGCATAACATAGTGAGACACTCTCAGATATTGTCCAAAAATACCCCACCTATGACAAGGAAATGTATTCCATTGTACAATTTCATCGTCAATGGAAATATTACATTCTGGAAAATTAGACGATCATCCACATTGATCACAAGCCTCTGTAGTTCATACAGACATAGGGGAAATTGTAGAATCACTGCCATCAGAAGTGGTCCACCCACCTGCAGCAGCTCCATCTCAACATCAAGTATAAGATAGGGATCTCAAATCATGTCATTGACTACCTCATTCGACCTCCCGTAGCCACACTCACCACTATGCTCCATTCTTGTGGACATGAGGCATCTTAGTGGCCCCAACTTTATTAGCAAGATCCGGACTTTGCCACCACCTATCAGCTCTTGGGTACAAGCGCGACTATCACTGATTTTCACATTCAGGATAGACTATTATGCCATCTGGGCCATCTCTTTGTTCCTACAAGTGAGCGTGCAAAGCTTATTTGGAAAGCCCACTACAGTCGGATGGCAGGACATTTTAGCGTGGAGAAAATTGTGGTCATTCTTCAAAAGCATTTTTATTGGCCAAAACTTCGACAGGACGTCGACAAGTATATCAGATCTTGCATTGCTTGTGCCATTGCCAAGCCAACCACCAAGAAGCAAGGCTTATGCATCCCTCTTCCTACTCCCAAGAATCCTTTGTAATCCATCTCAATGGATTACATGTTTGGCCTTCCATCCACCAAGCAAGGAAATGATTGTGTATTTGTGGTCGTTGATCGGTTTTCGAATATGGCCATCCTCACAACTTGCAAGAAGAATATCACAACGGGATATACTGCCAATCTCTTCTTCGAGCGAGTGTGGGTCCATTTTGGGATACCACAGACCATCATCTCCGACTGGGACAACATGTTCCTCAACACATTTTGGTCAAGTCTCTGGTCACTATTGGAAACCAAGCTCACTAAATCCACTATTTTCCACCCCTAAACAGACGGCCAAACAGAGGTCGTCAATCGGATGATTGTGCACATCATGCACATCTACAACTCTAAGCATCCACATACATGGGATGAGAGTCTCCCCTATGTTCAACACAATTACAACAGGGCTCTTTGTAGCTCCATCGACCATAGCCCATTTCAGGTGGGGCTGGGATTCCAACCCTTGGGTCCCATTGATGTTGCACTACCTCTTCCCACCACACCGACAAACTCTTCCCATATTCAGTTTGATACTGACAAAGCCACCAAATTCATTGAGCGGATCCAACACATTCGCCAGTAGGTCCATGAGATTTAACAGAAATCCAATGCTAAGTACAAGCAGTGCCATTATCAACACAGGGTACCACACCAGTTTCAGGTTGGAGACAAAGTCTAGTTACATTTTCAAAAGGAGCATCTCACAGGGGCCCATCGGAAGCTTTGCCCACTTCGCTATGGGAATTACACTATCACCAAGGCTATGGGTAGAAATGCTTTTGAGCTCAACACTCCACCCTTCCTTGGCTTGCACCCAGTGTTCAATGTGGACCTCCTTTTGCCATATTTTCCACTATTATTGGACACCTCAGAGATCGCAGAACAATTGACACTTACAGAGCTCAACCCTGACTGCATGGAACAATCATCCACTAATCAAATAGTGGACACATAGGTCAAGGGAACTTTCCAACAAAGGATCCAGCTTTATCGGGTTATCAAGGCATGACAACTCCTACAGTATGGAAAGTGGCTCACCCGAGGCCAAATTCAGTAGAAGTTTCCTCACCTGATGGATGAAGTCAACGCAATCGATACCATTGCTTCCTAAGGAGGGAGGATTGATCCAGGTGGATCTTGGTGGCCACCCACCTATTCCAACTAGCTCCTCTTGACAGATTTAGTTCAACACGTTCTTCTGTACTTCTTTGTAATGGTCGCTTCTACACTTCTGGGGATGTTTGAAGCCCCACACATCTTCCAAGTGGATATTGGTGGCCTCCCACCTAATCCAACTCGCTTATTTTGTATGTTTTCATGTCAACACATCTTGTTGTACTTCCAGGGCCATTTTGGGGCCCTTAACAATGGTTTTTTGGCTTGCCATAGTCAAATTGTTGACCAAGTCAGAATTTGACAACGTAATGTGTAGTTCTCTAAAATACCTTTCCAACAGTCTATCGTGCGTCTAAAATGGAGGTCGTATGCAAAATTTACGACCCCGAGAAGTTGAGGTACCAACTTACCCATAGGGGCCCACATAACTTTTGGCATTTCACCTCCTAGGGTTAGGTTTTTTTATGTCTGGGTTTTGGAATTCATGCGTAATATCAAAAAGGCCTCTGGAACCTCATTGTAATCATTATGCTGATATGGATGCATGTAGCATCCACATCTCTTCTCAGTGATAGCTACCACCATTCGAGAAAGTGTTTCAATTATGCAGTTTTACAGTTTCAGCCTATTTCATTTATTCAATAGAAGATATTGTTCACTGGATATTTGTATTGTTCTTCATATCTCTGTGTTTATTGTATTTAGTATGTTAATCAATTTGTTCCGCTCCTAAATCTGGATCAAGACATCGAACATCCTTGAGTCTTGAAACCCTCCCATAATGTCAAGGCATGTTTCTACTCTAACTACATCAAATTTTGATGCATACATGCATAGTTTGAAGAAATTTCAACGTTGGCCCCATTCATTGCCCACTATGCAGGGTTGGTGGATGACATTTGTGATGGGTGTATTGTCAGTTCCATGACATTTCAAGAGAGTTTTGACAAATATTCTACAAACGAAAATGATGAATGATGACAATGATACGTCCATGATGAACGTTGATGCAAACATGGACGATCTCAAAGATTATGTGGGGACATCAAACATCCTTAAGTCTTGAAACCCTCCCATAATGACAAGGCATGTGTCTACTCTAACTACATCAAATTTTGACACATACATGCATAGTTTGAAGAAATTTCAACGTTGGCCCCATTCACTACCCACTATGCGGGGTTGGTCGATGACATTTGTGATCGGTGTATTGGAAGTTCCATGAAATTTCAAGAGATTTCCGACAAATATTCAACAAATGGAAATGACGAATGATGACAATGATACGTCCATGATGAGTGCTGACGCAAATGTGGATGATCTCAAAGATTATGTGGAGACATCAGACATCCTTGAGTCTTGAAACTATCCCATAATGTTAAGGCACGTGTCTACTCTAACTACATCAAATTTTGACGCATACAAGCACAATTTGAAGAAATTTCAAGGTTGGCCCCATTTACTGCTCACTGTGCAGGGTCGATGCAAGATGACATTTGTGATGGGTGTATTGGAAGTGTCATGACATTTCAAGAGAGTTTCGACAAAGATTCTATAGATTGAAATGACGAATGATGACAATGATACATTCATTATGAAGGTTGATGCAAACATGGACGATATCAAATATTATGTGGGGATATCAAACATCCTTAAGTCTTGAAACCCTCCCATACCATCAAGGAAATTGTCTATCCAAACCATGTCAAATTTCGACGCATACATGCAGAGATTGAAAAAAATTCAATGTTGGCGCCATTCATTGCTCATTGTGCGGGGTTGGTGGATGACATTTGTGATGGGTGTATTGGAAGTTCCATGACATTTCAAGAGATTTTATACAAATATTCTATATATGGTAACGACGAATGATGACAATGAGACATGCATGATGAATTTTGATGCAAATGTGGACGATCTCAAAGATTATGTGGGGACGTCATACATCCTTGAGTCTTGAAACCCTCCCATACCATCAAGGCATGTGTCTAGTCTAACAATGTCAAATTTCGATGCATACATGCACAGTTTGAAGAAATTTCAACGTTGGCCCCATTTACTGCTCACTGTGCAGGGTAGATGCAGGATGACATTTGTGATGGGTGTATTGGAAGTGTCATGACATTTCAATAGAGTTCCGACATATATTCTATAGATGGAAATGATGAATGATGACAATGATACATCCATTATGAACATTTATGCAAATATGGATGATCTCAAAGATTATGTGGGGACATCATACATCCTTAAGTCTCGAAACCCTCCCATACCATCAAGGCAACTGTCTAGTCTAACCATGTCAAATTTCGACGCATACAGGCACAAATTGAAAAAATTTCAACGTTGGCCCCATTCACTGCTCACTGTGTGGGGTCGATGGAAGACATTTGTGATGGGTGTATCGGAAGTTCCATGACATTTCAAGAGAGTTCCGACAACGATTCTGTAGAAGGGAGTGGTGAATGATGACAATGAAACGTGCATGATGAACATTCATGCAAACATGGACAATCTCAAAGATTATGTGGGGACATCATACATCCTTGAGTCTTGAAACCCTCCCATATCATCAAGGCATGTGTCTAGTCTAACCATGTCAAATTTTGACGCATACAAGCACAGATTGAAGAAATTTCAACGTTGGCCCCATTCACTTCTCACTGTGCGGGGTCGGTGGAAGACATTTGTGATGGGTTTATTGGAAGTTCAAGAGAGTTCTGACAAATATTCTACATATGGTAATGATGAATGATGACAATGAGACGTGGACGATCTCAAAGATTTTGTGCAGGGTCGATGGATGTCATTAATCCCTTGACCATATATAATCCCTAAACAATTAACCATTAAACTACCTAACCTCTAAGCATTAAGCCCCAAATCCCTTATCCCCTGACCCTTAATCCCTTAAATTGTAACCCCTAATCCCTTAACCCTCAATCCCTAGACCCCAAATCCCTAAATCCTCTAATCCCTAATCCCAAAGCCCCTATCCACTTAACCCCCAACAACTCAACAAATTAACTATTTAGGCACAGTAGGCATTAAATTGGAAGCCAAACTAGAAGCTAAAAAGGAAGCTAAGTTGGATGCTAACCAGGAAGCTAAACTAGAAGTTGAACTGGAAGCTAAACTTGGCGCAAAATTGGGCGCAAAATTGGGTGCTAAATCAGGTGCTAACTAAGGTGCTAATTTAGGCACTATTAGCGCCAACTTGTGTTGCTTGGCGCAAATATCGCCTAAAATAGCGCCATCTCTATAAATAGTGTCGACTTTAGCAAATAAGTGAAGAAAAATACATTAAAACAACCAGTGGAAGAAAAAAAGGGATCTAAAAAGGAAGCTAATTACATGGATTTGTTGTAGTAATATTCAATTAAAAATGAAGGTTCATTAGTCACCAACGATGAAATTGTACCTCAGTCAAAGAATAGTGGCATACCAATGAACGTTGCAATTTCAATGATCAACAATGAGACATGAGTGTATGAAGAAGACATTGTTCCAAAAGTGAATCAAGAAAACACTACAATTATGATAAGAAAAGATCATGTTCCAAGGACACCTTATCAACATCCTAATCACAAGCATCGATATGTTAACCATCCAACTTACCAACATTTCTCTAAACAAAGACAATATTTGACCTAGATTTCGAAGAAGATCAATGCTATTGCAATTTTGTCTCAAAACAACAATCATCTTTGGAATCACAATACAAATTTATATCTAAGAACCCTAAAACACATGATTCCACAAAGGATCAAGCTAGTGTGGATTGACCTTTCAATGATACAACAATTATGTTCAATACTTCAAAGATCGTACTACCTCTTTTCTTCAACTCTCACAACATTAAGAACATTGCATCAAGTGAAAGCATTACAAGTAAGAATGAAGATATAACATTTTCCATATCATGCTTTCACGACAAAGCATCTATTGAAGGGGGATGCAATGTAACAAATGTAAAGTACATATAACAACAACAACAACAATAACAATATTATTCAAAGGGGACATGTCTAAAATATATGCATATTCATGTATGTGACCATTCGGTGTATATCTATATACAATATCACATGCTATTGCAAATATCTCATTCATTCATTTATCATTTATATATTTTTATCCTAGGTGGATTTTGATTATTTATCCAACTTATTTTGAATATTTCATAAATGAATTATTGTTTATTATAACCATCGATTGTCACTATTCTTTTCTTTTGGAGATAATAAGCAACCATCGTAAGATGTTCCAAAATAAATATATCTATGGCAATGATCTGTAACCATCACCTTGTGATTCTATTAGCTACAACTTGTGCACATTGGTCTCTGTTCCAAGCACAATCTACTTATGGAGACGGTCGTGGATGGTTTCCATAAGCTTCCCTCCACAATGGTTACTCTCCTGATCCGGATTATTTTCGGCACGAAATGAGATCGGAGATATAATAAAGAAATGCACAGAGATATTGCAGATATTCAACAATATAACAGAAATGTATCAGAGATGCAACCATAAATACAGATATACAGTAATACATGATTTCTATTAATGAAAGAAATGTTGAGAGACTGTAAAAATACAGAGTGAAAGACTCGCTAGAATGGTGGCAGCTTATCTCTCAGAAGAGATGTGACGGTTACTCGCATTCGCAAGAAGATGATTACAATGAGGCTCTGAAGGCCTTTTTACAATAAACAGGAATGCCAAAATTCCTAGACATCCAAAAACCTAACCCTAGGAGATGAAGCACCAAAAGTCATGTGGGCCCCGTTTGGGTAAGTTAGTAGATCAACTTCCTGGGGTCGTAACTTTTTCATACGATATTCGTTTTAGGCGTATGATAGCTCGTTGGAAAGGTATCATCGAGGAGATTAATTTTTGGTGCTCAATCATCCCTTCAACTATCATTGAGAACCTTGATCTCGAAAAACCTTCATCTGGGCCCTCAAAATGGCCCCGAAAGTTAAAAATTGCTAAAAATAGTAAATTGCCAAATTTTTCATAAAACTGTTTTGAGTCAGTCAGAAAAGGTGGGTGGCCACCGATATCCACCTGGATCAATCCTCCCTCCTTAGGAAGTAATGGTCTCCATTGCATTGAGTTCCCGAGGGAGAGGGAAAAGTGTTTGTTGAATCCACATCTTGGTGAGTTACTTGCCTTGCTGGAGACGTCGTGTTGCTTAGTTTGTGGAAGTCTGTCACGAACCTGTTGAGGTTGACGTTGTTCAACAAGTTGGGCTACATGAGAGGATGGTGTGAAGAAGGAATCTTTGCGCTTTGCTGCAACCTTGTCGACCTTCTTCTGTTGGACAGAAGGTGCTTGGGGCAAAGTTGTAGTGGTTGTAGTGTCCTTTTGTTCCCCTTTTGAACAGAATGTGAAGAACATGAATTTTGAAGTATGAGATACTACCTTCCGGAACTTTTTAGGTGGAACAATATTCGGAACTACCTCTGGTATTCTGTAGAGATGACCCCCCAGAGAAACAATGACACTGCGGGGTCGAGACTCATAAACAGCGTGGCGCTTCCACATATATGGTTGGCCCAAGAGAACATCACAGACATCTTGTGGGGAAACATCACATAATGCCTCATCCTTGAAGGGTTGGATGCCTTATGACAATCGACATTGCTGGCTGACACGAAGATCTCGTCCTTGGCAAAACCACCTGATGTTGTATGGCTGCAGGTGTGGTGTTGTCAGAAATACCAAGTGTTTGACGACCTTTGCTAAGATGAGGTTCTTCTGGCTTTCGCTATCAACAATAAAATGCAGCGGGGTCCCCTTCACCCACATCTGTGAATGAAAAAGGCACTCCCCCTCTTCAGGATCTGTTGGTTCTTCTGGTTGAACTGTTGCGGTCGTGACAATAGCAGTGGGGTCTACGTCAATGATCTGTCCTTTACCAGTATTTTCAGAATTAGGGTTTGGCTCCTTGTCTTTGATCTCGGCCACCAATGATTGTTTTGAGAAACATTCATCGATTTTGTGCCAAGGGATTTTGTGGGAATCACACTATTTTCCGGTGTCCTTCTTTGTCTTCCCGTGACCCTTCTTTTCCTATGTCTTGGACTGGTTTTCGAGAGACTGTTTGTTAGAGCCGTCTTTATCATACTTTGGTTGTTGCGGATTTGTAGACCCAAATTCCCGTTTGTTCTGGTGCTTAAATTTCTACTCAATTTTAACAACATATCGATAAGCAGCACCAAGTGATGAGATGTCTAGAAAATCCATTTCAGTCTGGATGTATCTGTGTAGAGCCCCACGGTATTTCAGAACCAAATGTCGCTCGGAGTTTTTAATACCCATCTTGGTGCGCAAGGTATGGAAGGTATTGGTGAACTCTGAAACTGGTTGGCCCCTCTCTTGCCACGGTGTGGTCCATCTCATGTACTGGTCCTCATAGTTGCCAACAAGGTAATATTGTTCCTTTACCGCATCCACAAAAAAATCCCAAGTGGGATCGGCCCCATATATTCCAGACTCCTCTGTGGAACTTTGCTCCTAGTGAGTTTCCCACCAATGTTTGACATGAGGGAGAGCTTTAAGGAGTGCGAAGGTGATCTTTTCTTTGTCGAAAAATTTGTGAACAGAGAAATAACCTTCTAGCAGAGTTAACCATTTTTCTAGGGCTTCTGCATCTATCTGTCCTTCAAATACAGGAATATCAAAATTAACTTGTACCTTGAAAGGCGAGGTGCCTCCAAAGTGGTCGCTTGATGAAGATGCGCCTGTTGCTATCGGTAGGCATTGAAGGATGTGGGAAAAATTCTCCATCATTTCGTCCCTCTGTCGCGTGAGAGCTTGCTCAAGCAACAGACTGATAGGATCGTCTGCTTCGTCGTTTTTCTTTTCTTCTGCCATTGAGGGTTTCTTGGGTGTGCGAGAGCGATTGTCCTCAAGAGATACAAGCTCGAGACCCAACTTGCTATACTCAGACCTTGTTGAGGACATGCACTGAAAAAAATGACCAAGAACAGCCTGCTCTGATACCACTGATTCAGATTATTTTCGGCACGAAATGAGATCGGAGTTATAATAAAGAAATGCACAGAGATATCGCAGATATTCAATAATATAACAGAAATGTATCAGAGATGCAACCATAAACATAGATATACAGTAATACATGATTTCTATTAATGAAAGAAATGTTGAGAGACTGTAAAAATACAGAGTGAAAGACTCGCTAGAATGGGGGGAGCTCATCTCTGAGAAGAGATGTGACGGCTACTCGCATTCGCAAGAAGATTATTACAATGAGGCTTTGAAGGCCTTTTTACAATAAAAAAGAATTCCAAAAGTCCTAGACATCCAAAAACCTAACCCTAGGAGATGAAGCACCAAAAGTCATGTGGGCCCCGTTTGGGTAAGTTAGTACATCAACTTCCCAGGGTCGTAACTTTTGCATACGATCTTCATTTTAGGCGCATGATATCTCGTTGGAAAGGTATCTTCGAGGACATTCATTTTGGGGGCTCAATCATGCCTTCAACTATCATTGAGAACCTTGATCTTGAAAAACCTTCATTTGGGCCCTCAAAATGGCCCCGGAAGTTAAAAACTTCTAAAAATAGTAAATTGCCAAATTTACCAGAAAATTGTTTTGAGCTAATCAGAAAAGGTGGGTGGCCACCGATATCCACCTGGATCATCTCCAAATAGTCCCAATGCAAGGATTATATGGTAACAGTGATCGTGCATTACTAAATATAGCTTTTGATGACTGTTGTGGTAATGGTTGGTGATCATCATTGTAGTGTACCAATGGCGACATATGCTTGCATGTCGTGAAAACCAGTAAACAAAAAACAACAATGACTTTGATGATGATAGGTTTTGGTGAAAAAGGCCCCATTGACCATCACTAGTGAAGCTATGGCAACTTATTTGGCCCATTGCCAATTTCCATTGACCTTAGTTGGTGTAGTATGAAGTTTTGTAGCCACATAATGCCTTAAAGGGGGGTCATTTTGGTGGTCTGGTGATATGTTGTATTATATCAATATTCAACCAAATGTAACCACTTTATTAATGTAGTTTGCGTGTTCCCTATGTACATTCAAAGATACTTCTCCAAACACCTATTACCTACCTCAATTTACCCATTGATCTATGAATGATAAGCAATTCTAATATTGAATGTGACACCTACTAAATTGTAAACATCTTACCATAAATGATTAATGGAGGTGGGGTCCTTACCACTAATCATACAACGAGAGAGCCCACAGAGTTTAGTAGCATGCTTGAAAAATAAATCAATAATCACAAAAACTATAAACTTGGTAGTGAAATAGATGAAATAAGAATACTTTGTAAAGTGATCAACTACCACAAAGATAAAATCTGTATCTTCTGAGGGTGGCAATATTGTGATGAAGTTCTTGAATACATCTTATCACTTCTAATTAGGAATGGCATTAGGTTGTGTTGAGCTAGCAACAACCCCCCTATTTAGGATATGATGAAGTCAAAATAGCATGGTGCTCTCCTTTAATGTAGATTTCTAACTTTCATGAAACTTGATGTGTATTGATTTTCTCTACTTTGAAGCCTCTCATGAAACTTTCTTTGGTTCTTTCCCTTAGTACTCACCAGGTTCCTAAAGATGTGCATAAAAATTTTCCCCTGCTTGATAACTGATTTTTACCCCTTAGAATTTTTTCCTAAATTTGTCCAAAACTCTCTTTCCACATCATGTAAAAACTTGCTTTCCCTGTGTTGTATCGTGCCCAATTTGTTATTCCTCACAACACAGTGTGTATCGTGCCTCAAATATTTTTGGTTGCATAATATCGCATCACTTAGAATCTTTTTTTGTTTACAATGTATTGCATGAGCCAAGACTTTCCACTTGCATGACACATTGCATCTGTTAACGCCCTGTAAATTTCCTAGAGGTTGTCAGGAAAGAAGAAATCTACGAGAGGTAACTTTATCCAACCGCTTTGAATCTGGGATCTAGCCCTAGCAACTTCAGAGAGGGATCTCTCTATATGATTTAGATATGTTTCAAATTTAAAATGTTAGGCTAGGTAAACAAATAAGTTGGTTTTGTTGTTGTAGTGTTTGTCGGGTTGGCTGAGATAGTTTACACATCTGTTGGGCTATGGGGTCTATATCGTAAGAATGCAATCCAAACCAGAAAACAAAGAAACCTTTCGCAGGGCAAGATAATATAATCACTGGATTCTTTTAGTAGCATAAATGAGGAAAAGCAGAAAAAGGTGAGAAGGTCCGTTACAATAAAGAAGCAGATAAGAATTTCTTTATCATAAAATCAGAAGATAAAACATAAAAATATTTCAAAGTGTGAAATAGGGTATACGAAGATAAATCCTGCAACATTCATTACTTTCAAAGATTAGATTTAGCAAACAGTGTGATAACTAAGCGAGGATAACATTAAAATTAGAAAGAAAAACATCGGCAGTGAATACATGCAAGAATCCTGTAAAAATGCCTCATTGTATTAATGACAGATCTCTTGAAAAGTATTACAGTCTGATAGCTCGCGGGGCGTAAAGATCAACCCTCAATACTTCGAAAAGTGAAGTATTTATAACCCAAAATTACAAACGATCCTGTCATTAAAGATCAGGACGTGGTAAATCTATTTTTAGCCTAACTAACTTAACAATCTACAGAAATCTAGGAACTGTTTGGTGATGTGTCGCAACTGCATGTTGTTTTCTGGGTGAGCCGTTGGGGAGGCCTCTGCACGACCTCATCTGACTGGATAGCTGACTGGGCTGGGACAACTCATCTGCTACTCGATCAGGTCACAAATCTCTTCCCATCAAAGATGACTGGGAATGCTGACTTTGAGTAGCCTTCGGTAGACTTCATCCATTTCTGTGTATTTGGCGAAGGTAGGCTTGGTGATGAAGATATACCGGATATCATTCTGAATGCTGATGTCCAACTGAAGTGCATCTAGGAATGCCTTGCCAGTGATGCTGCCTTGAATTCCTAAAAACTTTGAACTATCCTTAGCCACATCGACCAGTTTCTTCTTGTAGTCTGGGAGTGTCATTAGTTTGTCGTTTATCACCTTCAAACCAGGAAGACCTTTCTTCTGTAGAGCCTCAATCTTGCCGAAAAACTTTTGTACCCCTTGGTCCATGGCCTGAACCTTTTCTTCCAATTGTAGCATCAATCCTCTCTTAGTCAAGACTCTCTTGACCTCGAGGATGGTCTATGTTCTATCTTCAATTCTCAGCTCTTCCAATTCCTCTCTGGTTTTAGAATTTAGGAACTTGATGATTTCATTAGCCTGTGTGGGCATCTCTCCCAACTCTAATCTGATTTTTGCGATGGCCTGTTTGCTTCTCTGCACCAATTCATTTGTTGCAGATGAAAGACCCGATCTGCTCTTTGATTCTGAGTTGTTGCTTTTTCTTTAAAGACACAAAGTGAATATCATCAGAGTTTATCATCTGTCTTATGTATTCCAGAGAAAAAATTCTGACAGGTAAGTATTTGGGCAGTTTATACGGGGCCAACTCGCACCCATAGATTCTGATCTCAGTGTGATCTTGGTACAAGTACCAATCGCCAGTCTTTGTATGATCCGAGAGATGTAGGATCCTCTGAACTTCGTCATTAATCCTGGTTTTTTGTCTGCCGCTAAGCATACTCACCACTGGGTGGTAGAACTGATCAATGAACTGCTTGAAACTGAAGTCCGTGGAGTTATGTCTGAGAGGGGACATCCATGCGGTCACTGCCTGGGGTCTGCCCTCTCCGTCCATCTTCTGCATGGAAAAAGTAAATTGGTCTGCTTGGAAGAAAATGAACAGGTATGCCAGTATCGAAGAATACCGGAACACGCCTTTTATGGCGAAATTGACAAATTGCTCGTGAATATTATTCGCCAGGAACGTGATGAAATTGAACTGTGTAGTGGGCTTCTCATCAGCAGAGAAAATAGACAAAAACCCCAAAATGGGTTCATCTACCCACTGATCTGAATAAGAGCCCAGCAAGGCACATAGGGACGTGATAACCTGGTTTCCTTTGGTTGAGAACATGGAGGAAGGATAACGGGGATTTGTAGCGGGGAGCTGAGCGGATTGTGGAAGAAAGAGCTCAAATATTTGAGCTCTTTGAGGAAAATTCATCTTCTGGTATAATTCTGTAAGGATTTCAAGGTTAAAAGGTGATGTGGAGTCGTCTCGGGATATTTGCATCATTTGGTCGATGGCTTCTGGCGTGACGAGAAAAAGAACTTCCTCGGAGGAGGATACGATGGCTCTTTGCTCGGGAATATAGTGGGCTTGGCACTTGAGGGAAAACTCTGGGAAATGGTGAATTTGAGGGAAGAGATACAGGGGTAGGTTGGACTCCCAGAGTCCAATTTCGTCACTCTGGTCCAGGAGAAATTCTTTAAGCCATCACTGAAGGTCTGCGAAGTCAAAATCACACTTAGTATTTGCGATTAAGTAATATTTGTCGGCTAGTGGATTCCTGTCGAGGTCGACAGGAGGTGGGAGAAACGGATTCTCCTCTCCTTCTGCTCATTTTGACTTTGGCGCCATTGCTATAACAATACCTGCAAATAAAACAACGTTAGTGGGGATGACTGTAGATAGCGGCGACTGGCTGTAACGGAGAAGATAACGGGGTAAATTCTCTGGTGCGATGAGTGGGTAAATGGTAAAGGAATGAAGAGTGAGGGTAATTTTGAGTAAACGGGTATCTTTTGGGCGCGGGGGACAGGTCAGCTGGTTAACGGATAGGTTATCCAGTAATAAATGGCCAACGGGTCACTTACAGTGCGAGATGGCAGGTGACAGTGACTAAAGGATACGGATGGGTGATGTGGCGGTTATCGATTGGGGGAAACATCATGGTGAGGGGGCTTTCCACGAGTGAATGAGGGGGAAGGACTGACGGAGTTTATGGGATGTGACTCTTTTGGAAAGGTGGATGATGACGTCAGGAGATGATGTGATATGTCAGGCAGTGAAAAGCGGTGGGATTTGGGACCAGTAGATTCATGCCACGTATAGATAGGGGGCCCGCCAGAGTGAGATTCCATTCCCGACTCCCCCCCCACAGTTAAAGATAGATCAGTCGAGGGGGTCCGAAAAACACCTTGAGTCGTGGATTTGTGCGCCTTCCTTCTGACTACAGATCTGGGTGTGCTCTTTAACACATATTCCAGACCCCCCCCCCCCTTCCATTAAAGGCAGAATGGACCGGGGGGGGTCCAGAATCCAATGCAGAACGTAGATCTGAGCGTTGAAACCTAGGCCGTCCAGATGCACGTATGCATTATTAGTGATTCCGAACCCCCCCCTCCATTAAAGGCAGGACGGTCGGGGGGAGGGGGGTCCGGAAAGATTTGTCTACCGTAGATCTCAGCGCAATCATCTGGACCGTTGATACATGAGCGGTGCATAAATGTGGGCGCGGAAAGTGTGTGCGCCCAGAGAACTTAGGATAAGTGCATTTCATGGATTTTTCTCAAGCTTTTACATTTTACATCACCAAGGGGTTAGGCAAACAATTTTTCGAGAATCCAAAACATGGTGAAACATTGATCATCAAGCTGGTTTTATTGAAGTAAAGAAAACTAGCCTATGTTCTAACTTAACTTCCTATGACAATTAACCCAGATTAAATTGTTGGGCTAAGAACTTATTCTACCCTGGGGCTATCTGACCAAGATTAGATAGTTTGGCCAGATTTATTCACTAACTAACCTAGATCTTTTGGCTAAGATTAAACAGTTTAGCCAAGCTTATTCACTATTCCTATCAACATCAATTTAAAAGAACTTGGCCATGCTTGAAAGGTATGGACCAAGTCACTGTTATTGCATGGGGCTCTCATTGAAATTCTTTTATGCCCTTTTTTCTTTTTTCTTTTCTTTTTCTTCTCTTTCTTTTCTTTTTCATTTTCTTTTTCTTTTTCTTTTCTTTCTTTTCTTTTTTCTTTTTCTTTTCAAATTATTTGCAGAATGAAAAATCATTTGACAAACAAAAACACTAGAGAGATAATATTCCAGTCACCAGTTGATACTATAAATTATAGGGTGATAACATCATCGATCTAAACTTTCCTCTATCATGACATATCGCGTTGCGTCGCGTCAAAGTTTCCTTTCATGTGACATATCGCACAAACCAAAGTTTTTCTTTCTCCCGATGTATCACAAGGAAAAGTCTATAGCTTGCGATATTTCGCAGGGACTAAAATTTTTCACTTGTGTGACGTATTGCTCAACAAACCTCTTCCAGTGTGACATATCACATCGCGTCAAAGTTTCTTTTCATGTGACACATCACACTTTCTCAAAATTTCTATCTCCATAACAACCTTTTCCACATTGCACCATGCCATTGTTTATTTTCGTGCGATATGTGACACTTCCTCAAACTTTCCTTCACCGTGACAAATACCATATCATATCACACCACAGTTTTGTTTCGTGTGATACACTCAGAACAAAGTTCTTAATGGAAGTTTTATGGAGTGCGCATAAGACAAATTTTTACGAGGGTGCATAAGAGCGAGTTTTTCAAGTGTGTGCATCATTCCAAAGGTTTAAAAGGGTGAGAATACTGTTAGAAAAACAGGACCTCGGAGCAATAAATTAAAACAAATGCGGAAAACAAAAACACAAAAGATACACAATACAAGAGAGACACAGATTTACGTGGTTCACCCAGTGTGGGCTACATCCACCAGAGAAATTGCCAGGTCCTTCCTTTATTATTATCTAGCAAATGAAGGGATACAACCTACAACAAAACCCGCTGTAACTTCCTCTTCTTTCTCTCACAATCTCCTTTCTCAGAATACAATATTCACCATCAATCATAGCCGTAATACATTTCCCTCATAAAAGAGGGTTGCCTTCTAGGGCAAAAAACCCTAACATAATCTCTACCGTTAGATCTGCGACCTTATAATGAACGGTCCAGATTTACAATG
>ML787681.1:5998-17237 GCA_009831015.1 Picea engelmannii | reverse complement strand
GTACCCCCCCTCTGCACTCCCCCGCGTGGAAGAGTGTACATACTTCTGGGGTGTAAATACTTCATGGGGTATAAACACGGTTGAAAGCAAGGACCTCTGAATCAGGAAGATAATCAGGCTCCATAACCAACAAATACAACATACCACACCTAATTTAAAGAAGGATGTTGTTATCACATAGATTGCCATGGGTCAATAAAAGTCTTTAGTTTGATTTTGAGTCATGGTTTTACCTTAGGTTATATGTTTTAGGTCCCTTTTCCCATAGCAATTTTTCATATTTTGGGCATGAATAAATTATGATTAAGTTTGGTTTTGGTTAAAGGTCATTGAGTCACATCTTTCAAGTTTGTCATTATGACCCTGACATGTCACCTTCTCCATGTTGTATGTTGACTCCATCCTCTTGTTACTCAACTCGTTAAAGTGTCATATATAATCTGAGATGTACGTTGCCAACTCACTAGGAGAGTTCACAATGCCTTTCAAAGTACATGTCACATTTATTATCATCATTTCTTTTTAAAGGTCATGCCATGGGAGATCTCCTTGATTTTAGCGTTGAATTTTAAATTAATATTCAAGGATCATTTTTATGGATGTCTTAACCATTTTCTCCAACTGTGCAAATCATCCTCCAGCTTGGCGTTGTGAACTGGTGTTACAGACAAGCGATGCAGACTTCGCTGCGAATTGGTTGCAGTGGATGATTTGGTGGTTAGACTACTTGCAAGCACTCCTGAGTAGATCTAAAGACATCGGCCTCCAACTCCAAGATACCGGGTACTTCATGAGATTTCCCACCTTGTTTTAAGGCCTGGAAAGGGGGTTAGTGGATTTTCTTTTATGGCACTGCGAACTCTCTCACAGACCAGTAATTGAGCTCTGAACCTTCTCCCATCGCTCTGAAACTTATCTATTGAAACCATCATCATTCTCAGGCTTGAATTACACTGTCTTATGATCCTTGGCCTCTGCATCACTCTTTAATACAAGCTTTGCCCAAACCCTAACTTTGGCGCTACGAACTCTGTGCAGTCATCCATCATTGCGAACTCTCTGTTCCAACATCCCTGCAAAGTGTCCTTTTTTGCCATTCACCATCTTTTCACAATCCTCTTAAGTGGATAACCTCATTGTTAAAAAATTGCAGCCTTACTTATAAACATTTTCATTTGTGAGAGGTCTATGTGGCTTTCTTTTTTATTCCAATAGTCATCTCCTTTGCTTCCCTACTCTCCACCGTGGGTAATTCTTCAGTACTATGACAAAACCTGCCTATCTAGTGTTAAATTATGAGCTTGATTTCTTATGCGGATTAATTCTTTTATTTTCTTCAACACTTTTATTCCAGCTTAATACACTTTAATAATACCAAATCATAGTCGAATAGTAATAACTATGTAGATGAGTAAGCATGCACATCAACAACATATATACCCTGGGGAAACCCTATACAGGGAGAAAAACCCCAACAAATGATATTCCTTTATTGCATTAATAATGTAAGATCACTTACAAATATCCACCATGAATGTTCTGCTCTTAAAGAGATTGCCAAGATGACTATGATCTGACAAAGACCTAAAAGACCTTGTTGAAATACAACTCTGATATGCTGCCTCTATTGTTGATATACAACATTGATATGTTGCTTTGGTATGCTGCCTCTTTATCACTGATATGTGCCTCTATTGCTTCACCCTTAACCTGCATATCAAAACTGTGTTGAAGAGAGGGTTCAACCTCTTCTTATATAGGCTGAAGAGGAGAAGAGGAGAGACTCGAAATAGTAACATGTTTGCATGAGTTAATCATAACTCAGCTTCATACTTTAGTTCGAACTTAGAACTAGACTTGAGACTGGTTACAACTCAACATTGCACTTTAGTTCGAAAATAAAACTAGACTTGAGACTGGTTACAACTCAGCATTACACTTTATTTCGAAAACAGAACTAGACTTGAGACTTCAGTTACAACTCAGCATTACACTTTATTTCGAAAACAAAACTAGACTTGAGACTTCAGTTACAACTCAACATTACACTTTAGTTCTAAAATAGAACTAGACTTAAGGCTTCAGTTACAACTCAACATTACACTTTAGTTCTAAAATAGAACTAGACTTAAGACTTCAGTTGCAACTCAACATTACACTTTAGTTATAAAATAGAACTAGACTTAAGACTTCAGTTCCAACTCAACATTACACTTTAGTTCTAAAATAGAACTAGACTTAAGACTTTAGTTACAACTCAAGTCTTGACAAGGCAATTCAAAATTCTCTTCATTGTGGATAATATTACATGTGCCAATGCACTAGATCAATACATTTATATCATTTTCAATATTAGGAATATCGTTTGTTTCTAGCTCATAGGAATTTTATATCCAACCTAACTTTTGCTAGATGCCTTGACTTTTGCTCATGGCTCACAAGGTTTGACTAGGCTCACAAAGGTTGTACGTTCCCCCTGACTTTTGCACTAGTCTATCTATGCTCACAGAGGTTGTACGTTCCCTCTGACTTTTGCACTAGACTGTCTATGCTCACAGAGGTTGTATGTTCCCCCTGACTTTTGCATTAGACTCACATAACATCTCGTTTGTCCTTACTTTTGGTTTGACTCACAGAGGTTATACATTCCCCCTGGCTTTTGTCAATACCTCACAAGACTGATTGATTCTCCAAATCTCCCTAGCTAGGCTCATGGTGGCCCAGATGGCCTCTCATTGGAGAATGACTGTCGATGCTGCCAAATTTAACACTCCCTCTTAGCGAGGGAGTCATTCTCAGCCACACTAATCTTGCCTCTCAGCTGCACAAACTGCCTCGAGGTCAAAGGTTTGGTCAGGATATCAGCTACCTGCTCGCTCGTGGCTATGTACTGTAACTTTACAGTTTCTCTCTGGACCAAGTCTCGGATGTAGTGGTACCTCATGTCAATATGTTTTGACCTGTCGTGAAATACTGGGTTCTCTGTCAATTTTATGCAACTTTGATTATCACAGTGAACCACCGTCGTCTCGAGCTTGTCTCCAAACAATCCAGAAACCAATTTTCTGAGCCATATTGCTTCCTTGCCAGCATCACTTGCTGCAATCTACTCATCCTATGTTGTACTCTGTGCAATGGATCCCCATTTCCAGCTTCACCAAGAGATCACAATGGATCCTAAACTGAAGCAGTATCCAGAAGTACTCTTCCGATCCACTGGGCTTCTTTCCCAGTCAGCATCTGCATACCCATGCAAAAATAAACCACCACTGGATGTATATCTCAGACCCTAAGTAATGTTCCCTATGAGATATCTCAAGATGTGCTTTGTTGCCACCCAGTGTCTCTGTCTCGGTTCAGTCATGAACTAACTCATTGCAATCACTGCATAACACATATCTGGCCTAGTGTGGATCATGTACATCAATGATCCAATCAACTGCCTATACATGGTGGGATCCACCAAATCTGAACCTGTATCTGAATCATGCAGCTTCCTCGGGTTGGTAATCATCAGAGTAGACATGGATTTGCAATCCATCATACCAAACCTCTTTAGTACATCCACTGTGTATTTTCCTTGTGCCAGAAATATCTCGCCATGTCTTTGCCATACTTCCAATCCTAGGAAGTAATGCATCAAGCCTAAGTCTTTCATCTCGAATTATGAGGTTAGCTCCCTCTTACACTAGGCTATTAACCCTTCATCTCCTATTAGAAAGATATCATCAACATACCGGATTAATATAACAGGTTGGTTACCTCTTACCTTGAAGTATAGATTTTCATCAACATCACTTTTCTGAAATCCCGGGCTTTTAAGAAAGCCATCAATCCTGTCGTACCGAACTCTGGGAGCCTGCTTAAGACCATACAAGAACTTCCTTAGCTTGCATATATGAGTGCCTTTGTTATGCAGTACAAAACCATCTGGTTGTTCCACAAAGACCTAAAGTTCATTCTTTCCATTCAAGAATGTTGTTTTTACATCCATCTGATGTAGCTTCCAACCAAGAACGAGAGTTAAAGCAATAATAGTTCGAATGGAGGTATACCTGGCTATAGGAGCAAAAGTCTCTTTGTAGTCGATTCCTTCTTTTTGAGTGAAGCCTCTGGCTACAAATCTTGCTTTGAACTTTTCCACACTTCCATCGACTGCATGTTTGATCTTATAGATCCATTTGGAAGAAACCATTGATTTGTCTTTTGGCCTCGACACAATGTCCCAAACATTGTTCTTTATAATAGACTTGTATTCCTCAATCATGGCATCCTTTCATACTTGTAATTTATCTGCTTCTTCAAATGAATAAGGTTCGACATCACTAATGGTGCCCATCAGTGCAACATAGCCTCCAAACCTATGAGGCCTCTTCCTTTCCCTGAAAGTTCCTTTGGGAGCAGCTATCCTTTCTGCTTCCTACACTATTTCTTTAAACCATCCTGGCTTCCTTTTGGCTGGAGGTTCTTCAAGAGTTCTTTCTAACACTTCAACAGGTTCTAGGGGCTCATTACTTGGCCCTTCACAAGGTTCCTCCCTCTGATCATCTAACTCTTCATTTTCAGAAGAAGGTGAAGCTGGCTGAACTGCTTCTGATTCCTACTGAATCTCTCTAGATTTCTTAAATGCAACTTCCTCATGGAGAGTCACATCTCTACTTACTTCTATTTGCCTCTGACCTGGTACATAAATCCTGTAAGCCTTGGAGTTCTCACTGTACCCCACAAAAACCCCTTTCTTGCCTGAGGACTCCATCTTTGTCCTCTTTTCCTTAGGGACATTAATATACAAAAGACACCCAAATATCTGTAGATGCCCTACTTTAGGTTTGATCCCTGAGAAGACCTCTTTAGGAGTCTTGTCCTTCAAGATAGCATGTGGACACCTGTTCTAAATATACACGGCAGTGGAGGTATCTTTTGCCCATAAAGAATTTGGCAAATCCTGGTCAAACACCATTGCTTTCGCTGCCTCACAAATTGTCATGTTTTTCCTCTCAGCAACTCCATTTTGCTAAGGGTTATATGGCATGATCAGTTGTCTCTTGATTCTTGCTGACTTGCAGAAATTCTCAAACTGAAGAGATTCAAACTCTCCTCCATTATCTGTTCTAAGGATTCTGATGTGTTTCCCTATATGCTTTTCAATAAAGGCTTTATATGCTTTGAATTTGTCAAATGTGTCACTTTTAGCTTTAAGAAAATATATCCAACATTTTCTTGAGTAATTATCAATAAAAATGACATAATACAAACAATCACTGAGTGAGGGAGATGACATGGGACCACATACATCAGAATGAACCAGATCTAAAATGCCCTGAGCTCTGTTGTCACTACTAGGAAATGCTTTCTTTATATTTTTACCTAGCATGCATCCCTTACAAATTTCATTTTTACTAAGAGAAATAGAGGGCATGCCACATACCATGTTCTATAGATCTGGAAGATCTTTGTAATGAAGATGTCCAAGTCTTCTGTGCCACAATTGACTGGAGCTAGTCACATCATGAGCCAATGCCTGAACTGACTGTCTTGACACAACATACAGTCCTCCACTTCGAGTTCCAAAGGGTTCTGTTGTACTTAAGTGGCTACCTTTAGCTCATAGTAGCGCCTTCCTGTTCCTTAAGATCACCCAATATCCCTTGTCCTCAAGGGTTGCAACTGATAGTAGATTCTTCTTGAGCCCTGGAACATATAATACTTCATCAACATGAAGTCTAGCCCTATATTCCAAACCGAAGGAGGTAGAGCCTACTCCCTCTATCTTATAACATTTGTCATCCCCAAACTCAACCGGCTCTGCAAAAGATTTTGTCTCAAAATCTGAGAGGATCTCCTTGAACCCTGTCATGTGCTTTGATGCACCACTGTCTACTAACTAAGTTTTCGGCCCCGTGGAAACTGAACTGGATAAGGCAGAAACCAAGTAATATTCTTCTCTATTTTCTTTCTCATTAGAAGAACTTTTCTGATTTCTTTTGGATTCATCATCCTCAACAGTTGAGGCATGATGTTTCCCTTTCCTTGGATATTTCTTTCTAAACCAATAATCTTTAGCAAAATGACCCAACTTATTACAACTAAAGCATTTAATCTTAGATGTATCGATATTCTTGCCTTTGAATGTACCTTTGGTGTATGGCTTCCTCTGAGAGCCTTTTTGGAATGTTTTCTTCTTTACCTTGAATCTTGATGCTAAAGTTAAGTGCTCTTCTTTCGTTGGCTCGCTCCTAGTAGTTGTGTGACTCTCCTCCTGGAGGCAATCATGCCATAACCTTTCAAACGTGGGTTGGATCACTCTCGCACTTACACTGGATAATAGGGTCTCCCATGAAGAAGGAAGACTGTCAAAAATGGCATGCACTAAATCATCATCGTCCATTGTGACCCCTGTGACCAAAAACTGATCTCTGATCTGGGCTATCCTGGAACAGAATGATGCCACTGATTTACCTTTCTCCATCTTCAAATTCCTCTTTTGACTTGGAGCCTGTTTCTCATACAGATTCACCAAGGTATCCATACAGTCCTTGGCAGTCATTAACTAAGTCATTGCAGACATTATACTGTCTTTGGATGAGTCAAAGATGATTTGCTTGGCCTTTTATTGACTCTTCCTGAAGGTCGCTCTTCCTACATTATTCGTGGGTTACTCCACCACTGTGGTCACATACTACTCAAGATCATGCTCCTGCAATATATTTGTTATCTGGAGCTTCCACACATTGAAGTTGGCAGCTCCTTCGAGCCTATCCTTGGCCCTGACTGAAATGGAGGATGCCATGGACTTCACACTGGAAACTTAATCAAGCTAGCTTGGATCTGTGTGTACCTGATGCTACACTTCAACACATTTAAGACACCCTAAGCTCTGATACCAGGTTAAATTATGAGCTTGATTTCTTAGGTAGATTAATTCTTTTATTTTCTTTAACAATTTGATTCCAACTTAATACACTTCAACAATACCAAATCATAATCGAATAGCAATAACTATGTAGATGAGTAAGCATGCACATCAACAACACATATACCCTAGGGAAACCCTGTACAGGTTGAAAAACCCCAACAAACGATATTCCTTTATTGCATTAATAATGTAAGATCACTTACAAATATCCACCACAAATGTTCTGCTCTTAAAGAGTTTACCAAGATGACTCTGACCTGAAAAAGACCTAAAAGACCTTGTTGAAATACACCTCTGATATGTTGCCTCTATTGTTGATATACAACACTGATATGTTGCTTTGGTATGCTACCTCTTTATCACTGATATGTGCCTCTATTGCTTCACCCTTAACCTGCATATCAAAACTGTGTTGAAGAGAGGGTTCGACCTATGCTTATATAGGCTTAAGAGGAGAGACTCAAAATAGTAACATGTTTGCATGAGTTAATCATAACTCAACTTCATACTTTAGTTCAAACTTAGAACTAGACTCGAGACTGGTTACAACTCAACATTACACTTTAGTTCAAAAATAGAACTAGACTTGAGACTGGTTACAACTCAACATTACACTTTAGTTCATAAATATAACTAGACTTGAAACTTCAGTTACAACTCAACATTACACTTTAGTTCTAAAATAGAAATAGACTTAAGACTTCAGTTACGACTCAACATTACACTTTAGTTCTAAAATAGAACTAGACTTAAGACTTCAGTTGCAACTCAACATTACACTTTAGTTCTAAAATAGAACTAGACTTAAGACTTCAATTACAACTCAACTCTTGACAAGGAAATTCAAAATTCTCTTCATGGTGGATAATGTTACACGTGCCAACGCACTAGATCAATACATTTATATCATTTGCAATATTAGGAATATCGCTTGTTTCTAGCTCATAGGAATTTTATATTCAACCTAACTTTTGTTAGTTGCCTTGACTTTTTCTCACGGCTCACAAGGTTTGATTAGGCTCAGAGAGGTTGTACGTTCCCCCTAAATTTTGCACTAGTCTGTCTATGCTCACAAAGGTTGTATGTTCACCTTGACTTTTGCACTAGACTGTCTATACTCATAGAGGTTGTACGTTCCCCTTGACTTTTGCATGAGACTCACATAACATTTCGTTCGTCCTAACTTTTGGTTTGACTAACAGAGGTTGTACGTTCCCCTTGGCTTTTGTCAATACCTCACAAGACTGGTTGATTCTCCAAATCTCCCTGGATAGCCTCATGGTGGACCATATGGCCTCTCATTGGAGAATGACTGTCAATGCTGCCAAATTTAACATCTAGCATGTATGGATAATCAACATAAGAAGGTTCATAAAGGTGGAGACATTGTGAGGACATAGCCCTATGATATGAAACTATTTGTTGAGGAGCCCCTGATCAAAGAAGTCTTCCAAAGAGTGGGTTGTATTGACTTCTGTCAGAAAATGCAAAGAGGGCACCCAGAGGTGGCTAAAGAATTTTCCCTAAACTTTGATGGAACCAAGACCAAGGTTGGGATACTAGAATTTGAAGTATCTGAGAGGACGATATCAACAACCACTGAGATACCTAGTACCGGGGAGAGATGGTTCAAGGCCATGACTCTAAATGTTGCCTTTTCAAGGGAATTCCTCAAACCAGAGCACCAAGAAGACAATTTGTCAAAGGGCGTGCCCATAAACCACATGGCAGAGGGTTTTGATAAAATGTTGAAGATAATTCAAAGATACTTTACTTGTGAAGGGAGACTTAATATGATCTATCAATATCACATAAGACTACTGCTACACTTCACATGGAAAGATGTTATGAATCTTCCTTTCTACTTGTTTAGAAGTATTGGGAAAATGTCTGATAGGGTTTAGGATAAGACTAAGGTAGTTGATACAAGTGTTTTTCATTCAGGTCTGATAAAGATGCTGGTAATGGAGTAATTAAGAAAGAGAAACATGGAATGGGAAGAATTCATTACTTCTTCCATTTTTCATCTTAACATTGCTCCTACCCCACAGTCTAAGGTACAAATCACTCCTTAGGTTGACAAGTCTGTACAGTTGGAGGTGAATAAGAAAAGGAAGAGCATTGGGTCTGCTAAGAAAGATAAGGAAACAAAGGAACATGAAAAAGAAGGAGGATCTTCTTAGTTCCCACAAAGAGAGGTTTCACCTTTGCCAGCTCCCAGTCCAGTGGAGGCTCCTTCAACTGGAGCCACAGGTCTGAGAGGGTGAAAGTTATTGTTCTCTTCACCACCTGCTGCAGACAAGGTCAAGACCAAGAGACCTATTACTAGAGCATTATCAAAGTAGGAAAGAATTGTGGAGAAAGTGTCAGTGGAAGCCCCCATCTAGAGAAAGGGAAAAAGTGTACCCATCAAAGAGCCCATTGAAGTTATAGACATAACTACTCCTCTAGAAAATCCTATCTTTAAGAGGCTGAATAGACAACTTAAAGAGGCCAGAGATGAAATTGATAAATTAAAAAGGGAGGGGTTGGTTGAAAAGAAGAAGCTAAGTGATCTTATGGATATGTATTGTGGAACTCTTGTAAAGGCTAAGTTTATAGCTAAAAGATTTAGACCTCTCCACATGCAACTTAGGAACTTGTACAAACAAAATATAGCCTACTAGAGTCAAATCAGAGGGCTAAAGATGGAGCTGCAACCTTTCAAGGAGGAGCTGCCCAAAGAAGAATTTGGATCTATTAGCTAAAGCTACCACCAGGAGGAGCTCTAGAGTTAGAAAGTGATTGCAGATGAACACCTTAAATCATACCATTTTTGACAAATTTTGGTTTTGGTATTTTTTTAAATTGAAGACAGTCATGCTTGATAAGACATGATTTAATTGAGGATGTATTAAGCTCTCCTATGTTTTAAACCACTATCATATAGTATTATAGCAATGGTTGACACTTGGGACAATTTTGGAGTGTTTTTGATGCATTTTCAAACAAGCAGAGCCACTACAAGAGAGTTCATAGTGCCCGACGTTGCGAACTGGCTATTATAGTTTGGCGTTGCGAACTCCTGATCTGGAGGTTTTGGAGGAACAAACGGTTGCCAAATGGGAAGAGAAGGATATGAAAGCTGCTAAGAGTTCAATTGAAGGCTGGAGGGACACCTGACCAAGGGAGATACACTCATATCACACGTCATCAAGTACATTTAATAGGATCAAGGAGGTTACCAACATGTTCCTAGTTTTTAGCAGTTTGTTTCTTTTTTGTTGAACAACTGTAGTTACTCCACCTTTAGTTGTGGGAATCGTAGGCAAGAAGGAAAATTCAAATTGTAAAGTTGTCATTGACAGGCTAGTCTATAATATAGAACTTAGAAATCATTGAGGGGTTCAAAGGATGGTTATGAGACTCATAATGTTTTTGAATTTGTGAAGTTACAAAGCCATCTATGGATTTTGTGTATCAAACTTGAGACTTTTTGATTAATAGAAATCGGTTTCTTTCCATTATCTTATCTCATCTTACTCTAATTTACTGTCATTTGAATGATTCACGTGATTATTCTATCTATATTGCAATGGAGGTTTTGTTGTGATGCTACTATGCTTTTATCAGATTTTATCTTTTGATTAGAGAAGTTCTTACGTCAAAAGACTTTCCTCGGTTGTCTGCTAGTATTGCTTGAAGTGAGTGGTAGACATCTTCATCTTCTCATTAAGTCTCCTATCTATCCATTTTACTCTGTAAAACCTTGATCTAAGTTATCCAAGACCTCATTTGCTGATACATCTTTTCTGGAAACTTCTATGATTTTCACTGTTCTGCCTGAGTTTTGATCCATTTGACATCATCCTAAAACACTTATCTTTAAACCTATTAATGGGTGTTGAGCTTACACTTTAGTAGTCAAAGTGTGACTTTCAGTGCTAGCAGGTGCTACATAAGGTGTCTCATACCTAAATATTTTAGAGGTGCGACACAGGACACCTCACTCTCAATTTTATGAAGGTCGTGACACAACAAAACTTGCTCCAGGAGTTGATATCAAAGGTCTTAAAGTTGCAACTGCGTATCTCATGGATGTTTTCCAAGCATGTATCTAATGGTCAAAGGTGGAAAGTAGTTAAAGAGATGGTTTCAACTCCTAATTGATAGTTATGCAGAAGAAATTGTTCACCTTCTAAGGAGATAACCAAAATTGTCACTTGGCCACCAAGAAACCATTCAATTTCTTGAATGAAACTAAAACTGCCACTTGACCACTAGGCCAAGAGAGGGTAATTATTTTGTAAACGATTATAAATGCTAGAAACTCTAAGGAGAAAA
>ML787680.1:490083-523097 GCA_009831015.1 Picea engelmannii | reverse complement strand
AAGATGGGGCTCTTGGAGATAACTCCCTTAGCTGAAAAGGAAGAGATGGCTCCCCAGGTTGGGAGGGAGCATTGATATGTTATTGATTCATGGGTAGTCATTTTCCAGTTTGGAAAATGGTCTAGGTTGGGCAGTTCCTTTCCAGTCCAGAAAGTGGTTCGAGATTTTTGGATTATTTGATCAGGCACCAGATTTGACCGTAATATACTGTGACAATCAAAGTTGTATGTGGCTATCAGAACACTCAATGTTTCATGAACGGTCGAAGCATATTGAGATCAAATACTACTTTATTCGTGATAAAGTCCAAGAAGGAGAAGTGAAACTCTAGTATATCTCTATAGATGAGTAGGTAGCAGATATTTTGACAAAGCCTTTGTCCAAGATAAAGTTTGCATACTTAAGGGACAAGATGGGGCTCGTGGAGATAACTCCCTTAGCTGAAAAGGAAGAGATTGCTCCCCAGGTTGGAAGGGAGCATTGATATGTTATTGATTCATGGGTAGTCATTTTCCAGTTTGGAAAATGGTCTAGGTTGGGCAGTTCCTTTCCAGTCCGAAAAGTGGTTCGAGATTTCTGACGGACAATCATTTTCCAGTTCGAAAAATGGTCCAGATCGGACAATCATTTTTGTAATGAAAATGGTCCGTTAGATTGCCGATGTACCATAGACAACGATTTCCCTTGTGGCCAGTGTGGGGGAATGGTCTAGGACAACCATTCTTCTTGGCAGTCACTCTAAGTAGTGCTCAAGTAGAATGGTCCGCCTTGTTGGGCAGTCATTCTTTCGAAGTTCACAGTTGTGAGCAGTTTCGAAGAATGGTCCGTTTTGGAGGTTGGTGCAGGACAATCATTCTCTAGGGAAGACTCATTCTCTCCAGGTTGTACAATGATTAGTGCCAGAGGAATGGCCTAGTTAGGTGAATGGTCCATGTTCAACAATTAGGGACAGGCATTCCCTAGGGCAGACTCATTCTCTCCAGGTTGCACTCTGATTAGTGTCGGAGGAATGGCCCAGTTAGGTGAATGGTCCAAGCTCAGAAATCAGGGACTATTATTCTTCTATGTTTGGGAAGAATAGTCCAGATAGCCCATGGCTGATGTGTTACTTTCTGAGGGAAGATGCTCTTCCAGATCTCACAGATGTGAGTGGAAGAATGGCCCAGATGACTCAGTTTGTATCGTGATATTGTTGATATTAGATGATATGATTATTGTAGCGGCTGTATGTCTCTAGACAATAGCTGTATGCTACTATGGTGGATGTGATCCACTGGTAGTGACTGTGTGTCATTGGTTAGTAGCAGTGTGCTACTAGGAGTGGTTGTGTACCATTGGATAATAGTTGAATACTACTATGTATAAACACAATTGTGTTCTATTAGATGGCATTGTTCTGATTGCCGTGGAGACTATCTAGTTGGATAGTGATGATGGTGCTTGTGATTTGATCATGAGATAGCCTGTGTGGCTATGATGATGCTACCGGTCGAATGGTCTGTTTGTGATCAAAACCATTGCCTTTAAAACCTCCCTAGCTAGGAGGGAATGTTGATATTATGGTAGCTGCGAGAGGTATTAGCCTCCACATGTAACCTTTGACGAGACTAGAATATTCTGGGAAGCAAGAGAAACCCTCAAGCTTTGGATAATAACCCTAGAAGACAAGTCGACTTAATAGAATAAATTAATATTGAGTTATTAGCCCCCAGGAAGAGAAGTCAGCCCAGTCAGTTAAGATGGATCAGTATAAATAAAGGGAGCTAGATCTCATTTGTTACTCACTCACTCACGACTGCATAAGGACAAGAAGAGCGCATGAGTGAAGGACAACTGCGACTGTTGCAGTAGTGACTTTGTCATGGGTTATTGGTTTGGACTTTCTGCTTGATCTTTGGTTATCCTTGCTTGGTGCACTAGCCTTGGTTGGCTATTGGTTTGCTACCGGAATTATTCTGTCTGTCAAGGTTAAGGTGCTCGGGGGTGGCCTTTGTGCCTATGGTTGGGTGATAATATTGCTATATTGTCTATGGTGAAACGAGCACACCCATTTTTCTAACACCCTGGTGGGTGAAATACTTCTGTTCACATCTGTGGTAACATTCTGCAATCTTATACTGTTGGTTATAACTGCCCTAAAAATATTAAATTATTTGATGTATTCTTTAGTGAACCTAGTCATTGAAATCAGATTGGTCCGAGTCAATCCGAGTTCGAGTTGATAGGTGACCGAGTTGATATCCGGTTCTGAGTTTAAAAACTATGCTTGAAATACAACATTAAAGTTTTAAACCACTTTAAAAAGGAAGAAGACTCTCTGTCATGGTAAGAGAAGTAGATCACAGTAGTGTCAACTGCACTTTAAAGGTTAATAGAGATTGTGCCAACCACAGGATCTCCAATATCTAGTTCAATATTCCCTTTTAATTGCATTTGAAGGCATGTTCACTTTGACACTACCTTTTTGCAATGTTTTGTGACAAGGGCTTAACAATGTAGCATCAATCTCCTAGATGTTAACTTTTTTTTTGTGGCTGCATTTTCATACGAAAATCCATGATTATTTGTTGCCCAGCCCTTTATAATGCTTTCAAAGATTTCAGGAGGTGTTTGAGCTCCCTGCATTCCTTACAAAGCTTGAAGGATCACCTTGACATTCTCAATCTAATTCTACTCCAGGGCTTCACTTACATGTAATTGTGTTCAAATTCTAAGTACCTGTTCCCAATATCTGATTATAAAGATGCTACCTTAAATTTTATAAGGATCTATTAGTGATGTAAAAGTTTCATGATCTTGGTAGTTCAGAAAAAACAGAAGACAAGAAATGAAGTCACCAAGATATAACATTTGGTGGAATTCACTAACCCCACTTAAGCCCATCTACCCTCTGCTCCAGGGTTACTTTGTCTCCAAAAGGCTGGCTGGCAAAAGGGATTATCCCATCTCTTTATACTTGGAAATAATTGTTTTTAGTTTTTAGTTTTTAAGTTTCTGCTTTCTTTGCGTGCAGCAAAGGATTGCCCAGCTCATGCCTAGCTTCACTTGCAATTATCTTGAGGTTCTGGTTCAATGTGTAAGCATCCCACCTTTTATTTCTACTTCAATAAACTGTTAATTTTTCTTTATTTTTGCTTACTGATAATGTTTCTACGCTCAGACTGGAAAATAATCTGTTTACAACCAATATACTTTATTCTCTCCCTACTTAATTCTCACCCTTTGTACTCCGTATAATTTAGACAGAAATATTTATATCACCAGTTAAAAGGGATCTCAATAAAGAGAAATGGAGGTATTATGATTAACATTTTCCTCAAAGTCCTTGAAACACTCAACTCAATTATGACGAGTTTGCTTTCTCTTGGATTAGGCTTCCTATGTTGCTTAGAATTGATCTTGTTACCTTTTGTGTTCTGGGCATTCCCATGTTCTTTAGAGGATCTTTTCCAATTAGCAACATGCTTTCTGTACTCTGTTGAACGACCAGCAATTTTGGAATCTACTATTTGAAAGTGACAGATCTCCATTCTGAACAAAATCGACCATCTTCTCCAGCAGGTAAACTTGGGCAACTGTCTGGTATATTTGAAATATGCCTTAGAATATTATCAGGTAACACCGGTGCATGAAGATGATACCACAACTATGAGTTTAAATAAGTGTAACAAATTGTTTTAGTAATGACCTATAAAAGTCTAATGCTTGTAGGTAGAAGTAGCTCTGGATGACAATTATTGTTGCAGTTGTCTGTCACAGTGGGCAACCTTTTTCAAGTGTACAAAAATAACGTATTCTTGCCGACAGGAATAAAATTATAAATATGATGTAATTAGGAAAATTGGTGTTTAAGGAAATATGTTTGACGGAAACAGCATGGATACTGGACCTTTTGTTTTTAATGAGCCTGGAGACCTTTTTCTTTGTCCTCCAGGAAATCTGTGATCTTAGAAGAATGTCATTAAATGACTAATAACAGCACTCATTATTATTTGTTTGTAGAGGATGGGAGAACTGGTACCTTTCTTATTGGTAATAATCGCTTTCCAGTCTCACTCTTGGATCTTCCTTGCATTATTGAGTCATATAAATCTTATGATGACACTGTGCTCATTAAAACTGCTGATGTAGGCCAGGTCAGATTTCTTCTCCTTGTCTTTTTAGATGAGTCACTTTACTGATTAAAGTTTGATGGGAGATCTGTTTGATGATCAAATAATTATTGTAGCCTGCTAAATAATTTTTGGACATTGTAGATGATCATGGTAAGGGAAAAGGATGAACCAGAACCAGAAGGCCCTGAATATCGACATGGTCTTGCACCTCCAATGCGAGATGCTCGCAGACGACGGTTTCGAAGAGAACCAGACCTAAATGTATGTATCTTATTTTACAGCTTTACTGGAAATTCCCATTAGACTTGAAGTGGTATTACAACTCCACATTTATTATGGTGGTGCAGCCAGAGATTGTGCATAGGGTTGAGAAGGACATAATGAGCATCATGGCTGGTGGAACAGCGCACAATGTTGATATCCTTCCAGAATCTTAAGGATTTTTAAATTTTGCCAAGTTCATTTCTAGGATTAAGGATTAATCTTATTCATGGGCATTCTTGTTGGATGTTAGGGAAATGAAAAATCTAATGTTTATTAGTGTAAGTTTTCTTGTTTGTCCTCGACTTCTGTAGCACATGTGGAAGTTGTGGAACAGGAAGAAGATGCAGAAGATGAAGGAGAAGAAGAAGCTGAGAAAATGGTTTCTCAGCCACCAGCAAAAGCAGATGTTCCAGACGCTGAAATGAATGATGATGCTGAGATGAATGATGAGCCAGACAGATCTGAGAGTGATGATTCAGATGATTCAATGTAATGAAATAGGCGCTTCTGCTTCTGTGAAATGCTGGGATTGAATATTTAGTTGAAAGTAGCAGCCACATGGTTGGCAAGATGGAGTGGGGAGCATTGAGTACAAATTTCTATTGTATACTATGATTTGTGTTTATACATTTTGCATGAATTTATTCAGGACTTCCAAGCATTATTGTTGAAAGGATTACTCTAATGTAAAATTTGTATTTCTGGGCAACAGTTATAGATGTTTGAAAAACATGCATGTACTCCTCCATTGAAGGAGGGTGAAGTAGTAATGGCATTGATTTATTACTGTGGCCATGCACAACAAATGTTGTAAATCTGTAAAAGGCTGCAATGAAATTTAGACTTCAGCCAAAATTTGTATAATTTTCTCTCATTCTTGGCAGATGTATATAATTCTTGGTTTAATTGTCCTGCTGACATGACTGGTATGCCTATTTAAGCTCTAAAAACAGATGCAATATCTCCAGATTTTACCATTTACATTTAGTGACATCAAACCCATAACCATTGCTGTAGACACCGCACTCAGGGATTGAGGTACAAGATGGAAATCTCATAGACTTGCTGCATGACTCCTCATACTATTGTAAACCAATAGCCCAAGAAGAGGAGGTACAGATTCCAGAGCTATTTTTTAGCAAGCTGAATGTAAAATAGAACATTAATGTAATTGCAATCAAGGATGGTCTGGAAACTTTTGTCTACGTAAAAAGAAATGGCCTCTCTTAGAAAATGGCCTCCTACAATTCCCTTGAAAGGAAAGAAAGACTATGGCAGAAACTAATATTAAAAGGGGCTCTTAACAGAAGAGTACAGTGCAAACTAAGATGGGGCATATTGGGCGTAGGTACTGTTATCACACACTTTGTAGCAAGGATAAAAGGCTTGAGGTTTGAAGGTCAAACTGGCATAACATGAACCAATCCCACCCAATGTCACCACAATGGGATGGTTCTTTCTCTTTAGGGTGGTAAGGCCTAGGGGAGATGTTCCCGGTGACCTGGGGTTTTGAGAAGACAAAGGATTACATGATAAAGTAGCTATTCCCCTCTCACAAGTCACCACCGAGCAGATAGTCAGGCCAAAAGGCCAATAAAGTAAAACCCCCCAATGAGATATACCTGCCTGAGACAAAGCAACAACAAACTGATATGTGCAAGCTGGCTCAATGGGTTAGTACTTCATATAAATTAGTGACTATCTGATAAACATATAAACAATTTGACAATAAATATTGACGAAGTCAATGTTTATAAAATATCAATGAAAATAATCTGACTTCTTCAATAAATGCTGGAATAATGTGGCATTCAATGCAATAAAAAAACACTTCATTCAATTAATGCCTTCAACACCATTCAATTGCTTATAAAGAAAAACGCTTAGCTGCACAAAGGTGTATATCAAGAGATGACGACAACACTTCAGTTAATAGGGTTAGTTTATAAGCTAGGGTTAGTGTAGTTAGGGTTTCATTCAATGTATTGAGAGTAGTTTTGATCAGGTTCACTTCAACGCATGAGGTCTTCAATGGAGTCAAATAGTGAAGGACGCAAGAGCTAAAGGAGACAAAAGTCAAAACGGCTAAGGACTAGAGGGAGAAGCTTTGAGGTGTTGCTAAGGCAAGGCCTCAAAGTCAAAACCCTAGGGGAGAGAGACTCACTTCAGTGTAGGTGAACTAGGCCTTGGTGCTCTCTCCTCCTTACTTAACTCAATGGCAATCACGACTAGCTGAAGATGAATAATAAAACCAAGACAAGAGGGTTTGATGAAGCAAAGTGTTGCTACATCAAGGCTCTACCAGCAAACACTAGAAAAATTGGCCCAAAGTGTAGAAAACCTAGGCTTAGGGCGTCTCTCTCTTCTCAGCTTATAGAAGGTACGTCTAGCAAAAATGAAGAGGGAATGAGAGTGTAGCAACGACTAGGCTCTCTCCTTCAATAAATGGCTGAAAAAATCTCTCTCAATGGGGACATGAGACAAGGACTTACTTGTGTGCTTGTCACCTAGGGTTTTATTCAACAAAATTATAAATATGCAAGAAATGAAACTACAACCATTCATTCAAGAATTTTTGCAGAAAAATACTTACATATCACCAAGAAATAGCATTGCAAACCCTAGTTGTAACACCTTCCATTAAGAGAAATGCCAAAACATGCCAAAAATATCCTCCTTTAACAAGTGCGCATCACTAAATTAGCAAATAACCCAAGAGGGCTCAAATTTCATACCTCCTTATGGAGTGAGTAAGTTGTGATCATAAAATGAAGGTGAAAATCCTTCATTTATACAATTTCATGACCTAAATTTACATTTTAGGTCATGTAAAAGGCCGACATGGCCAAAATACTAAATCATACTATTTTTACATTAAAATGTTAAATCAAAACCCTAATCAAGCTAAAAAGAGACATCAAGCCCCTCCAAAGGAGATGTTATCCCCTTTTAGGGCAAATGTAGCATCCTGGAGCAAAACGTTAGCCCTCCTTAGGCTCCTCCATCATGCCACATGTGCCAATATTGCCCAGTCTGCCTCCCAAGACGTCCAATAGGCTAGATGATGTCATGGTCATCGTGGGTGATGTCCCAGGCCTTCCAAGGCCAATGTTCCACTAAAAGAGGGTCAATCCCCTTAGGTCAAGCTCTGCCAAAGCGCCTCTGGTGGAACGTCCTCTTCTTCTCTGGTGCAAAGCCCCTGATCCATCCTTGTCCTGTCTCTGCCCGCTGATGGGGTTTCAACATCCACTTGATGGGCTCTTCAGCCCCATGGAGGTTTAAACTGATCATCCCCCCATGTGTATCGGTCCAAATGGCACCTGTCCATCGGGCATGGTCCTGCACATCAAAAGCTACGCCCTCCATGGGCTCATCAGTCACAGGGATCATAGCAATGTCAATCACATCTCATCATCAATATTATTAAACATGTCCATAAATTCCCTAATACATCAGTTAACAACTCAAAGACGTTACACAGGCCTACAATACAAATTTGGAGAAAAGGACAAGGTGTCCTATTGGGCTTGTGTCCACTGGAAAAGGAATGTTCCTGGAAGAGACCTCATCCAAGCCATGTAAGTGGGTGATGTGGTTAGGGGAAGTCGAAGCATCTGGGTGCAATGAGGGCCAAGGATGCAAGAAATGTTACCTGTGGGTGCCTTTGTTAGAAGGCAAGTTGTACCTGTCTTGGATGCATTCTTTCCAAGCCCATTCTTGCCTTTTATTCTTATTCTTTTCATTCTTTTATCTTTTATTGCTTTTCCTTTTTTTTGTTGAAGAGCTAATAAGGGGACACTGCCCTGGCGTGGTGACTAGTGGTGGCAACGTTACCCACAAGTACTTTCACAGAAATGAGAAGGTTGGCTCGTGATGAGACCCCCTTTCCCTTGGCCATGCAACCAAGAGTCACTGCTTTGGCGTGGTAACCAGCTGGTGGCAATGTCATACTGTTAGGTACCCATGGACCTAATAGGATGACTCGTGATGAGATTCCCTATGCTCTGGTTAGGTCTTGTTTTATTATTTTTCCGGGTTCCCCTTGTTTCTTGTTGAGAAGCCTTTTATTGCTTTCTCGGGGATCCCTGGGCGAAGTATCTCAAGGTTTTTTTTTTAGGCTTTTATCTTTTACCAACTTGCTTTTACCTTCTGGGCCTTTAGCCCCTTCTTCTCACGAGATAAGGTGCAATCCTGAAAATAGGTCAACCCAGTGCCCGTACAAGTGGAATGGGATAAGTGAGTGGGAAACAAGATGAAACAGTGGTGCTATGATGGGAGTGGACGATGGATTTTCAAAAATCGCCCTAGTGGCAAACCAAAACCTACATACATAGGCTTGCTAGGGCACCTTGTCAATCCCCCCAAACATGGTCAAGTGGGCAAGTGTAAGATCCAAACAATTATTAGAAATAAAAGGAATCAGATGCATACATTCAATAGTTTTGATGATCAAAGTGACACATACCATGATACTTGGACTAATTACCTCATGGAGCAAGAACCATTTCTGACACAGGACCAAGCCGATGGTGACGGATGCTGCTGCTGCTGACAAGATAAAGATGTCGGAAGAAAGAAAAGGTGGGCCCTCCAGGGCCATGCTAAAGTCAATCTTGCTCTCGGTACTCCATGTCTAGGACCAGTGGGCCTCGAGACATGACCTAGTTATCCCTAAAAGTGGGGGATAACATCTGGCTCCAACTCGGGGACATGTGCCCATCGTAGAACGCATGAGAACCTCAACATCTCTTGCATAACTCGCCGACCTGCTCGATCTCAATAAAAGCATCAATAACAAGATTGGGGTGGTAATGCCACCCCAACATAGATATAGTATATAAGATTGAAATAAAGCAATCATAAATGCAAATGTAAAGCAAAACACTTACCTGTTCGCTGGATGTTGGGTGTAGTCAAACAACCAGTGAAGCCAATCCAACAACGTCCCACAATACATGCCTTTGTGCTTCATCATAGACCAAAATAACGATAAGTCAAGCACAAAAATGTCATGGGTTAGAATATATATCATATCATTGGAAATCATATCTTTTATATTGAGTTTCCTCTAAAGGAAACCCTAGAATACAAGGGTTGGTTGAAAACTACAAGTTCAAGTCTATCATTTCCATGTTTCAACTTTCCCTTAAGAGTTTGCCAGTCATCCGCTAGATCCTTGCCAGTGCCTTCAGAGTGTGAAGACGTCATGGGTGGCTGGAGAAAAAGGTCACGAGAATCCTTCTTTAGGCAAACAATGTTCTTACTCCTATTATAATCCAAGCATAGTGGTGGTTGATAGTCATTTTCATAGGGTAAATCTAAGTGCTCGGAGGAGTACTCATCAAAGGCCTCGAGGTAAGACCGAAAATCATTAAGCAAATATGGTACTTGGTCAACCTTGGGTGTTTGGGGAGCATCGGTAAAAATCTCATTTCCTTGTTGCCACTAGTTAAGAGCTTGCTGTGATAATTGCAAAGACAACACTTGGAGATGACTCTCTATGTCATAGATAGGATCCATATCATAACCAACTGTATCCCACCTACATCTCCCAACATGTATGAACTCATCAATATCAACTATGTCAGTATCAATATCATAACATGGAGGGTTCAAAACATTCAAAAGCTCACCCATTTCCTCCTCTTTTCCGAAATCATAAAGTAGACAATCATCGAAATCTTGAAGAGGAGGGTAACTTACTTTTTCTTCTTGTGCAGGAGCTTTGAGGACTTGGATGTCTTTAACAAGCATTACTGTCTTATCCTCATGAGTTTCCCCTCCATCTTTGATTGTACAGCAAGGAAGATGCTCTTCGTTCGGGGATTCCATTTCTCCATCACTCTCTGAATCATGGAACAAGGTATCATTAAAATCCTGAAAAGGAAAGAAACTAACCTTATCGTTTTGTTGTTGTGCAGGTGGAGAAGGCCCGTGGATTGCTTCATTAGGAGGAGGGCATGTTGATACTTCGTCGTTGGGTTCCGGCTCCTCGGCTGTGTCTTCAACAAACCTTTTGGTTTGTTCCCCTTCTTTTTGGAAATCAACAATGAAGTTCTCAAGGGCAAACAAATTTTCCCTATTAAGAGTCCCTGAGGTAAAGCGTCATCTTATCTCAGACAAAGAGATTTTCTCCTTAATCCTTGCAGACATGTTGTAAGCTTCATCGAGCGTCCTCGAGGCTCTCTTATCAAGGGGAAAACTCAGATATCCCTAAAGTGCATGAGTAAAGAGATGGATAAGGTATCTCTCCTCGGGATGATGACTTTCAGGAATTTGATATAGCATGTTCTCAAATCTATCTTGGAAGTCTCTGATAGTTTCATCCTCAACGTGCTTTATAGAGTTCTTCTAGTAGTACTGGGATGACTTCTAATTGGATACCCCTTCTCTTGAGAAAGGTTTCCTCAAATTGCTTGATAGTCGTGATGTTGGCATCAGGGAGGTTATCATACCACTCTTTGGCATTGCAACAAAAAGTGGTAGAGAAAAGTTTCATGACCTCGTCTTTAGCATAATCATCGACATGGTAGGATAGGAAGAAGTTCCAGAAATTTCTCATGTGATAGTCAGCTCTCTCTCTATCACCACTAGTGAATCCAGGGAGCAAATTTATGTATTCAAAGGGCATTTGTTGAGGGTACCCTGGGATGTTACTCATGTCTAAAGGCTTGTAGTTTCTCGGGTCCCATTGTGAAGTCATAGTTGGCTTTGTCATCAATGGAGTTGCCAGATAATTTTCTTGAAACTATCAAAAGTTGAGGGAAAACACCCTAAGTGGAGTCACCAGGTAAGCTTGTAAGATGAAAACTCTAGAGGCAAGGCTTACTGAAAGGTTGTCGTCTTGAGGAGAATTAACTCGGTGTTCCCCGACAGTGGCACCAAAATGTTATCGCACAATTTGTAGCAAGGATAAAAGACTTGAGGTTTGAAGGTCAAACTGGCGTAACAAGAACCAATCCCACCCAATGTCACCACAATGGAATGATTTTTTCTCTTTAGGGTGGCAAGGCCCAGGGGAGACATGATCCGGATTTTATGAGCATAACGAAATGAATACAGATTAGTAACATGTGCTTAACACAAAATAACAGAGATACAATAAAACTAGTTTTCTATTCAATAACGAAATAAGCTGAAACTGTAAAATGCAGTGGAAACAAGCTTGCTGGAATGGTGGCGGCTTATCTTTGAGAAGAGATGTGACGACAGCATGCATTCACAAGAAGAAGATTACAATGAGGCTCTGAAGACCTTTTTACAATAAGCAAGAATTCCCAAAACCCTAGGCATCCAAAAACCTAACCCTAGGAGATGAAACGCCAAAAGTCATGTGGGCCCCATTAGGGTAAGTTAGTACATCAACTTCCTGGGGTCGTAACTTTTGCATACGATCTCTGTTTTAGGCGTGTGATAGCCCGTTGGAAAGGTATCGTCGAGGAGATTCATTTTGGGGGCTAAATCATGCATTCAGTTATCATTGAGGAGCTCGATACCGAAAAACCTTCATTTAGGCCCTCAAAATGGCCTCGGAAGTTAACACTGCTAAAAATAGTAAATTGCCAAAATTGTCAAAAAATTGTTTTGAGCCAGTTGGAAAAGGTGGGTGGCCACCGATATCCATCTGGATCAATCCTCCCTCCTTAGGAAGCAATGGTCTCCATTACGTTGAGGTCCCCCATTAGATGAGAAAATTTCTGCTGAATTTGGCCTTGGGTGAGCCACTTGCCTTGGTGCAGGAGCTGCCCTGCTTTGACGACTTGTTAAAGCTGGATCCTTTATTGTCGAGTGCCCTTGATCTGTCTGTCCACAATCTGATCATTGGATGCCTATTGTATGCAGTCGGGGTTGAGCTCTGTTGGTGTCAGCTGTTCTGCTACTTCTGAGGTGTCCAATAATGGTGGGAAATAAGGGCGAAGGAGATCCACGTTGAACACTGGGTGCAGGCCAAGGAAAGGAGGAATGTTGAGCTCAAAAGCATTATCCCCCACGGCCTTGGTGATAGTGTATGGTCCATAACATAGTGGACGAAACTTCCGATGGGGTCCTGTAAGGCGTTCTTTTTGCAAGTTCAACCAAACTTTGTCACCCACCTGAAACTTATGCGGTACCCGATGTTGATCATGGCGTTGTTTGTACTTGTCATTGGACTTCTGTAGGATATCCTGAACCTGTTGGCGGATGTGCTGGATCCTCTCAATGAACCGGGTGGCTTTGTCACCTTCAGTTAGAGCAGGAGATGAGTTAGTCGAGGTAACCGCAAGGGGAAGTGCAACATCTATGGGACCCAATGGTTGGAATCCCAACCCCACTTGAAAGGGGCTGTGGCCGGTTGAGCTATGCAAGGCTTGGTTGTAGCTATGCTAGACATAGGGAAGGCTCTCATCCCATGTGTGAGGGTGCTTTGAATTATACATGCGAAGGATATGCACAATCATTCGATTTACAACCTCGGTTTGGCCATCTGTCTGGGGGTGGAAGGCCGTGGATTTGGTGAGCTTGGTGTCGAGCAGTGACCAGAGGCTCGACCAGAATATGCTGAGAAATCGACTATCCCGATCTGAGACAATGGTTTGTGGGATTCCAAAATGTACCCAGACTCTTTCAAAAAAGAGCTTGGCAGTGGCCTCTACTGTGATGGTCTTCTTGTAGGCAACCATAATTGCCATCTTAGAAAAACGATCAACAACCACAAAAACACAGTCATTTCCCCGCTTGGTGGATGGAAGGCTCGACATGTAGTCCATTGAGATGGATTCCCATGGCCTGTCAGGAGTAGGAAGATGGGTATACATGCCCTGTTTCTTAGTGGTCGGTTTGGCAATAGCGCAGGTAGTGCAGGACCTGATATACTTTCCGACCACCTGTTGAAGTTTCGGCCAGTAGAAATGTTTCTACAACATCGCCACTGTATTTTCGATGCCGAAGTGTCCTGCCACCCGATTGTAGTGGGATTCCCAGATCAGCTTCACTTGCTCACTTGATGGAACACAGTTATGGCCCAGACGACAACACAACCCATCCTGAAGATCGAAATTATCGACAACTGCGTTTGCACCCAACATTTGGTAGGTGGTGGCGAAGTCAGTGTCTATCTCATAGAGTTGGGGCCATCCAGATGTCTCATGGCCGCAAGAGTCTAGCACCGTGGTGAGTGTCGTGACTGGCGGTCCGCTGAGGCAATCAACAACGCGATTGGTGGTTCCTTTTTTATACTTGATGTTGAGGTGGAATTGCTGCAAGTATGTGGACGACTTTTGATGGCGGTCATTCTGCAATTTTTCCTATGTTTGCATGAACTGCAATGGCTTATGATCAGTGTGGATGATTGTCTCCTTCCCAAGAATGTAATGTCTCCACTGGCGGAACGCTTACACAATGGAGTACATTTCTTTGTTGTAAGTAGGGTACTTACAAATAGTATCTGAAAATGTCTCACTATGATAGGCCACAGGGTAGCCGTGCTGAGTGAGAATGATGCCCACAACATAGTCTGAAGCATCTGTCTCGATCTCAAAGGGATGCTGCATGTTTGGTAGTGAAAGTACTGGGGCTGAGCACAAGCGCTGCTTAAAATCATCGAACGCTTGTTGTTGGGACCGACCCCACGCAAATTTCGCCTTACCACCACCCCTGTTTATTTGGCTGAGGGCCCATGAAATATGGGAGAAACCCAACACGAACCTGTGGTAGAAATTAGCAAGTCCCATGAAGCTTCGAAGCTCAGTGAGTGTTGTTGGGGCTGGCCAGTCATGGATGACTTGGATCTTGGCTGGATCCACATGTACGCCATGCTGATCAATGATGTAGCCCAGGTAATGTCCATGCCGAAGGAGCATTTTTCCAGGTTGGCATATAGCTTGTGCTGCCACAAGGTATGTAGAACCTGCTGAATATGCTGCAAGTGTTCGACCCAAGTCTTTCTGTAAATTAGAATGTCATCCAGATACACTACTACAAAAGTATTGGTGAATGGTCACAGGATATCGTCCATCATCCTCATGAAAGTGGCTGGAGCATTTGTCAAACCAAAGGGCATGGCCAACTATTCAAAAAGTCCTTCCTTTGATTTGAAGCGGTCTTCCATACATCTGCCTGTTCTATCGAGACTTGGTGGTAGCTAGACTTCAGATCAATTTTACTGAAGTATTTGGCCCTCGTGAGTTGATCAAGGAGGTCATCGATTCGGGGAATCGGGTACCGGTTTCTGACAGTGATTTTATTCAGAGCTCGGTAATCAATACAGAGTCGCCAGGTTCCATCTTTCTTCTGTACCAGCACGATTGGGATCCCTCAAGGTGATGAGCTGGGGCGGATGTGCCCCTTGTGGAGTAGTTCTTGGATCTGTCGCTTGATCTCCTCATTCTCTGACAAAGAGCGACGATATATTGGTCCATTGGGCAGCGGTGCACCGAGGGTTAGAACGATGGGGTGCTTGACCTGACAGTGCAGAGGTACCCCTATAGGCGAGGAGAAGATATACGAGTATTCTTCCATGACCTTATCTACTTGCTTCTGCTGTGTGGAGAGGTCGGCCGTAGAGACCCTGGATGTGGCTGCGATCTTTCACTTATTCTGAGAGTGAATCATGAAGAAGACAAAATTCTCCGTCTCAGAGATGACCTTCCTGCATTGCTTAGCAGAGATCAAGGAAATAACACTAGGTGGCACTGCCTCAGGTATCCTGTACAATTTCCTATTCAAAGTAATAATAACACTACGAGGCCTAGACTCATACACAACATGACGTTTCCATAAATAAGGTTGGCCCAAAAGAACATCACAAACTTCGAGAGGAACACCATCACACAATACCTCGTCTTTGAAGGGCTTGATGCCGTACGACAGTTGACACTGTTGGCTGACGCGGAGATCGCTTCCTTGGCGGAGCCATCCAATGGTGTAGGGTTATGAGTGCAGCATTGTTGGCAGGGCCAGCTGCTTGACGACCTCTGCTGTGATGAGGTTCTTTTGTCTACCACTATCAACGATGAAGTGTAGGGGGGCCTTTTACCCACATCTGTGAATGGAAGAGGCGCTCTCCTTCTTCTAGCTCGTCTGGTTCACTAGGTTGGAGCTTGGTGGTATCAACGGTGGCACTGGGTTCCGCATCAATGATCTGTCTTACCCTTTCTAGTTCTGTCTGAGAGTCAGAATCCGCATCTGATTCAGAGGCTTTCACTTCGGCCACCAACGACTGTTTTGAGCGACAATCAATAGTGTTATGCCAAGGGCTCTTATGGAAGTCGCACCACTTCCCGACATCTTTCTTTGTCTTTCCGGTGTCCTTATTTGCTTGCAACTTGTATTGGTGGCCCTGATACTATCCATCTTTTCTCTGTCCTTTGTTCGGTGGGTTGGGGCCACCCTTTCCTGGCTTTTGTTGTGAGGGGTTCCCAGGCCCAAATTGCCGCATCTTTTGTTTGAGTTTCTGTTCGATTTTGACGACATATCGGTAGGCCGCGCCCAAGGATGAGATGTCCAGAAATTCCATTTCGGTTTGGATGTATCTATGCAAAGCACCGTGATACTTGAGCACTAGATGTCGCTCCGAATCTTTGATACCCAACTTGGTGCACAAGGTATGGAAGATATTTGTGAAATCTGACACTACTTGGTCTCTTTCTTGTCGTAGTGTGGTCCATTTGGTATACAGGTCGTCATAACTTCCGACAGGGTAGTATTGTTCCTTAATAGCATCCCTAAAGGATTCCCAGTTGGCCGTGACTGAAAATAATGAGGTTTCCTTTGTTTCCTTTTGCTCACATAAAGTTTCCCACCAATCTTTGACATGGGGAACGACTTTGAGCGTAAAAGTAATCTTTTCTCTATTCAAAAATTTATGAACGAAAAAATATCCTTCTAGTAGATTCAACCACTTGTCTACAACATCTACGTCTATCTGACCTTCAAATATAATAATATAAAATTTTATTTGTACCTTGAAGGGGGCGGCGCCTCCGTTCGAAGAAGATGCGTCCCCTGTTGGTAGTCGCCGAAGGATTTGCGCAAAACTATCCATCATCTCGTTCCTCTGTTGCGTGAGGGCTTCCTCAATCAATAGTTTGAAAGGATCTCCTATCTCGTCATCTTTCTTTTCTCTTGCCATGGGAGGTCACTTGGGTGTGGGAGAACTTTTGTCCTCAAGAGAAACAAGCTCAAGACCCAACTCTTTGTACTCCGACCTCGTTGGGGACATGCATTAAGACGACAAGGAGCAGGCCACTCTGATACCACTGATCCATATTTTATGAGCATAACGAAATGAATACAGATTATTAATAGGTGCTTAACACAAAATAACAGAGATACAGTAAAACTGGTTTTCTATTCAATAACGAAATAAGCTGAAACTGTAAAATGCAGCGGAAACAAGCTTGCTGGAATGGTGGCGGCTTATCTCTGAGAAGAGATGTGACGGCAGCGCGCATTCACAAGAAGAAGATTGCAATGAGGCTCTGAAAGCCTTTTTACAATAATCAATAATGCCAAAAACCCTAGGCATCCAAAAACCTAACCCTAGGAGATGAAGCACCAAAAGTCACGTGGGCCCCGTTTGGGTAAGTTAGTACATCAACTTCTCGGGGTTGTAACTTTTGCATACGATCTCCGTTTTAAGTGTGTGATGGCTCGTTGGAAAGGTGTCGTTGAGGAGATTCATTTTTGGGGATCAATCGTGTATTGAACTATCATTGAGGAGCTCGATACCTAAAAACCTTCATTTAGACCCTCAAAATGGCCCCGGAAGTTAAAACTGCTAAAAATAGTAAATTGTCAAAATTGTCAGAAAACTGTTTTGAGCTAGTTGGAAAAGGTGGGTGGCCACCGATATCCATTTGGATCAAGACATCCCCGGTGACCCGGGGTTTTGAGAAGGCAAATGATTACATGATAAAGTAGCTATTCCCCCCTCACAAGTCACCACCGAGCAGATAGTCCGACCAAAAGGCCATTAAAGTAAAACCCCCCAATGAGATATACCTGCCTGAGACAAAGCAACAACAAATTGATATGTGCAAGATAGCTCAATGGGTTAGTACTTCATATAAATTAGTGACTATCTGATAAACATATAAGCAATTTGACAATAAATATTGATGAAGTCAATGTTTATAAAATAGCAATGAAAATAATCTCACTTCTTCAATAAATGCTGGAATAATGTGGCATTCAATGCAATAAATAAACACTTCATTCAATTAATGCCTTCAACACCATTCAATTGCTTATAAAGAAAAACGTTTAGCTGCACAAAGGTGTTAATATCAAGAGATGAAAACAACACTTCAGTTAATAAGGTTAGTTTATAAGTTAGGGTTAGTGTAGTTAGGGTTTCATTCAATGTATTGAGAGTAGTTTTGATCAGGTTCACTTCAACGCATGAGGTCTTTAAATTAGTGCCTTAGGGTTAATGGAGTCAAATAGTCAAGGACGCAAGAGCTAAAGGAGGCAAAAGTCAAAACGACTAAGGACTAGAGGGAGAAGCTTTGAGGTGTTGCTAAGGCAAGTCCTCAAAGTCAAAACCCTAGGGGAGAGAGGCTTACTTTGGTGTAGGTGAACTAGGCCTTGGTGCTCTCTCTTCCTTCCTTAACTCAATGGCAATCACCACTAGCTGAAGATGAAGCATAAAACCAAGACAAGAGGGTTTGATGAAGCAAAGTGTTGCTATAGCAAGGCTCTACCAACAAACCCTAGAAAAATCGACCCAAAGTGTAGAAAACCTAGGCTTTAGGGCGTCTCTCTCTTCTCAACTTATAGAAGGTACGACTAGCAAAAATGAAGAGGGAATGAGATTGTAGCAACGACTAGGCTCTCTCCTTCTTCAATAAATGGCTGAAAAAATCTCTCTCAATGGGGACATGAGACAAGGACCTTTTTGTGTGCTTGTCACCTAGGGTTTTATTCAACAAAATTATAAATATATGCAAGAAATGAAACTACAACCATTCATTCAAGAAGTTTTGCAGAAAAATACTTAGATATCACCAAGAAATAACATTGCAAACCCTAGATGTAACACCTTCCATTAAGAGAAATGCCAAAACATGCCAAAAAGATCCTCCTTCAACAAGTGTGCATCACTAAATCAACCAATAACCCAAGAGAGGGCGCAAATTTCAGACCTCCTTATGGAGTGCGTAAGTTGTGATCATAAAATGAAGGTGAAAATCCTTCATTTATATAGTTTCATGACATAAATTTTCATTTTAGGTCATGTAAAAGGCTGACATGGCCAAAATACTAAATCATACTATTTTTACATTAAAATGTTAAATCAAAACCCTAATCAAGCTGAAAAGAGACATCAAGCCCCTCCAAAGGAGACGTTAGCCCCTTTTAGGGCAAATGTAGCATCCTGGAGCAAAACGTTATCCCTCCTTGAGCTCCTCCATCATGCCACACGTGCCAATACTGTCGAGTTTGCCTTGTAAGACGTCCAATAGGCTGGATGATGTCATGGTCATCATGGGTGACGTCCCAGGCCTTCCAAGGCCAACGTTCCACTGAAAGAGGGTCAATCCCCCTAGGTCAAGCTCTGCCAAAGTGCCTCTGGTGGAACGTCCTCTTCTTCTTTGGTGCAAAGCCCCTGATCCATCCTTGTCCTGTCTCTTCCCCCTGATGGGGTCTCAACATCCACCTAATGGGCTCTTCAACCCCATGGAGGTCCGAACTGATCATCCCCCCATGTGTATCGGTCCAAATGACACCTGTCCATCGGGCATGGTCCTGCACATCAAAAGCTACGTCCTCCATGGGCTCATCAGTCATAGGGATCATAGCAATGTCAATCACATCTCATCATAAATATTATTAAACATGTGCATAAAATCCCTAATACATCAATTAACAGCTCAAAGACGTTACATAGGCCTACAATGCAAATCTGGAGAAAAGGACAAGGCGTCCTATTGGGCTTGTGTCCACTGGAAAAAAAATGTTCTTGAAAGAGACATCATCCAAGCCATGTAAGTGGGTGATTTGGTCAGGGTATGTCCAAGCATCTGGGTGCAATGAGGGCCAAGGATGAAAGAAATGTTACCTGTGGGTGCCTTTGTTAGAAGGTGAGATGTACTTATCATGAATGCATTTTTTCCAATCCCATTCTTGCCTTTTATTCTTATGCTTTTCATTCTTTTATTTTTTATTGCTTTTCCTTTTTTTTGTTCAAGAGATAATCAGGGGACATTGCCCTGGCGTGGTGACTAGTGGTGGCAGTGTCACCCACAAGTACTTTCACAGAAATGAGAAGGCTGGCTTGTGATGAGACCCCCTTTCCCTTGGCCATGCAACCAAGAGTCACTGCCCTGACATGGTAACCAACTGGTGGCAATGTCATACTGCTAGGTACCCATGGACCTAATAGACTGGCTCGTGATGAGACCCCCTATCCTCTGGTTAGATCTTGTTTTATTATTTTTCCAGGTTCCTCTTGTTTATTTTTGAGAAGTCTTTTATTGCTTTCTCGGGGATCCCTGGGTGAAGCATCTTGAGGTTTTATTCTTAAGCTTTTATCTTTTACCAACTTGCTTTTACCTTCTGGACCTTTAGCCCCTTCTTCCCACGAGATAAGGTGCAATCCTGAAAATAGGTCAACCCAGTGCCCGAACAAGTGGAATGGGATAAGTGAGCGGGAAACAAGATGAAACAGTGGTGCTATGATGGGAGCAGACGATGACTTTTCAGAAATCCCCCCAGTGGAAAACCAAAACCTACAAACATAGGCTTGTTAGGGCACCCTGTCAATGCCCCCAAACATGGTCAAGTGGGCAAGTGTAAGATCCAAAGAATTGTTAGAAATAAAAGGAATCAGATGCATACATTCAATGGTTTTGATGATCAAAGTGACACATACCATGATACTTGTACTAATTACCTCATGGAGCAAGAACCATTTCTGACACAGGACCAAGCCAATGGTGATGGATGTTGTTTCTGCTGACAAGATAAAGATGTTGGAAGAAAGAAAAGGTGGGCCCTCCAGGGCCATGCTAAAGTCAATCCTGCTCTCGGTACTCCATGTCTAGCACCTGTGGGCCTCGAGACATGATCTCCCAGTTATCCCTAAAAGTGGGGGATAACAAGTACTATACTACCAAATAGGATCATGAATGGCTAGTGTAGGGAGTGAGAGAGGAACAACTGAGTGTTTACACACAAAATCAATCCAAACCTACCACAATCAAAATGAGAAAGAAGGTAGCAAGAAAAAAGTCTCGATGTGTGCCAACTTGGAGCTAAGAAAATATCAATATTGCTAAGATTTCCATTAGAATTTGTACCACAAGCAAACTGCAATGAAACATAATTCCATTGCAATAAATCACTGTCAACGATGAAAAACATGATGAACATCGAATTCAATAATGTTTCTAACTATTCCAAGCGAGAAAGTGGAGAGTGAACCTAAGTGTGATGTCACAATCTTGAGCCTGAATGTTGTTTGTTAGGAGCAAGCAACAACATGATCTGGAGTGATGTGACTTTATCATAAAGAGTCAAGACCATTTGTTTGGAGATGAACGACTACATAAGAGGATGATTTTTCATCAAGCAACCCTAAAGAGAATTTTCAGCCAAGGTATTCCCTCATGCAATGCGATCAAATTACGACTTCAACCCAAATTGTTCAGATAGGACATCTCCACATGCCTTCATGAATGAGAGGATGGCCTTTAGAGGGAAAACTCCTTGAACAACCTCTAAACTAACGAAGGAATATTGTATGAACCAAGAGTCTTGCTTAGGACAAAAATATGTCCATTAAAAGACCCAAAAGATCCCTAAAATGAAGCCCCTCCAAAATTAAAAATGCATGTTTTTTTGTAGAAGAAAATCCAAGATGTGTGCTAATCCATAGGGACATGTAAAGTTGTCAGTGACCACCTTTTGTGTTGCATGACAACGATGGGAAGATGCAAACCTTGTAAAATGATGCAACTCTGTGGGGCCAACCCAAACATTAGTGAAATCGAGATATCATTTTTGGGATTATCTACGTAGAGTAAATAATTAATGGATAATCCATGTCCCATGAGCATTAGTGAGAATGACCAAATTTCTCATGATATTGAATAGTCCACTTAATACTCATTACATCGAGTGATGCTCATAGGGGTGAAGAAGTGGGATTGAAACTAGTAAGATGAATCATATCACATCAATAATCACCTTTGGGGTTTGTACCCAGTAACTAGGGCTTCCTCAGAGGTCTTCCATCCCAAGACTCCTTTGGCTCAAGTGCTCTTAACTTTGGAGTTTTCTCCATAGTTAAGTGCACTTATCTTGCTATGCCATTTGCAAAACTTTAGCAAGTAAATTTTTTTTTCCAGTAAAATTGGAAGATAAATTTTATTCAATTTTTTTTCAAGAAGCCTCATGAAGAAGAAGCTTGCAAAGGCAAAAATCATCCTATACAATACTATCAAAATTAGGCTGTGATCTAACTATACTAGCAGTAAGTCTAGCTATTTTCTTCTGTACAAAAAAGGAGCCACAATTACTTCTGCTGTATTTCCTATAAAAAATGCCTAATATAAAAAAATTGAAGCATAGCATCAGAGAACTAAATGATTGGAGGATCTTGCTCTTCTTGATCCACTTCAGGAGGTCCTAAGGGCGAATTCCGATCTAGAATTGGTCTTGGAGGAGTGGGGGTGGACGCAACATCTGATATAGCTGTAGTAGAACTCAAAGAAGATGGAGAAGGAAGGTGACAACAAATGTCTTCAACTAAATCTAATAGAAACTACCTCATCTTGCTGCTGCTGGTGACCCTGACGTTGTTCCACAAGTAGTTCTATAGAGGTTTGCATCTGAATAATAAGTTATTGAGATGGATATGAAGAGAGTTAACTGAATTTTCCAGAGCTAGTTGCTCCTCCTTCTGAAGGTCACATCTCTAATGAGCCATCCCTGATCATTTGTTGTCCATTACTTTAATTTTGGGATCCTTGGCTCTTCCTGCATCTACAGACACAAACTAAAGTTTTGTTGTGCACCAGAGGAGATTCACATTCTCAATTTGGCTTGTGGCTGCCACAGTTATACCTTCCAAATTTATCATCGTGAATGACAATGGCTCGCCCTTTAAACAAAATTTCCTGCGTGTGGCTGGCCACCACACCACGACGTGAGTCTCTTCATACTTTGGTTCCATTAAATGAACCGTCCTGCCACACATATGGAAAGGTGAATATAGGAAAGAAGGACCATCATTGCATAGGGTGGGATCGACCAATCGATTAAGGGATGATGTACAGAGAGCTGGAAAAAGTACAACCTTCATACGGATGAGAGTGAACCAAGACGAGGAGAAGAATCGGAGAAGGCCAGAAGGAAAAGGACATGCAAAAATGGAAAGGGAAGCCAGAAAAGACGGAAAGAGGGAAGAATGAGGGAAGGGATACATGTGTGCAGATCCAAGACAACACTGTGCTGGAAATTATGATCCCACACATCAATTTAGTGCTTGGTGTTAAGCTAGGTGTGTCAAGGGGAAGTTCCATCATTTCGAAGATGAAAGAGGGGGACCAGGGTTCCACAAGGGGCCCTCTAAAAAACATAAGGGGAAAGACATACAAATTAAGGAATGTATTGGTGGGATGGATGATCATCAATTCAGAGAGTGCCTACTTCATCACGAATAGCTAGGTTGGCTTGGAGATCGACATTGGAATTATTATGGCGAAGAACATGAAAAGGCCAAAAAGAGTGAAAGGCTTCCAATTCTTTGAAAATTCTGGAGAATATGTTTCAGAGTTTCATACTAGATGGGAAGGTTCTCTTCTTGACATGGTTGATAACACCTCTTAATCCCCAGGGATTGAGATAGATGTCAGACTTTGACTCCACGCCAAAAGCAAGCCTTGGAAAAGGGCATAAGCTTCAACTTGATTATTGGTTGTGATACACAAGCTCCATGGAAAGGTAAGTCTAATTTTTCCTCCTTGTAATAAGATAACCTCTCCTGCTCTTGCCACCCCGAAACTTTAGCAAGTATTGTGCCTTATGAACTATTCATTTAGAGCTCCATGGGATCTCTATTTTAAGCAATTGGGGGCCTTCATAGTCCAGTATATGAGATATCATTTTTGGGATTATCTGCGTAGAGAAAGTCATTAATGCATGACCCATGTCCTATGAGCATCAATGAAAATTGCCAATTTTTTTAGGACATTGAATAGTCCACTTACCACTCTTTGCATTGGGTGATGTTCATAGGGGTGAATAAGTGTGATTGAAACTAGAAAAATGAATCGCATGGAAACTATCATCACCTTTGAGGCTTGCACATAGTAATCAAGACTTCTTAGGAGGCCACCCATCCCATGACTCCTTTGGCTCAAGCATACTTAATTGTGGAGTTTTCCCCACAATGAAGCCCACTTAGCATGCTACCCCATTTGTAAAACCTTAGTAGGTATTATGCCTTATGAACTATCCGTTTAGCACTGTCTTGACTTTTTATTTAAGAAATTGGGAGTTTATATAGTCCAACATATGAGATATCATTTTTGGGATTATCTATGTAGTGTAAGTCATTAATGCACAATCCATGTCTCATGAGTATAAGTTATAATGACCAAATTTCTTATGACACAAAATAGTCCACTTAGCACTCTTTGCATCGGGTGTTGCTCACAAGGGTGAAGAAGTGGGATTGAATCATTTGTAAGGCTTCATTGTGGGGGAAGCTCCACGATTAAGTGTGCTTGAACTAGAGAAGTCTTGGAATGGGTGACCTCCCTTGAAGTCTTGGTTCAATCCCACTTCTTCACCCCTTTGAGCATCACCCAATGCAATTAGCGCTAAGTGGACTATTCAATATCACAAGAAACTTGGTCATTCTCATTGATGCTCATGGGACATGGGTCATCTATTAATGATTTACTCTACGTAGATAATCCCCAAGATGATATATCATATGTTGGATTGTGGAAGCCCCCAATTGCTTAAATTAGTTAAATTGCTAATTTAAGTGTCGACTTTCACTGTAAACCACACAAGAAGCTATGAAATGAGGGAAGTGGACGTTGCAAGACCTAATTGAGGATACAAGTAGGACCACAAGGTATTTGAATGGCATGGAGGGCTAAGAGAAAAGATACAAGGCAAAAATGATCCATTGAAACTCCTTCGAAGTGCTTTGTAATGTCTTTGAGTGGACTTAGTACATGTGGATGTATTCGAGCTTGTTACCCCCCCAACCTAGGGGTAACTAAGGAGATGATGTCTTGAGGTCTGCAGGTAGAAGACATGGAGTGACGAGAGCCAGATGATCAACTAAGCCCACATTGAGCACACAAAGCCCCTCCTCTCCACACACATTACCATTCATCATCAACAACATAGAAGCATCTGCCACACCAACCTGGCCCAGAAATGACAACATGCCTTGCTTCATGAGGTAACAAGTCTAGTATCGTGGTAATTGTCATCTTAATAATTGAAGCATTTGAGCATGTTGCAAAGAGTCCTTTCTTGATTATGAAAACATTTGCTTGGAAATTATATCTTTTGCCTTTTTTCACCTTGGTGGTTGACATGGTTTCCTAGTAAGTGGGTCACCCTCGGGAAAATGGTTGCTACTGGGGGGTCTCCTTGAAGGGTCATCGCACCATTGCTACTCATTTCTGACCACTTTCCACATCTCTTCCCTTTGATTCCTTTATCTTTTTGGTTTTTGGGCTCATTGATCCCAAGAAGGGCTTGTACTTCATTTCATGGGAAGAAGGGGCTAAAGGCCCAGAGGTGTTGTAGCTGTAAAAAGTTAAAACCCATAAATTATCCTTCTAGATGCTCTCCCTCTTGTTTTTCTTCATATGAGATATAATCGATATATTATTACAATGATGAGTGTTCCATATACAAGGAACATATGGTGACCATCCATGAAAGGATGCATCCCTTGAATAATCAATAACTATTTATTATTATCATTTACTTATTATATATGATATTTAATAATCAATAATTATATTATTAATTATTATTCTAAGAAAATGCCTTCCCGATGTTGTCCAAACATCAACACTCTCTCTCAGCGAGGGAGACATTCTGCATCATGCCAAGCTTGTCTATGAAGTATACAAACTTCACCCTAGACTCATGACACTTGTATGTCAGTCTTGGGAGATGTCTCTCTCCCACCTGAACCGGGGAAAAACTCCTTTTGCGGCTCTCCCTTTGATCCAATTGACTCTCTCTGAGATGAGGCTCACTCTGGGTCTGCATGTAATAACATATAGCATCTTGAGTCTTTATCATTCCTTTTCAAATCACCATGACTAGGACAAAGACCACACCATGATCTTTCACCACAAGTACACACCTGTGAGTGAATGTTAATCTGATGCTAATTGACACGTGGAAAGCACTTCAAGCACTTCGAGTCCATATTATTCCTTGTCATGATCAAGGAAGGACTACGTCTAGGCCCATTTACCACAAGTGCACCTTTATGATAAATGTATCCTATCTCCCTTGGTCTACAACCCAATCTAGGAGAAGGTATGTTCGATGTTGAAACATCAACACTCCCTCTTAGCTAGGGAGGTATCTTTCCATAGTAGTACACGACTATTGTCCAAAGACACAGTCTCCACCAGTGGTACACAACCACCATAGTAGCAAAAGGTTTGTTACACATGACACTCCCATGTGGACTTCTAGAGGCTACTCCCTTTAGGAACACGTAGGGTCAACTCCCCATAGTATGTGACATCAAGGGTCAACTCCCTTGACATGTCTTCATGTGCTCTCCACATGGGACGTTGGGCTATAAGCCCAAATTCATTTATCCCTTCTCGAATAAGTGTCCTCAAAAATCAACTCAACTCAATTTACAAAGGAGTACGATCTGGAGAATGTTTGTCACACATGGCAGTCCCATGTGGACTTCTAGAGGCTAAACCCTCTAGAAACACTAGGGTCAACTCCCATAGTGTGTGATTTCAAGGGTCCACTCCCTTGACATGTCCTCATGTGCTCTCCACAAGGGATGTTGGGCTATAGGCCCAAACGCACTTATCCCTTCTCGAATAAGTGTCATCACAGATCAACTCAACTCAATCACAAAGTAGTACGATATGGAGAATGTCTCACGAAGATGGAAACATCAACACTTCCTCTCAGCGAGGGAGGCATTCTCTGCCATGCCAAGTCTATCATGAAAGTACTTGAACTTCGTCCTGGTTTGGTAAGAACATCAACAACCTTCTCATCTACAGGAAGGCACAACACCAATACTTCCTTCTTCTGCACCATGTCTCGGATGTAATGGTTGAAGAAATTTGGTGTCCCCAATCAGGTTTTAATCACTCCTTGTCATTCCCACAGTTTAATGCCCATCCCATGATATAAAATTCATCATAAAATTTATTTAAATTATGGAAATGAAATTGCTGAATTTGAAACACAAGAGACAACTTCTTTGACTGTAAATTAAATGCAGAAATAACTTAGCAGTAAATGAACAAAGTACACATGAAATTTTGGTCCAAAAATGACCCAGGAAAACCCCCCAGGGTGGGGGAAACCTGTTATTTTGAGAGGGAAGATTCTTTTATTAAATATCAAGCATATGGAAATTACATTTGCGGCATAAAATTAAATACACAACATAGACAACTTATCTCTCTTTTCCCAAGACAATCTTCCTTGGAAAATGTGCCAACAACCTCCTTGAATTCTGAGCCAAGAAAACTTAGAATTTCCGTACGCTATATGGACAACAATTACAACAACTGTATGGACCTCAATTTTTGTGCAGGGTGTATGGATCTGTATGACCAAACAGATTCAATAAATGCTATACGGCTTGTTGACGATTAAAATTGTAACGTTGAATTCCGCTTGCAAAGTATTGCTAAAGCCCTATTATTTAAACTATGCTAATAATATAATACTAGTAGGTGGGACCCCCTTGTATACTAGAGGCACAAGGATATGCATATCACACATTTTTCTGCTACTATTTTGATGTTGCCTACATAGTCCTACATGGGTGACAATGCAGTCTTGGTTTCATTTTGACATAGTAACAGGTGGATGATGCATTTTATGGAATGCTTCTTGCGATCCAAAGCATTTTTTTTTGTTATTATGGACATGTATTTAAAATTACTATGATTTAACAATGTCACTAATCATTGTGATCGATTACCTAGCCACATATATGCAAGAGATATATTAGTGATAACATAATCAAAACTAAGAAATAAAACCTACGAAAAAAATCTTATGTTTGAGCTACGATAAAGGGTTATATGCGAATGGAAAAGTAAAGCAATGTTAGTGTTAGTCCTAACTATTATGCTATGGTTGGTTAGTGGGCTATGCGAATTTCACTAGATTTGAATTGGGTGCATTGCAATATGTATGATGGCATACAATTTTGGCAAGGGTTAATGTGTAAGTGATATTGGGTGGCGCACTACGTAAAGGGTATCATCACAGATTTCAAATGGTTTGGGATTGAATACATGGTTTAATTGATTAGTGAATGTTTGGCTGTCTCGTACTTCGAATTGAATATGCTAGGGGATGGAAGTGATGTGCATTTACTGCACATCAATCCATACTCCCCCTATCGACCGTCACTCTAGCGTTGTTCCTTGTTGCATTTTCGGTCTATTGGTTGTGAAGTTCCGCATTTCAGGTTATTGGAAAGAACAAGGCTCGACCAACTTGCCCTTTTAAGAATTTTGTTACAGGTATGGTTATTTTTCTCTCCATCCATGAAATATTCTCTGTGTATGAACAAATAATGGCTTAGTGATACTTGGATTTTGTGTGAACCTGAGAATTTTGACTGTGAAATGTGTGTTATTTCTCTCTGTGATGACTGTAAAATGTTTCAGATTGCAAGGAAAATAATTGGGTTTTATTTAAGTTGTGCATTGACTTGTTGCTCGGTCGGTTTAATATCGTGATGGGTCTCTGTGGATAATAATTGAATGTCATACATATCACTTTGTATTGATGGTGGAGGGTTTTGTTCTGTGTATTACTGTCGGTTATTTTCGTTCCTTCACAGTCATGATTGTAACCCTTATCCAATCGCATTCATATGGCCAATAGTTGCTGTGTTATTTCTTCAAACCCCGAGTCACGGTCGTTGGCTCATTCTTATTGTCTTTTCACCGAAGTATCCCAAGATCCAGTCTTTGGGTGGCCATAACATTAACATGTATTGCATGGTTGTGGGGTGATACAAGTTATATCTCGACGTTATGATGTATGCGTCCTCACTGGTATTGCTGTTAGGTTGTTCGACTCTTAAGTAAATGGATAGAGATGTTATATCTCCATGTGTTCTTTTAATAACTATCACTGTTCAATTAACTTCGTCTCTCCTTTGCAAGTGTTAAATTCACTATGTGCATTGGGTTATTATCTGCCTACCTTTGCACTCCTCGGGGGTTAATCATTGGTCTTGTCCATGACTTGGAGTAATAAGGGGATTGTGTGGCTCATTGCTGTATCTTTTTCGAGGGTATTCTGCCTATTATTGATAAGTCTCAAAAGACCTCCAGCTCTCTGTGTTATGGTTAAAATATGAACTCGCTCTTGTTGTCTTCCTGGATTTAATTGTGATAGACCCGATTGGATTTCCAACTGTCTTTGCTCCCTTCGGGCACCTTCTTGGTTGTCAAATATGAGTTTATCAGTGGAATGGTTATGGAGTTCTTTCGTCGAGTCTCTGTTTTATCTTTCTATGATACAATTGGTTGAATAGTTATAGGTGCTTGCATACAGTCGAGAACTGTCTTATTTCATTATGGTGTTTTTACTACCGTGGTCTTGATTGAAATTGGAAACACCTATGTGTTTTGCTAGGCCTGATCAGGGTTATGACTAATTTTAAAAATGGTGCCTGTGTGTAATTGGTTATGTTTGCTTCGTATATATTATTGGATCACCGTACAAATTATCAATGGTTTTAAAAGGAAGTTATATCAATAGTGATAAGGCACAGGTTTTATGTTGACTGTTGCTTTGTGGCAACCTCTTGTTGGTTGAAATGATGAAGATTGTGTGTAATCGGGCATATTTTGGAAGTTTGTTCGTATTTGAAAAAAAAAAGGACCTATGTATATTTTAATTAGGCCTCATTGTAAATTGGTAGACAATGGGTGCTGATTATTATAGTGATGCATTATGGGATAGAGGTCGAGCATATTGTTGTGCATTTTTTTTAATTCTTAAAAGGAAGGAAAAGAAATAAAAGATCAAAGCTTTCTTAACAGGACCGTTGAAATGGAATGTTTGTTTTGATTATAAGTTATGATTGCAGAGACTGTTATGAATTGAGAAATTCAGGGAAAATTAAATGTTGAAACAACGGACAATTTGATAAACAATGATTGTTGGTGTTTTTTGGATTGATTTTAGTACAAAGTTACGATTATTGATTACTTAATTTGTTTTATGAACAATATCCATTAACTTCCTTGCCATTCTCTCACCTTTTCACACATTACGAATTCCCTCACATTCCTAGATTCACTTTGTACGCCCTGTTCTTAAAATTAAATTATAATTAAATGAAAATTCTGTATTATAACAATTGAAGGATGACATAGAGATGGGTTACAATTGATATGTTTTGTTATTGGAACATAGTTGAATGTTTGATGATTTGTTGAGCGATAATCATGATCTACTCCCTTTCATTTTATCACTTTTCGTTCAATACAACCCCCCCAGATATCCCATAACCCTTATTCACCCCCTACTCATTGACAAGTATTAAACGATTTTTATGGATTGGTTGCATGGGTCTCATGTGTTGCTGAGCCAAACTTTGTTTCATATTTAAAGAGATGTCATGTATGGTTTGTATAAGAAGTTAGTTGCTAATAAATGCTGCATACATGAATGAACTTCTTCAACAGAGAAATCCATTGCCAAAATAACAGGGGAAGAGGAAATTGGAACAAAGGCCCTAGAAGGCCAAGGTTTTCGATACATTTTGATGCAGATCCACAAGAGTTAAGGTTTTCAATACATTTTGATGCAGATCCACAAGAGTTAAACCAACTCTTCCAAGCTGAATTTTTCAATTGGATTGGACAAGGGGTAGTCCAACCTAGGCCAGAAAGGCCTCCCTTCCAACCCCACCATGTCCCTGGTATCCCAGTTCCCCCTCATGTCTCATTACAACCCAAAGTTCCTGAAAATGACAGATGGCAAGAGATTGTTCACCCAACAGTCTCCCAACATCGTGGCTGGCCCAATTTGTCTCTACCTACTCCTCCTCCATCAGTTAACCTAATTGTCCAAATTGCCTCTGCACACTCACATGTACAGTCTTCCCATGCAAGCAAGAGACTCAAAACCGAAGCCCACCATACACATGATAAAGGAAAAGCTGCTGCCCCCTTCTCTCCCTCAAGTGATTTCGCCAAATCCATTTCATCGAGCATGTACTTGAGAGATGACTGCTCTCATGTCATCAGTGGGATCAAGTGTAAAGGTTCCACACAACCTAAGGCTAATTTAGAGAAATCAAAGGGAGATAGCAACAACAAAGGGAAAATTGCCTACCAAAGTGGCAAATATGGTTTTTGAGTATATTTATTTATTGATTGTTGAGAATAGTTTTTAGACAACATGCTATTTTTGGATATTTTAGATATTATATTTGTTTGGATATGGTTTAAAATATCATTGATATTAATTTTCAAATTATGAGAATGATGATGGGAGGCACAAGAAGGGATGTGTTTGATTGATTGACTAGTTGTGTTTATTTTTGTTAATAAACTAAAGAGAGTCACAAGGAGTCCCACCTACTAGTTATTATTTATTAAAGACCCTTATTATTATTATATTAAGTTTTCCCCTAAACTAAAAGTTAGTTGAGTTTTAGTTAACTTAACTAAAACAAGTAGTTGAACTACTTCAACTAATTCTGATTGCTTAAAGACAAAAATAGAAGAGAAGGAGAAAACATACTAATGTATGCTCTTGAGTTTTATTGAGATAGTTCAGTTTTCATTCATTCTTTAATTCATTAAAAACCTAATTCTCTTTTATGACAACATGGTCCTATTGTAGACAACAAGATTCAAGGCTGAATAACATCATTTAGACACTTGTTTTTCAGAGGTGTTGATCTATCTTTGATAGTCTGTGTAGACTTGTCTGTTTATGAATTAAATTTCATGACTGATAAAAGATATTGCGCAGAGTCGAGTGGGAAACAATCTGTGGCAAACTGATCCAACTTTTAAAGTTCAGTTTTTACTTTCTGTCAGAAGTCCTTTTGTATGATTTTCATCGGGGACATCTAAATTTGACTTTGGTCCGAACTCCCTCAGGGATTTTTGTAAAGAGAACGATTCTTTTGATTTCTTGGAATGAAATAAGCGATTTCTATTTTGTCTCATCTATATTAAATTGTGACTTGGTAATTTTTATTTTGTCTCCACGATTACTTTTGCATCTGTTATATTCAGAAAATTATATAAAAATATTGAATTTTACAACAATCTTTTATTATAAAAAATTAGCCTAAGCCCTTGTAACTAATAGTTGTGGATGAGGAAGAAAATTTTGAGGCTATAAACATAGGGTGATATTCCCGTCTATCTTGCCTTAGCAAAGCAATATCTGAAAATGCTCGAGTAAGATTATTTAATACCTTTTTTTTCAACACAGATGCCTTGAATTCTGTGCAGAATTCACCTCGATTTTTGTGCAGAAATTCATACTGTACGGACTAGTTATGATTTCCATTTATTGCTGGTATTTGCATGGAAATTCGTGCCACTCTTTTATGGAAATGATCTTCTTCCTGATCTTCTTCAACCTGCTCTCTCTTCAGCGAATGCTTGTGTGTGTTCTCTCAATGGACTCATGAGACATTTTGTTGGTTGTGGAGCCTGATTGTCTTCCTGATTCAGAGGTCTTTTACTTTCAGCCGTGTTTACACCCCATGAAGTATTTACACCCCAGAAGTATGTACACTCTTCCACGTGGGGGAGTGCAGAGGGGGGGTACCCCCTCTGCGGGATTTGGGGGCAAGCGGGGGTTTGGGAGCGAAGCCCCCGAAGGAAAAATTGCATTGTAAATGTATATTGCAATTTCATTGTAAATCTGGACCGTTCATTATAAGGTTGCAGATCTAACGGTAGAGATTATGTTAGGGATTTTTTCCCTAGAAGACAACCCTCTTTTATGAGGGAAATGTATTGCGGCTATGGTTGATGGTGAATATTGTATTCTGAGAGAGGAGACTGTGAGAGAAAGAAGAGGAAGTTACAATGGGTTTTGCTGTAGGTTGTATCCCTTCATTTGCTGGATAATAATAAAGGAAGGACCTAGCGATTTCTCTGGTGGACGTAGCCCACACTTGGTGAACCACGCAAATACGTGTCTCTCTTGTATTGTGTATCTTCTGTGTTTTGTTTTCACATTTTTTTTATTTTATTGCTCTAGGGTCCTGTTTTTTTAACAACTGGTATCAGAGCAAAAGGTAACTCGTAGGAAAAGAGGGTTCCTGGTTCGAGTGGGAGCAATGTCGGAAGATGGAAAGTTTAGGGTCGAGAAATTTAACAGCCAAAACTACCAGTTATGGAAGATGCAGATGGAAGATTATTTATATCAGAAGGATCTATTCCTACCATT
>ML787680.1:433979-487818 GCA_009831015.1 Picea engelmannii | reverse complement strand
AATGGAAGCTTTATTATCTTGCTATTGTATGTAGATGACATGCTTGTTGCAGGGTCTAATATGCAGGATATAAATGTGCTCAAGAAGAAATTATCCAATTCATTTACGATGAAGGATTTGGGTGCTGCAAAGAAAATCCTTGGCATGAGAATAAAAAGAGACAGAAAAAATCGCAAATTGACATTATCTCAGGGTGAGTACACAAAGAAGGTGTTGGAGAGGTTTAGAATGCAGAATGCAAAACCAGTTAGTACACTTTTGGCTAGCCATTTCAAATTAACTAAGGAAATGTGTCCCAAGACACATGAGGAGATAGAATACATGTCCAGGGTCCCTTATTCATCAACAATTGGCAGCTTGATGTATGCAATGGTTTGCACAAGACTAGATATTGCACATACAGTGGGAGTTGTGAGTAGGTATATGAACAATCCAGGTAAAGAACATTGGGAGGCAGTGAATTGGATTCTCAGGTATTTGAGAGGTACTACTACTCATGCATTATGTTTTGGAGGTTCAGACACTTTTCTACAGGGATATGTTGATTCATATATGGTAGGTGATAAAGACAGCAGGAGGAGCACCACAGGGTATTTTTCAACTATAGGTGGAACAACAAGAAGTTGGATTTCGAAACTGCAAAAGGTTGTTGCACTTTCAACAACAGAGGCAAAGTATGTTGTTTCTACAGAGGCTAGTAAAGAGATGATTTGGTTACAGAGGTTTATGGAGGAATTGGGAAAGAAGTAGGAGAACAACAGGTTGTACTGTGACAGTCAGAGTGCCATTCACCTTGCAAATAACTCAACCTTCCATTCAAATACTATGCATATACAATTGAGGTACCACTTCATATGATCCACCTTGGAGGATGGACATTTGAAGTTGGAAAATATACACACTAGCCAAAATCCTGCAGACATGTTAACAAAGGGAGTAACCAGGGAGAAACTGAGTTCCTGCTTAGTTTTAGTTGGTCTTCAAGAATAAATATGAAGATGAGAAATTTGCCAGGTCCAAGAAGGTTCAGAGTCCAGCATATACAACAACGGTGGAGTTGTTGAGATCAGTCTCCAAGTGGGAGATTGTTGGTTGTGGAGCCTGATTATCTTCCTAATTTAGAGGTATTTTACTTTTAGCCGTGTTTATACCCCATGAAGTATTTACACCCCAAAGTATGTACACTCTTCCACGCGGGGGAATGCAGAGGGGGGGTACCCCTTCTACGGGGTCCGGGGGGGCTATCCCCCTGGTTGGGGGGTCTGGGGGTAAGTGGGCCCCCAACGAGGGTTCGGGGGCGAAGCCCCTGAAGGAAAAATTGCCTTGTAAATGTATATTGTAATTCATTGTAAATCTGAACCGTTCATTATAAGGTCGCAGATTTAACGGTAGAGATTATGTTAGGGTTTTTTGCCCTAGAAGGCAACCCTCTTTTATGAGGGAAATGTATTGCGGCTATGGTTGATGGCGAATATTGTATTATGAGAGAGGAGACTGTGAGAGAAAGAAGAGGAAGTTACAACGAGTTTTGCTGTAGGTTGTATCTCTTCATTTGCTGGATAATAATAAAGGAAGAACTTGGCAATTTCTCTGGTGGACGTAGCTCACACTGGGTGAACCACGTAAATCTGTGTCTCTCTTGTATTGTGTATCTTCTGTGTTTTGTTTCCGCATTTTTTTTATTTTATTGCTCCATGGTCCTGTTTTTCTAACACATTTAATGGTCTATTTCCCCTCTTGACCTTCCATATTCCCAAAGTGACTTTTGGGTGTCCACATGATCCAATGGCTCATAATGAATTAGTTCAACGGTGGAAAATAAAGTGCACATGAAAATCATTTTTTAATATTTTATTCACCCAACTTAAATAAAAGACCCACTTAGATTTTATTTCCTAAGTCACTTTTCTCTTTATGAAATAAAAGGGGTTCACATTTAAAGTGGTCACATTTCCCTAGGAAAAGAGACCAAGCCTAAGGAACACCACTTGCCTCGGTATAAAAATTAACACTCCCTCTTACTGAGGAAGGTGTTACTTACCACCCCCATCTTGTCCTTGAAATAAACATGCTTTCCTCTCGAAAGAGACTTTGTGAAGATATCAACCACTTGCTCATCTATAGACACATATTCAAGCTTCACAACCCCTCTCTGAAAATGATCACGAATGAAGTGATATCGGATCTCAATGTGTTTGGATCGATCATGAAATACCAGATTCTCTGTGAGTTTTAAGAAACTCTGATTGTCGCAATAAATCATCGTAGACCCGAACTCTTGTCTGAACAAACCTACCAACAATTTGTGAATCCAAATATCCTCACATGAGGCTTGGCTTGCAACGATATACTCTGCTTCAGTCGGGCTCAAAGCAACAAACTTCTGCTTTCGACTAAGCCATGGCACAATATCCGAACCCAATCCAAAACAACAACCTGATGTGCTTTTCTTGTCTGAAACTGAACCTACCCAATCTGAATCTGTGAATCCTGTGAGTGTCACTCCATCACCATGAACATAATCCAAACCATAGTCAATAGTTCCCATCAAATAACGAAGCACATGTTTTGCAACTATCCAATGTACTCATCTGGGCTCCACCATAAATTGACTGAGAGTATTAACTGCAAAACAAATATCTGGTTGTGTATTGACCAAATACATCAAGGAACCAATGAGATGATGATATAATGTACGATCCACCAAATCGGAATCAGAAGAATAAATATCCTTCCCGTTGGTGGCCATGGGAGTGGACATGGGTTTGCAATAGCCCATGTGGAACCTTTTGAGAATATCAACAGTATATTTTCCCTGTCCCAGGAATATATGCCCCTCTTCCTGCTACACCTCCAACCCCAAAAAGTAATGCATCAACCTTATATCCTTCATGTCAAAATATGAGGCAAGATCCATCTTACAGCCCTCAATAAGTTTCTCTGCACCTGTAATGAACAAATCATCAACATAGAGAATAAACATAAGCATCTCACCATAAAAAATGATGTAATACAAGTTTGGGTCTGCATCACACTTTATGAAACTCATATGCTGCAAGTACACATCAATGCGAGAATACCAAGCTCTGGGAGCTTGCTTCAGACCATACAATGACTTTTTCAGGCGACAAACATGGGATGCTCCACTGTAAGCCTTGAAACCAAGTGGCTGCTCAACATAAATCTCCTCTTGAATGATGCCATGGAGAAGTGGGGTTTTGACATCCATCTGGTGAATCTTCCACCCCATCTCTGCTGCAATAAAAATAACAGACCTAATCGAAGTATATATAGATATGGGAGCAAAGGTATCATTGTAACCAACTCCCTCTCTCGGTGAGAACCATCTCACCACAAATCGAGCCTTATACTTTTCAATGCTTCCATCCACAACATACGTTATCTTATAAATCCATTTGGAGGATATCACTGATTTCCCATCAGGCCTGGGTACAACCTCCCACACATAATTTTTCATGATAGACGCATGCTCCTCCACCATGGCTTCCCTCCAAAACTGCTGTGTGGCTGCCTCCTCATAGCTAGAAGGCCCAGACTCTATAATACCTCTCACCATCGCTACATAAATGAAAAATCTCTCCGGTGGCCTGCTCTTCTTGGTGGAATTTCTCGGATTCCCTATTGTCTCAGCTTCTTTCAATGTGTCCTAAAGCCACTTGGGCTTCCTCTTATCTGAAATAGCCTCCTCAGCCTCACCTGAAGAAGATACACTTGAAAGCTAACCAATTGAGTCCGGTGACCCAGTAATATGAACATCTGTACCTTTGACTGTAGAACTTGAAGTGCCATGTGAACTATCAACCAAAGGAATAAACTGTGAAGTGTTCGATGAGCTGACCTATGGAGTTCCCTATGACCCAATTTGTACTGTGACCACTGGTGAACCTGTAATCCCTGACACTCCAGTGCCTCCCGTGCTAGAACTCTGAGTCCCAACTCCCTGTACTTGACTTCCCTGCTACTGAGAATTCAAAGGCTGTCTCTCCTCTAACTCCCGTGACCTCCTGCAAGCCCTCTCCTCCTAGAAATTCACATCCCTCTAAACAACAACCCTCCTAAGTGCATGGATGTAAAGCTTATAGGATTTAGAAGTCTCACTGTAACCCATAAGTAAACCCTTTTCAACTGTGGGTTCCATCGTCGTCCTCTTCTCTTTTGGAACATGAGAGAATGTGATACATTAAAAAATCCTCAAATGCTCAACCAGAGGCTCCTGCTTAGTAAAATCCTCCTCGGGAGTCATATCCCCAACTGCCCCGTGAGGACTCCGATTCTGCAGATAAACTGCAGTGTTGCAGGCTTCAACCCACAATAACAAAGGTAATCCCTGGTCATGAATCATCGATCTGGAAACTCCAATTATTGACCTATTCTTCCTCTCTGCAACCCCATTCTGATCAGGGTTGTAAGGAACTATCATCTCCTTTTTGATGCCCTTCATAGTACATAAATAAATGAACTCATTCGAGGCATGATCACCTCCATTGTTAGATCTCAATACTTTAAATTTCTTTTCTGTTTGGTTCTCAACAAGAGCTTTAAACTCTTGGAACCATGCAAATACCTCACCCTTATGCTTTAGGAAATAAATCCAGGTCTTCCTGGAGTGGTCATCAATGAACAATACATAACACTCATGACCCCTCAATGATGGAGAAGACATCTTGCCAGGAACATCCGAATGTGTCAAGCCAATGATACCTATAGTCCTACTATCTTGACCTGGAAATGGAGCCTTGGTGTAATTTCCCAAATCACACCCCCTAAAAACATCATCATGCTCAATGCTAAACTCCGAGATACCTGTGGTGATCTCCCTAACAATCCTCATATCTCCATGATGCAAACGCCCCATCCTCCTGTGCCAAAGCTCACATAAATCCCTGCTGCTGGTCATGCACACAAATGCCCCTGATGTCTCCCATATCATCCCATACATCCTCTCATATCCAACTTTGATGACCTTTTCCTATGAAATTTTACCTCCCTTTGGATAAAGGAGTACATGTCCATCCATGAAAGTCACCACATATCCTGTATCCTTGATACAAGAAATTGAAACATGATTTTTCTTAAGGCCTAGAACATACAATACTTCTAGCACTTTCAGAGGATGTAAAGAATCCCTTTGAAAATCCACTGTGCCAATCCCAACAATGCTCACAACTTAGTTGTCTCCCAAAACCATGTCCAGTTCATGAGTCTGTTGTCTAAGCTCTATAAACTGCTCACGAACACTTGTCATGTGGCGAGAAGCACCACTTTCAATATACCACATCGTGGGAGATACCGAGCTACTTGACTGCTCTGCCTTAAAGGCAAAGTCCTGGTCAAATCTCGAAGAGAAATCATCCACTTCAGCTGAAGATGCCATGTTTTGTGTCTTCTTCTTCTTCCTCTCAGGACATGTCATTGCATAGTGTCCCATCATTTGGCAGCACCAAAATTTTACTTTGCTAAGGTATTTCTCCCCCTTTTTCTTTGGTTTTCCCTGCTTCTTACTTGGACCTGTGGGTCCTTGAGTCTTGGGCTTCCCCTTCCTCCATTTGGATGAAAGAGCCACATTCTCCTCCTCCTCCTTAACACTAGATGAGTTGTCGTGCAAATATCCTCTCCAGGTCTCCCCTTGAATGAAATCATCCCAAATCATTTCCCAAGAAGGCAAGTTCTCACGCCCCACAATCGCCTGAACAAACATAGCCCATGGTTTTGACACACCATTCAAGGCTATCCGAACAAGCTCGACTTCTCCCACTGCCTCCCCTACTACTGAAAACTTGTTCCTTACTTGTGTGATTTGAGTATGATATGAATTAACTCCTTCACTCTTGGCCATCCAAATACTTTTCATCTTTTCCCTCAACACCATCTTCCTGTTCTCATTTGTGCTTTGATACATGTGAGTCAAATCCTCCCACATCTGATATTCATGCACTTTACTGTTGACATGTGGAACTACATGGTATTTTATGGCATTAAGAATGATCCTTTTTGCCTTAACATCCTTTTTATTGAAGGCTGCTAATGCTGTTGCATCTGTGGGTACTACAACAAGCTTCGAGGTAGTACTTTCAACAATGTCCCAAAGTTCATTTTCTTGGAAAAGTAAAATGATTCTTGCCTTGCATGGACAAAAATTTCCTTCCCCTTCTATCCTATCCTTCCACCTCAAATCTGTAGCCATACTGTTGAAGAAAACAAGCCCAAACCTCCACTCAACAAATTTGCCTACAAAATTTTACTGCTGATATAAAATTTCTTAGTGTTAATAACTCACTTTCTAGCTGTTTTAAGGCTGCTCCAATCACCCACGCTCTGATACCATGAATAAATTTGATGTCCCCAACTAGGTTTCAATCACTCCTTATCACTCCCATAGTTTAATTTCCATTCCATGATATATCATATAACATTTATTTAAATTTTGGAAATGAAATTGCTGAATTTGAAACACAAGAGACAACTTCTTTGACTGGAAATTAAATGTAGAAATAACTCAGCACTAAATGAACAAAGTACACATGAAATTTTGGTCCAAAAATGACCCAGGAAAACCCCCAAGGGTGGGGGAAACCTGTTCTTCTGAGAGGACAACTTCTTTTATTAAATATCAAGCATCTAGAAATTACATTTGCAACAGAAAATTAAATCCACAACAGAGACAACTTATCTCTCTTTTCCCAAGACAATCTTCCTTGGAAAACGTGCCAACAACCTCCTCGAATTTTGTGCCAAGCAAACTCAAAATTTCCGTACATTGTACGAACAACAATCAAAACAACTGTACATACCTTGATTTCTGTGTAGGATGTACGGATCCGTACGATCACACAGATTCAATAAATGCTGTACCACTGCCTTGAATTCTGTGCAGAATTCACCTCTATCTTTGTGCAGAAATCCATACTGTACGGACGGGTTATGGATCTTATTTATTTCTGGTATTTGCCTCTATTTCTCTACCCACCTTTGCATGAAAATTCGTGCCACTCTTTTCTGGAAATGATCTTCTTCCTGCTCTTCTTCAATCCGCTCTGGAAATGAACACACAACATGCTTGTGTGTGTTCTCTCAATGGAATCATGAGAGACATTTAATGGTCTCTTTCCCCTCTTGACCTTCCATATTCCCAAAGTGACTTTTAGGTGTCCACATGATCCAATGGCTTATAATGAATTAGATCAACGGTGGAAAATAAAGTGCACATGAAAATCACTTTTTAATATTTTATTCACCCAACTTAAATAAAAGACCCACTTAGATTTTATTTCCTAAGTCACTTTTCTCTTTATGAAATAAAAGGGGTTCACATTTAAAGTGGTCACATTTCCCTAGGAAAAGAAACCAAGCTTAAGGAACACCACTTGCCTTGGTATAAAAATTAACAATGGTACTTGATCTCAATGTGGTTTGATTTGTCATGAAACCTTAGATTCTCTGAGATATTCACACAAATTTGGTTACCATAATGAATAATGGTGGAATCCAACACATGTTCAGATAAATCTGCAAGGATCTTGTGAAGCCACACTGCTTCATGAACTGACATACTTAGTGCAATGTACTCTAATTCTGTTGTGCTGAAAGCTACATAAGTCTATTTCCTGCTACACTAGGAAACCATGGAAGATCCCAAAGTGAAGCAACACCCAAAGGTTCTTTTTTTGTCCACTACGCTCCCTACTCAATCAGAGTCAATATATTCCTACCATATCATATCAATACCAAAATTATATCTCAGAGCATGTCCAACTGTGCCTTGAAAATATCTTAACACATGCTTCGTAGTAATTCAATGTTATATCTCAGCTGACTCATAAACTGGCCAAATTCACTCACTGCATAGAAAATATTTGGTCTGGTGTTAACCAGATACATCAATTATCCAATCAATTGTTTGTACAGATTTAGATCAATTTCGTTAGAATTGGAAGAAGACACACTTAGTTTCTTTAGATTTGTCACCATTGGTGTAGCCATAGGCTTCAAGTTCAACATCCCAAACTTCTTCAATATCTCAACTGTGTACTTCCCATGACTCAGGAAGATCTCATCAATTCTCTGCCACACCTCTAGTCCCAAGAAGTAGTGCATCATACCAAGGTCCTTCATCTCAAACTTAGAGGCCAACACATACTTGCATTCAACAATAAGACTCTTTGTACTGATGAGGAATAAATCATCAATGTAGAGGACCAAAATCAGGGACTCACCATTAACAGTCTTGTAGTACAGGCTGGGATCGACAACACTTTTGTTGAAGCCCAAAAACCATCAGGTATCCATCAATCCTTGCATACCAAGCTTGAGGTTGTTGCTTGAGTCCATTCAAGGCCATATTCAACCTACACACATTAGACTCCTTCTCATGTATCACGAAACCATCTGGTTGCTCGATGTAAACTTCTTCCTCAATCTCTCCATTGAGAAAGGTTGTCTTTACAACCATCTGATGTACTCTCTAACTCATGGATGTTTCAGGGGAAATAATCATCTGGATAGAAGTGTATCGAGCAACAGGAGCAAATGTCTCCTCATAATCTATTCCCTCCACCTGAGAGAATCCTCTAGCAACAAATATCATTTTGTGCCTCTCGATGCTCCTGTCAACTGTGTGTTTGATCTTGTAGATCCATTTGGAAGTCACTACAGACTTCCCCTAAGGTCTCAGAACAATATTCCACACATCATTCTTCATGATGTATTGATACTCTTCCATCATGACATCTCTCCATACTAGATGACTAGTTGTCTCCTCATAACATGAAGGCTCAAAATGATTGATGTGGTTCATAGTTGCGACATAGCATGAATATCTTTGAGGTATCTTTCTCACTCGGAAGGTACCACGAGGAGCTACATTTCCTTCTACCTCTTGCAAAGTTTGATGAACCCATGTAGGTCTCTTCCTAACTACTACAACATCTTTGGGAACATCAACTGGAGCTAAAGGATCAAGGAGATCAATTGGATCAATTTGATCAATTTCCATGTGTGATCCTATAGATCTCTTTAAAGGACACCTCCTTCTCAAAGGTAACATCTGTTCTCACCTCAATCTATCTCTAAACAGGGATGTAGATCTGGTATGCCTTCGAAGACTTATTGTACCCCAAAAATGTACCCTTTATGTTTGAAGGATCTACCTTGATCCTTTTTTCTTTGGGTACATGAATGTATACTGGACACCCAAATATCCTGAAATGTCCAACCTCAGGCTTCACTTTGGTGAAGGCCTCCTCGGGCATCATGTTCCTCAAAGTCTTATGGAGACTTCTATTATGAACATACACTACAATCATGTATTCCTTTGCCCAAAGAAACATAGGTAAACGCTGATCATGCTAATTCATCTTGGACCATACTTGATATAGAGAGGTTCCCTAATGAAACCAATGTCTCAGGAAGCACTCCCTCTGGAGCTGGAGGTGACTCCTCCTCTGTCTTTGCTCCCTCTGACACTGAGGGTATCTCTTCCTCCTTCTCTCGAGGTAACTCAATATCTCCTCCCTCTGGATGTAGTATCGCTTCCCTCTCTGGGAATGCCTCTACATACACTGGAATTGTTGCCATGCCTGCTTCCTCAACATATCATGGCTCGACTCATGTACTGGGACTGCTACACCTGCTCCTTATGAGTATCATAATATGTTTTCCTCCTCTATTGGATCTACCATAGTTTTTCTACAATCGGTCTTAACTCGTTGTATCCATGAACATTGGAACTGTCTCTTCTATCTAGCATGGTCCCATCATGGGAGGTACATTTCTCCTAGAGACTTCTTGTCTCTGAGAATCATGTCTGGAAATGTCTCTCCTTGATATCATGTTGGAAGGTCTTTCCCTCCATGTCTTCTTCCTGCAACCGTCATTATGGCTACTTCATAGATCTATTACATGTGACCTTCTCGGAACAAGAAACAATAACAACAAAAGCATCTCCTAGAGGAGATCAATTGATTTTGTGCACAACTATATACAGTGACCCTCCAAATATTATGTCTTCTACTATGACCAACACACATCCATCATATACTCGTTTTCATATGGATACCAACACACATCCAAAATATACTCAATGTCATACGACTACCAACACACATCCATCATATACTCGATGTCATATGGATAACCATGTTGATTTTCTAGTGTTAAATTAAACAAGAACAATTTTCCACAAGTGGTAATTGCTTCCAATGATATACGATATTACTTTAGTAAACACTAGAACATCAATAAGTAACTCAGAAAATTTCAACTTCTTAGTCTCTTCCTTAGATCACTTATCCCACGTGTGAGAGAGAAAAAATACGTGTGTCTATTGTTGTGTCTTTTTTATAGTAATATTAGATTGATCCAAAAAAAAAACACGTCTCTTTGAAAAATTAAATTTTCTTTCTTATAAATAGTTGGAAAATAGCTCTGTAACTAACCAAATATTAATTTGGTTATAATCCATCCACATAGCATTTGACTTTGTTAAATTGTTCCTCCATAATTCATGCGATTCTTTGCATAAATATAGGTAGAAGTAAATATGCATTACTTTCCTCATATTTAGGTAATTAGACATTTTTATTAGAAATTACTACCCACCATAATTTATGGAATTCTTTCTATAATTTAGATAGGAGTAAAAAAGTAAATATGTTGTACATGGAGATTGTAACAACCCCATAAATTTAACACTCCCAACATTTTACTCTACTCTCATTTTCCTGTCCAGTCCCGCTCTGATACCATGTTGTTTTTCTTCATATGAGATATAATCAATATATTATTACAATGATGAGTGTTACATATATAGGGAACATATGGTGACCATCCATGAAAGGATGCGTCCCTTGAATAATCAATAACTATTTATTATTATCATTTACTTATTATATATGATATTTAATAATCAATAATCATATTATTATTATATTCTAAGATAATGTCTTCCCAATGTTGTCCAAACATCAACACTCCCTAAGGTCCTCAGACCAATGAAACACTTCTCCATAAAAAATGAAGAACCTTCAAAAAAGAAAAAAAACAAATAATTAATAAATGTCCTGCTTATTGGGGGAATTCATTTGCGGTGTCCTTTAATTTATAGTGCATATGTCACCCAGTGTATTCCTAACTTCAAGTGGCATTGCAATGCTCTTTACTTTCCATTGCACATAGCACTCAATGTTCGAACCATAATAAATTAAAGACAAATAAAAGGGCTTGGAAAAATTGCAATGCAAACGAGGGATGCAACATACCCTCCACAAAGGCATCCATAAATGAGACAATATGAGCCCTTGATATGTCAAGAACCCCATGCCCAAAACTTATACCCCATCCACCTCATATTCACTACAGGGCTTAGAGAGGGTTTTCTTGGGAAACACTCATTGACTTGGGATTGGCCTACCCAATAGGGCACCATGACAACCCTCCCTTACTTAAATTTGAAAATTTTTATAAGGTCTCTGAGCATTTGTTTAATTTGAAAAGGGGGGATTTAATTCACATGTTTGGGTGGTTCTTTTATTAAATATGACTTACTTGGCTTGATACATGTGACTTGTGGACCATTGGATGGTGTACTTGTTTGTTTTTGCAGGACCTTGCCCAGTGGAAGACATTCATGGAGAAAATGGGCCACTTGGACCTCCATAGGGGCTGGAAGCCCATTGGTTGGATTTAGCGCCCCACCAATTGGAGGCCTTGAATGTTGAACGTTTGATGTAATGCCCCTACCTCAGTAGGGTCTGTTGACCTCCCGGTCTCTGGATCTTCTCAATCTCTGAGCTGGAGTAGCTCTTCGATTCCCTACTGGAATCTTCAAGAAATGTCCACAGGTCCTTTTCACGAAACTCCACCATGCGAAAAAGCACTAGGTGCAAGCTTCTCTCACACGACCATTGGATGTGACCACGAGACTAACCCAAAAGGCGTTTCATGATTTCGCATGTCGGGTCTTTGCATGTGAATCACCCCAATTCTCTCGACCTCTGAAACCCTAACAGAAGCCTAGCATGTACTAAACGCTCCCTTATTTTCCCTCAATGTGACCTACGATCATGACCTGTGGCTCAACTCTCAAGCGCATCGGTATTTCACATATTGGGAACTGTCGATATGATTATATCTACGGTCCACGATCTTCCCTCGATCGAAGAATACGATCAAGTCGCGATTTCACGTTTCGCGACTTTGGAGATTGGTTCACCTCTGTTCTTATGATCCCTGATTCCCGATATTTGTGAGCGTCGTATCGACGACTAACAACTCCCCATGATCTAACATCTCAGATCAATTCACAATTTCACATTTCGCGACTTTGGGAGTCTCCTTACCTTCATTCTCTCGATATCCGAAATCACGATGGTGCTAGATCGACGGCCCAGATATTTCCTTAGATCAACAACTGTGATCAAGTCGAGATTTCACATTTTGATCCTTTGACTCTTATGGAGTCCCTTTGACACTTATCCAAATTCCAAATATATGCACTCCTTGCAGCAGATTATTACGCAAGAATTGGTTCTTGCGGGTGACTGTGCACACCTTGCAACAGATTCTTACGCAAGACTTGGTTCTTGCAGGTGACTGTGCACACCTTGCAGCAGTCACTTTGCACTCCTTGCAAAGGGAAAGTTTCATGTTATCTCTTCTGAACTTCAGAATAAAAACAGATCCTGTCACGCACTCCTTGCATTCTGTATGCACACCTTGCACTCACTCAATAGAAGATAAACAATTGAAACTTATACTAACATTCATAGTTTCATCCATTCATAACGAAATTCATTCATTTATGAAAAAACAATAACAAAGAATTACAAACAGTAACAATGCTATGCATTTAAGTCAATTATCCTCTATCATATTCATTCAAAAGTAAATGGCTATAGTTAATGTGAAAACAATAACTCAAAACTCAGAAAATTCCTACTAACTCGCAGCAGCCTCATTTGGGCGTACAAAACCTCTATTTATCTCAGAGGGTCCTTAGGGTTCCCCCAGACTACATCGTCTACTCAGAAAACCAAAAAAAAAACTCTAACTGCTACCTAAGTTCAGTTACATTCAAGACTCAGAGTGAAACGAGGCCTTGCTTTAGCAACACCGAAGTGAGCCTCTCTCCCCTAGGGTTTTGATTCTGAGGCCCTTCCATAGCAACACTTCAGAACCCTTCCCTCTTTTCCTTAGTCTTCCTCCTTCAACCCTTGCGTCCTTTTCTAAATTGACTCCATTAACCCTTAGACACTGATCTTGGATCTCCAACGTTGAAGTGGAAGTGATCAAACAACTCTCAAAACCTTTGATAAATTGAAACCCTAACTAACTACTAACCTTAAGAAGGATGATGTCACCCTTGGTTACTTCATCTTGACGCAACAATATTCCTTTTATAGGAAATTGGATGGTGGTTTAATGCATTTATTGAATGAAGGATTGATTGGATACATTGATTGCTACATCATCTTGATATTTATTGGTGGAGTGTTATTATTTCATTGATATATTAACAAACATTGACTTCGTCAATATTTATTGTTATAATTGCTTATATATTCATATCAAATAGTCTTATGAAGTACTAACCTATTGAATCATAGCTTACATATATTGGTTTGCTGTTGCTTTTCTCTGGGCAGGTGTTCTTCTTTTGGGCTTCACTTCATTATTGGCTGTTTAGCTGGACTATCTATTTTTGGTGGTGACCTATGAAGGGGGAACTTTACCTTTGTCCTTTTAAATTTTGCCTCTTCAAAACTCCAGGTTACCAGGGACGTCTCCCCTAGGCCTAACCTCCCTAAAGAGAAATAACCTCCCCATCATGGTGACATTGGGTGGGATAGGTTCCTGTTACGCTAGTTTGGACTTCTATTCTATAGCCATTTGACTCCCTACAAACTGTGCGATAACACCACTCATGAGAAGTATGCTTGTGCTGGCTTCCTCTTTGGCTTTCTTCTCCTCTATTGGCAACAACATGTGTGTCCTACCATTCTTCTCCAAGGTGTATGTATTCTTCCTCCCATCATGAATGACATTCCTGTCAAACTACCATGGTATTCCCAACAAAATATGGCATACATCCATGGGAATTACATCACATAGAATTTCATCTCTATATCCTCCTATTTTAAATTCAACCAAGCATTGTTTAGTAACCATTACCTGGTGTCCTTTCTACAACCATGAGACTTTGTATGGATTTGGGTGTGCAGTTGTCTCCAACTCCAATTTATCCACCATATATGTGGATATTAAGTTTTCAGTGCTCCCTCTATCAATTATCACTTTGCAAACTCTGTCCTTAGTCTTGCAAGCTGTCCTGAAGAGACTGTTCCTCTACATCGGCTTCTCAACTTCCGCCTCTGGTTTTAAGAGAAATTTTCTCAACATCAAGGATGTTCCATCCTCTGCTCCTTATGCTTCAACATTTCTTCTCTGTGCTTCTGAAATGTGAGCTTCACCTTCTCCTTCTTTATTTCTCTCAGGACATTTCCAAGACTTATGTCATGCCTTTCCATAGGTGTAACATCTCACTTCTCCTCATCTACCTCATCCTCTTCCTTTGGAAGAACTTCTTCCACTATCTTGTCTTCCTTGGAAACTTCCTCCTCTTTCCGAGTGACTATGTGGTTTCTTAGTCTCATCTTTGGATTTTTGTACCTTGTCATGGGAAACTCCCTTGCCTTTGTTCGCGACTGGGCTTCTACCTTTGCTTTGTTGGTTTTGTTTTCTGGCCAACCTCTCATCTGACTTCAGTGCAAATTGATAAGCATTCTCCACTATCCTTATTGACATCATGTTGATCTCATCTTGGATTTCATACCTCAGGCCATTTATATACCTAGCAACATTTTCTTCATCCTTCTCTCTTTGTCCAGTTCTGATGTTCAGCTTGTAGAACTCCTTTGTGTATTCTTTAACTATCATACCCTTCTGTCTCAGGTTTTGCAACTTCCTGAACAGATTGATATGATAATATTTAGGCATAAATTTTGCCTTCAGCTTGGATACCATTCTGTCCCAATTCTTTATCTTCTGTTTTCCCTTGCTTCTCCTCACAACCTGCAGTTCATCCCACCACAATGCTGCATGTCCCTCGAGTCTAGTGACAACATGTCTCATTCTCTTCTCCTCATCGACGTCTTCATAGTCGAAATATTTATCCATGGATCGTACCCAATCCGGTATCTCTTCAGCATCTAAATTGCCTTCATACATTGGGACCTCTATCTTGGATCTAACTCCCAATATAAAAACTACTCTCAGTAAGAATTCTTAGGCAACATTATCTCTTGCAAATTCTTTGACTTCTACTTTTTCACTCTCTGCATCGCTGATGTCTCCAGCATCAGGTGCTCTTCTCTGCGTTGCCTCCATTGCCTCCAATCTTGCACGAAGTTCTCGCATCTCCCTTTCTACAGCCAAATTGGATAAAGGTTGTTCCACTCATCTCTTCGGTGGCATTGTGTTGATTATCTCTCACACACAGAGTATATCTTTGAGTTCTTTTTTCTCCTTTATCTCCTTCACCTGAAATCTACAGACGAAAATCATCTTTGATACCACTTGATGCAATGCCCCTACTTCAGCAGGGTCTGCTGACCTCCCGGTTTCTGGATCTTCTCAATATCCGAGCTGGAGCATCTCTTCGATACCCTGCTGGAATATTCAAGAAATGTCCATAGGTCCTTTTCAGGAAACTCCGCCATGTGAACAAGCATCAGGCACAAGCTTCTCTCACATGACCATTGGATGTTACCACGAGCATAACCCAAAAGGCATTTCGTGATTTCACGCGTCGGATATTTGCATGCGAATCACCTCGATTCTCCCGACCTCTGAAACCCTGACATGAGCCTAAAGTGTACTAACCCCTCCCTTATCTTCCCTCAATTTGACCTCTGGTCATGACCTGGGGCTCAACTCTCAAGCGCGTCAGGATTTCACGTATCAGAAACTCCCGATATGATTAGATCTACGGTCCACGATATTCCCTCGATCGACGACTACGATCAAGTCGTGATTTCGTGTTTCACGACTTTGGAGGTTGGTTTACCTCTGTTCTCCCGATCCCTGATTCCTGATATTTGCGAGTTTCAGATCGACGAATCATGACTCCCCATGACCTAACGACTCATATCGATTCACGATTTCATGTTTCACGACTTTGGGAGTCTCCTTACCTCCGTTCTCCTGATTCCTGAAATCGCGATGGCGCTAGATCGACGACCCAGATATTTCCTTGGATCAAGGCCGTGATCAAGTTGAGATGTCACCTTTCTCTCCTTTGACTCTTATGGAGTCCCTTCGACACTTAGCTGAATTCCAAATCTGTGCGCTCCTTGCAACATATTCTTATGGAAGACTTGGTTCTTGTGGGTGACTGTGCACACCTTGCAACAGTCTCTTTGCACTCCTTGCAAAGGGAAAGTTTCGTGATATCTTTTCTGAAATTCAGAATCGAAACATATCCCATCATGCACTCCTTGCACTCACTCAACATAATAGAAACAATTGAAACTCATACTAACATTTATAGTTTCATCCATTCATAACGAAATTCATTCATTTATGAAAACACAATAACAAAGAATTACAAAGAGTAATAGTGCTATGTATTTGAGTCAATTCTCCTCTATCATGTTCATTCAAAAGTAAATGGCTATAGTTAATATAAAAAAAATAACTCGAACCTCAGAAAATTCTTACTAACTTGCAACAACCTCATTTGGGTGTACAAAACCTCTATTTATCTCAGAGGGTCCTTAGGGTTCCCCCCGATTACATTATCTACTCGGAAAACGAAAACAAAACTCTAACTGATACCTTAGTTCAGTTACATTCAAGACTCAGAGTGAAACTCCCAGATCACTCGTGATCATCCACTCCCAAGAATTTGATCTTCTTCCATTTGTCCAATCATCTCCAAAAGATTCGCAGTAACTCCCAACGTTTGAGATTCTGAAATGATTCCCAGGCGCCGAGTTGTCCTACCACGTGTGCTTGCTGACGATGCTCCTGTATCAACGTTGCACTTGAGATGAAGTCTCTAGCACTTGGACATGGACCATAGAGATGAAGAAGGGGTGACATCACCCTCCTATACTCAAACATCCTCTTCTTAGAGCATGACATCATACTTTGTGGGGACGTTTTACCTTTTTGGCACATTTGGTGGTGTGCGTTTGAATCCCCACTTATTTGCTTGGTATGGGGATGATGTGGCACTCTTCTAGCTTGACATCCTAGACTTTGGAGGATTTTCCATTGAACGTGCCACCTTGGAGAGATTTTAAGGGTTTATGTCCCATCATTTGTTATTTTTGGTCATTTTGTAAGCCTACGTGGGAAAACGACAAATCATTTTGCTAATTAAACATTTCAACTTAGGTTTTAGACCTAAAATCATGGATTTAATTGTAAAGTGGACAAACTAGGGCTTGGTTTTCCTCATATAAATATGAGGCAAGTCATTTGTCATAAAGGATAACTCACTTGAGGGTTCTCCCTCTCTTGGATTGAAATTTCATCCCTCTCAGGAAATTCTCTCTCTCTTTTCTCTTGTGCAAAAATTGGATGCTACACTTGTCTATTAGTGGAATATGTTAATGAATGCAACTATGTGAGACATTCTCCAGCTTACAAACATGTGGGTGTGGATCATTGAAACTATGTGATACATTCTCCAACTTAGAAACCTGTGAGGTGTGGATCATTTCATCTATGTGGAGTCTTTCTCTCAGCTTACAAACATGAGAGAAAGCCCCTAAGAAGGGTACATGGTTCCTGCCTGAGATAGAGTTGGGAATGTAGAGATGACCTCCTCCATTCAAAGAGTTGAGAAGAACTCCATATTATTATTCTGTGGAAAATCGATCTGTTGATTTATGATGTTCCTGTGGCTGAGCGCAAGGTGAACATGTGAAATCCCAAAGTGTTGGGTGCATCGTCATGAGAACATAAATGAAGATGATGTATTAGCCTCCTCTGAGCAGTAGAGTTGACGAGAAGACTCCATATGATTCTCTTGTCGGTGGTAGTGGGAAAGTAGATCTGTAGAGTGGATGTGCCTATGGACGAGCACAGGTGAATGTGTGAAGACCTGGTTATTCTGTGTAATGCAGTGAATCAAAGCTATGACATCCCTATGGATGTGCCCCTAGTGGATGAGCACTAATGGGTGTATTAGATCCTTTGCTATATATTGTTCAAGAGTTAGACCTACCTGTAACCCTAATTGTTATGTAACGGGTGTAGGTTGGCCCCACCTTAATGTGATTAATAATAAATGTAAAAGATAATTAATAATAATAATAATAAAAGATAATTAATATGGAAATTATTAATTATGTTTTGATTGATTGAGGTTGGCCCTATTGTGCCAATAGACACATCACTTGATGTGACAAGTCTTATATAAATAAAGGTGAATCCCCATTGAGGAAACACACTTAACATTATGTCATCTCATGATTTTAGATGTTGAGGTCTGAAATTATGAAAATTGCAACACCCTCTTGTGTGCTAGTTTTAGTAATGGTGTGGGAGGTCTTTCTCTTGAAGAATATAGCAAAGGATTTGGCTGGGTTTTCTTCCCTTGTTGAGAAGGGTTTCCCAGGATACATCTTATGTTCTTGTGCATGGATCTTCTTCTTGTGATCTTGGTTGTTGCAGTAGTTATGGTTGAAGTAATTGTTGATAGAAAATTTAAAAGGATTACATGAGCCATAGGTCACTAAATCTAACATGGTATCCAAGCAGGTCTTGAAGAATACCCTTGCTCAAGGATGAAAGAAGACCGTGGTCACCTAAAAGACTACCAAAATCTTATTTCCATTACAAAGAGATGAGACCAGACCCCACAACAATTAGAGGAAGGCTGCAACAGGAGGATAACTTACCGCCAACATAAAGAAACAAGGGTTGTACCTCTCCTTTAGTGATAAAGTTTGAGGCCAGACCTCCCTTAGCTTTCTGTGGCAAGGAATAAGGCTTCCGCAGCCTAGAAGAAGAAGGATAGACCCCTTTCTAAGGTTTTGTGGTGAAGGAAAGAACCATAGTCTAGGAGAAAGACCGGACCCCCTAAAAGCTGGAAGGAAGGAACCATGCATGTTCTGGGGTCTCTCTAAAACTGCCATGGAAATACTCTAACAACAGATTCGTGAGGAAGGCCGACTGCCCAAATAAAATAACCACAGGCTTGAGAACAAGCTCACACATCGGAAATAAGGTTGAGTAATATTTCTGAGTGATATTCCTTAGTGATATTTCTGACTGTTTAAACTCTGAATGATATTTCTGAGGCTGACAAAAAGTGAAAAATATATTAGTTTTTGAAGCAGTCATGATGGTGTTCTTCTGAGGAAAGAAGGTCAATTTTAAGGCCTATTTTGAGGCTGATCCTTTTTGGACAGTAGTAATACCACTCACCTTGCTACATTAATAAGTCTACATCCATATGCTACAATGCTGACTGAGTTATTAAAACAGGTCTGAAAATAGTACTATAGTTGAAGGCAACTTCTATGTAACACATCACTACAATAAATTGCGGAATAAGAAATTGTGACAAGGTTCGATCATGCCAGAAACATCTGTGACATAGAGTTGATAGAAGGAGTTGAAGACACAGGTTCAACGTTTGACACTTTAAAAGAAGATAGTCTTGCTTGGCTCATGAAGCATGGAAAGAAAGCTGGAAATTTATACTGGTTGGTACTTACAAGTCAAGTACAAAAATGGCCAACCTGTTGAAAAGCATAATGATTAAAATTACAACCAATATTGACCAACCTTTTACAGTTTAAAAGCAACAAAGAAATCTCATCATTTCTACTTGGTTCATCTACGAATTCAGATCGAAAACCTTATAATAGAGATCTGAAGTCAAGTTGTAGTAGTGTTAAGTAGCAATAGGAGCTACAAGGATAACTACAACAACGTGCTTGAAATTTTATTGAAAATCAACAATGGACATGACCTTGATGAGACAGAACAATCATATCAAGTTAGACCACCAACAGAAGGGAAACATTACTAATATGTGATACTCTCATATAAAATGCAACAGTAAAGGTTGATGCAAAATTCGTCAAAAACTTGCATGGTATAGGTGGCTACAAGACAAACAAGAAGAACCTCCATTAAGTGTACACACTCAGGTATGCACTTGTATATATATACTATTTGCATCATTGTCATAAAGGTATTTTCAGGAGGAAGGAACCCTTGGTGAAATCATGGACCCAGAGAAGTCTAAAGTGCATTCAAAAGAACAACACACTGGAAGTGAAGACCCCAGGTTTGATTGTTGTCATTCCTCTAAACTATGGTTCTAGAGTTTGCTACATTACAAGTAAGTGTTGTAACTGAGACAACAATGCTTAAATTATTTTAATTCTAGAGATGTACTCATTATTATTTTTTAGGAGATATTCTTCTTTTGGTTCCTCTTGTTTTCTTGTTCCAGATAGGTTAACAACAAAGGAAGACATTTATTCTTTAGAGGGAGCCACTTGACTCAGAGGAAGTCAAAACTATTAGAGAAAGAAAAATAAAATAGAACCATTATTGAGGAAACCAATGCAATGATGCATGATCAGAATCCTTCTATGATTCTATGGGCACAAGCATGCATGAAACAACATATGTCCAAAACAACAATTTTTCACCAGATTTTGAAAAACATAACTCCAAAAGAGATAGCCTTTCAAAGATCCAAATAATCTTAGATGGAGATTGACAGTGAGACAATGCCTTCTCCCCATTCAATAGTTCAGAGGGAGACAACCATTATTCTAGCTGATCCAGTTGCTCCAGTTAATATGTTCATAGATCATAGGGAAAGTCTTTGATGAATTCCAAAGTGGATCTATTTTTAAGATCAATCATGCAACTGATAGAAGTGTCGAGAAATACAAAGCGATATGTATAGCTGAAGGTTTCTCACAAACCGAGAGAGTTGCCTATGAGGAGGCACTTGATCCATGTTGGTGACGAGAGCCTGATTTTGATAACTTATTAAAAAAGTCTTGTTGATTGGATACAAGTAAGCTTTGAACTTTTATTTCGAGATGAAGGATACGAGTATGATGGACTACTTCTTGGACAAGAAGTATGACAAAGGATCGATAAGATTTTTCCTGAGTAAGGAAAAAATACAATGAAGAATATTAAAGAAGTTCAGTATGACAGGGAGAAAAATCCACCGTGATGGATTCAAAGAAAAAGATTGATGATGATTCAGACGAAGACTGATCCACAACTGATTGGATCATTGATGTATCTAGTTAACACTAGACTTGATTCATGCCATGCAGTGAATGTGTTTAGTCATTTCATGAGTCAACTGATACAGAATCACTAAACAACAACAAAGAATGCATTGAGATATATATGAGGCACAGTTGGATATGGCCTTAGATATTCATCTAGTGTGAACTTGAGTTTGTAGTATATACTGATTTAGATTGAGCAGAAAGTACAATGGACTAGAAGGACACATCCTATTGATATTCTACTGTAAAGTTTGCCATGGTTTCCTGATGCAGCAAGAAACAAAACTCTGTGGCCTTGAGTACTACAGAGACAGAATATATAAGCATCGAGTGTGCGAAGCAATGTGACTTCACAAGATTCTGACATATTTACTTGACCATGAGATGGATCCTTTGATGATAACCAAGAGCCGTGAGTAAATCTCCTTGAGAACCCAATGTTTCTTGATGGATCAAAATACGATGAGATGAAATATCCTTATTTCAGAGACATGATGCAGAGGAAAATCGTACACATGCAGTACCTTCCTTCACATGAGAAGATTGTAGATATTTTCTCCAAATTAACCTCATGAAAAATGGCTCCCTAGTTGAGATGGAGTGTTGATAATTCCAGCCAAGAAAAAATTCAAAATACATTCGTGTGAGAGTTGGCATGATAAAGAATGCCTCCCTAGTTGAGAGGGAGTGTTAATGAATGCAGCTATGTGAGACATTCTCCAGCTTACAAACCTGTGAGGTGTGGATCATTGTAGCTATGTGAAGTCTTTCTCTCAGCTTACAAACCTGGGAGAAATCCCCTAATAAGGGTACGTGGTTCCTGCCTGAGACAGAGTTGGGAACGTAGAGATGGCCTCCTCCATTCAGAGAGTTAAGAAGAAATCTAGATGATTATCCAGTGGAAAAGTGATCTTTTGAGTTAGGACGTGCCTGTGGCTGAGCACAAGGTGAACGTGTGAAATCCAAAAGTGCTGGGTGCATCGTCATGAGAACAAAAATGAAGATGATGTATTAGCCTCCTCTGAGCAGAAAAGTTGATGAGAAGACTTGAGATGATTCTCCTATCGGTGGTAGTGGGAAAACATATCTGTAGAGTGGACGTTCCTGTGGACGAGCACAGGTGAACGTGTAAAGACCTGGTTCTTCTGTGTAATGCAATGAATCAGAGCTATGCCATCCCTATAGATGTGACCCTAGTGGATGAGAACTAGTGGGTGTATTAGATCCTTTGCTATATATTGTTCAAGATTTAGACCTACCTGTAACCCTAATTGTTATGTAAAGGGTATAGGTCGGCCCCACCTTAATAATAAATGTAAAAAATAATTAACATTAATAATAATAATAATAATAATAATAATAAAAGATAATTAATATGGAAATTATTAATTATGTTTTGATTGATTGAGGTCGGCCCTATTGTGACAATAGACACATCACTTGATGTGACAAGTCTTTTATAAATAAAGGTGAATCCCCATTGAGGAAACACACTTAACATTATGTCATCTCATGATTTCATATGTTGAGGTCTGAAATTATGAAATTTGCAGCACACTCTTGTGTGCTAGTTTTGGTAATGGTGTGGGAGGCCTTTCTCTTAAAGAATATAACAAAGGATATGGCTGGGTTTTCATCCCTTGTTGAGAAGGGTTTCCCATGATACATCTTGTGTTCTTGTGCATGGATATTCTTCTTGTGATATTGGTTTTTGCAGTAGTATGGTTGAAGTAATTTTTGAAAGAAAATTTAAAAGGATTACATGAGCCACAACCCACTAAAATCTATCAGAATAAAGGCTAGCGATTTCTCTTGGATGCTTCTTCTTGGCAAATTGTTGGAATATCTTTGATAAAATAAGGGTTTTTCGTGATATCTCTTATAATAGGTAAGGAATTTATGCAATCTTGTGTTTTTCTTCTTAATTTCAATGTTATTAATCAACTCCTAGGACTATAAGGACATACACCCTCCATCAAGGAATTTTCTTCTATTGCTATTGAAAAGGCTTAAGGATTTATACAAGGAATAAGAGGGTTTACACCCTTGTAGCAAGACCTTGGTAAGGTTTATCTTATCTAGGGAGTAAGAGGATTTACACCCCTAGAAGATTGTTAAACCCTAGCTTAACTTGGATTTCTAAGCTAGACGATTTGGAGATTTTGTGCTTTCTTTGGTTTTATAAGGGTTTAATTCTCAATAAAACATTTTATTTTCCTTGTTGGCTAGGTTTTTGTCTAAGCAAGAGACAGATAAGGCAATAATTGCATTGGAGATTGAATATTTGCAGCGCTAATGGTTATAGATTAATATTTATTACAACAACATAATATTTAAGAGATCGAATTATTTAAGATATTGGATTAATTTAAAGAGATTGAATAGTGGAAAAGGGTAGTTAAATAGTTGAAATAAATTAATAATTCTTTGGAAATTGAATCTAGATTGATTTAAAGAAACTTTTATAGTAGTGTATGCTTCCCAAGTTGTATCAAAGTGACAATCCAAATATTTCATTGCATTATTATTTCCTTTGGCGTTTTACTACCCCACTCTTTCATTTACTTGCCATTATGTCTTATTTATGTTCTAATCCCACATGTTTGCTTGTTTGTAGTCTCATAGTTCTAGTTGTTCATTCTAATTGTGTTTGTTGTACCTATTTCTTTTCATGTGTCTCATTCATACCCTCACACAAACAAAAAATAAAAATATACATGTTGTTTTGTTTATTTATCATCTCAAGCATTATTTGTCAGTCTCATTTATATTGCCATTTGTCTCTCTTGTTTAATCTATTCTAGGTTCCTTTCATTGTGTGTTGCATTTGTTCATTTCTCACATAGAAACAAATGGAACTGTTTGGAGGAATGACAAATAACTTAATAAGCCATTGTTAAGAGTAAAATATATCCTTTATGATGATGATGATTAACGTCCACTAAGACTGAATTGGTCTATCATACCTTAAGAGGGTAAGTGATTACTTGCGATTCTTTAGAACTTTGTTTCTGTGCTTGAAAAAAATTTAGAGAAGCTTTCTAAGATCACCATAGTTTTGTTGAGTTAAGAGGTTAGGAAGGTTGTGTTCGACAACACATGTATTCCAATAGAGGAAAAACACCTTCATTAACCACTCACACAACTAGATCAAAGATCAATACACCGATGTTTTGACGTGGTAAAACCCCTACGGGGAAACATCCACGACCCTAGCCAACGTGGCCACTTGGAGAAGTTTTGTTGGCCCTTGACCAAGTTTTGGAGAACTTGGGTCACATTTGACCGATTTTGGGACTTCGATAGGATGGTCAAAGGCAGAGCGCAAGGCGAAGTGGAGATCGCGGGATATCGGTCCCTTCTTAGGTCATTTTTGGGTTTAGGGTTTATGTAACGAGTATGGGATGTTAGTCCATGAGTTTACCCATGTTCAGGCCCTTTTGTAATGTATAAATAGATATCTAGGTGATATAAGAAGGCATCATTATTGAAGAGATCTAGTCGATCCATCTTAGTGCGAAGCTAGAGGCTTTGTGCATATTGTGTGTTAAGAACTTGTAGAGCTAAGTGCAAGAGATTGTAAGAAGCTTGTGTGTAGATTGTAAGAAGGCTTTGTGCTTAAACCTAGCTCGGGGGAGGAGGATCTGGAAAGGTGCATGCATATCTCCTGTCCTATGCGGAGTAGGTTCTTTTGGCTCTGTGCTTGTAGAAGATCGAGAGAAGACAATAAAAAAGAGAAGAGTTGGTGGACGTAGCCCCACACTGGGGTGAACCACGTATATCCTGTGTTGTGGTTGCTTTGTGCATTATAGTTGTTATGTTATTGATGTGATGTATGCTTAGTGGAATGATATATGTTAGATGTATATGATATAATATCCTAGTGCTTAGTAATGTGAATGAATACTAGATCTGATCTATTTCTATGTGCTAAGTGATGGATGTATTAGATCTTGTGGAATACTATGTTGTTTTGTAATTAGGGTTTGAATCTGTGATGTGAAAAAGGGTTAATTGCTGATGAATGTTAACTACTAAGTGCTATGTTAGGGTATTGTAATCACATATCTGTGTCCCAGCTAGGTTGTAGACATCTGAGTCCTACAACCCCCCCTGCCTCTACCTCGGGTGAGACTTCATATGCTTCGCAGGTGTTGCCGAAAGGGCCGATAGTTAGGGTTTTGTTGGTGCACTGCTGAAGCATTGAACCCTGGGTCTTCCCCTGTGCCAACAAATGGTTTTGTTGCTGGGACCTAAAACTGTGATTGCTGGGAACTGAAGAAAAGAGAAATCTCCATGTGTAGATCTGCTTCCCTAGTACACAATATTCTACTTGAATTGCGAAGCTCTGTGCTAAGAAGAGAAGTCCGATCTGAAGAAAAGAGGTAATATCTTGAAGCTTTGTGCTTTGATAAAGGTAAGATAAGTGATTTTTTTTTTTGAAAGAATGGATCTAAGTATGTTTAATAGATTTGGTCCTAGTATGAAAAATAGGGTACAATTAGAAGAAATAAGATTTGATATGAATAGATCTGATATAAATAATGAAAGATATGTTATTCCTATGCATAGAAAGAATTGTTGGAATAAAAAATGGATGCAAGATCCTAGAAATAATTTTTCGCAGACCCACCACTGTGATCCTAGTGCGTAGTACATGAAAGGTTGGGGATCATTCAAGAGAAAGAGAGGGTTAAATCTTTGTTATAGTTGCAGAATACCGGTACATCTTGCTAAGGAATGCCCTGGTAGAGGTCCTATTTTCCTTTGTTGTAAGGCTACTAAACATGAAGTTTTGGATTTCCCTAGAATGATTGCTAAAGTTGAAAAGATGAATATGAGACAAGAAAACTATGAGACAGGCCAAGAAACACAGGATATGATAGAACCCCAGAAATAATCAGAGACTTTATTATTACAGATGAAAGAAACCCTGAACGATCACAGAGATATCAACTTATCAAAGATCTTAAAAGAGAATGAATGCATCAAAAAAATAATAGGAGACTTTGAAATAGACTATGTCCTGGATGAGGAAACACATGTGAATATCATGACAGAAAGAACTTAGGAAATTTTGGGAAAACCCGCTATGGTTCCTTCATTGGGAGGAATAAGATTATTTAGAGGAAAAATAATAAACCTATGTGGAAGACTTACCCAGATACCTATGAGTGCTCATGGCACTTCGACAAAAGAAGAATTTGAGATTGTTAAATTTGTTGAGAACAATGCCCCATTTGCTATTTTTCTAGGAAAAACATAGATTGAGAAAGATCAGATACGAAGGAAGCAAGAAGAGGAGGATATAGAACAAAAAAAGAAAGAACTAAGATATTTCATGGCTAGGAGAATAATGCACTTACTGGAAGAACAAGATGACCAGTCGAAGCTACTAAGGACCATAGATCTAGACGTCGAAGTTGAAATAACACAGGATGACTTGAAACACCTGTCTGTACAAGAGACTAGAGCACCTACCCCAGAAAGAGAAGAAGTATTAACCTAAAGCCCTAGGAAAGACCCTCCACAATGCAAAGTTACTATGCCAAGAGGAGATAATAACGATAATGGAAAGAGGAAACCAGTGACTCAGATTTCAGGAAAGAAAGCCAAAAATCTCAGTAAGAAGAAAGAAAAGTTAGAAAAGTTACAAGAAGTTCCAGAGCGAACTTTGTAGAAAGAAGGTTTGCAAAACTAGAACTTTGCTGGGATACCAAAACAACGTAAATTGGCACTTCGCCATGACGAAGCAATATGACCGTTGGAGGCATCTCGAGTGTTAGAACGATGCTCCAGAACAGTTGGAAACACATTTATTCCTGGAACGTTCACCACTGGATCGTTGGGTCCATGCCATAACGAATGGAATGACATTGATTGCGGCGTTCCTACCCATTGGAAGAGTCCGTTACGACGTTGTCTATTTATCCCGTCGAGCGTTGCACCGATAACACTTTTTCCAATTGTGATTATCTGAGCCCGCAAAGAATTAGTTTCTTTCATGCAGTGATTATTGAGACCTCACCATCCATTCTGTTACATTGAGTGTTTTTTCACCGACCTGAGATATCAGATCTCGAGTTTGCATGTCGGACGAAATTAATGTAGTAGAAAAATCCATATAAGAGATCCTAATAGACCTCATGGATGAGAAGGTGATGCCCACATACATCCAAGCCTCATCAACGAGAGAAGTGCAATCATCCCCGTCGACTGCTCAAGGATTTGGACCATCCTGAGTTGCGACAGAGAAATGAATGAAGCATCGTGATGAATTAGCAAATGCAAAGCTCATCCCATCTATCTTTATTGAATACATCTCACCTCTGGTTGGTGTGGTGAGTCGTGACAACGTCCCGAGGGACTTCGACTACACAATCATCACTGCATACCTCCCGAAGGGGATACACGCAGTTAGACCACAGTTGGAGAGGATTCCGACATTGAAGATCAGAGACTATAACTTAGGAGACCGCAAGAACTATGGAATTATCACTCCATACAAATATTTGACCAAGACAAAGGGGAAGAAGTCGAAGATCATCACCCATCCATAGACCATGGACATCGCGAGGTCCACCATCCTGAATGTAATGAAGATACCCCACTTTGGAAGGCACCAGAAGGTTAACATGTGCGTTAAAATCCTGCTGTCATCCTTCCATGGCGGTTACCTATGGTTGGATAGACGTATCATAGTCAATCCGACGCTGATCCATCAGATCACTGGATTAAGCATGCAAGGAACAAACCCACAAGAATTTTATCCAGTGAAGGCTACAGATCGTGCCCTGGCACAGAGAATTAAAGACACCTATGGCAATGTGGAAAAGGGGAAGTGAGGCTGCAAGGTAGCCTCCATCCAGAATGGCGCAATGTGCCTAGCCTTCCAGTTGATTGCTGTTAAGATAGTAAGGAAGAACATACCTATGTAATTCACGGGGTTTGTCTTCGACCTTGCAGGAAAATGCATGGAAGGGCTACAAATGAACTGGGCGAGGTTCCTCATCAACCAGTTAGAGAAAGACTATCACGAAGCTCATGATCAGGGCTACGAGTTCCATTTTAGTTGGCTACTGATCCTCATCACTTTCACTACTTGGGAGATTCTGGAAGGTGAGACCTTCCCTGAGATTGAGCCATCAGAACCCTTAGCTGCGAAGTTCACCACACTTTGGTATTCGAGTAACATGGATAAAAAATGGTAGTCAAACGTAGTGTTCCAATCCTATTACCTACAGTTGAAGAGGATAATTGAGTCTTTGCCTCACATGACACTGAATACCTTGCACAAATTTAGACCATTTTTGAAGTTCCGCGCAGATAGACATTTTATTTATGTCACTGCGTGAGGAGACAAACATAAAGAAGATCTCCAATATTACTACAAGCTCACTGAGGAGGACATGGAAGAAACAACTAAGGAATGGCCCGCAGAGCTCCTTATACCAGTTGACTAGGCAAAACTGTCTGACCCAGACCTAATCAGAATTCCTTTGGTCACTCGTGAAGAGTATGATGTAACCAACAGTAGTAGAAGGAAGAAAAAGGAAGAGTTACATAAACTGAACAATGCATTAGAAGAGACCTCTTCAAACTCACCTGGACAGGGAGGTGATGATGAAGTAAACAAAGAAGAAGACAAAGGAGAAGAAGATGAGAAAAAAAAGGCAAAGTAAAACTGCCTAGGGACCCTATTGAGGAAGTTGAGACCTCCAAGAAAAGAAAAGTTTTCCCCATGAAACCTACATCGCGGAAGAAGTCCAAAGTTACTAAACCACAGATGCAGACTGTGCTCATGATGGACAACATAGATTTCATCATCGATGCTGTCTCAGATACCTCAGAAGATATCTTACAACAAAATGAAGCCAAACGAGAGAACGTGTATGAAATAATTGAAGTAGAGCTGAAAGGGGTACAAAAATCCCTCCACTCCAGCCGCGCAGTGTCTACTGCACCCCCGTCATCAGAAGGAACAGAATTTGGAGATGAACCTGCCCAAAACTGCTGAATAGAATATGTGACCGAAGCTCACCTTCGTTGTTCTCAGGAAGAAAAAGAGCAGGACACAGAGGCCTTAAAGCAAGCAAAAGAGGAATCCAGAGAAAAATGCTGGGTTGCGCAACAAGAAAAAGACGACATCCAAGCCAAGTTTGTAGAAGATAGAGTGCAGATCAAGAAGGAGAAGGAACAACTGCTCATAGAGAAGATTACATTCAAATAAGTAGTCATTATATCACTTCGCTCTATGACAGGCTTAGAATAAATGGAAGAAGACCTAGTATAAATACAAGTATGGAAGCTTGCCGAAGCCATTCAACAACTCCAATAAAGAATAGCTGAAATGGAGTTACAAGCAGTTTTAAGCACTCCATAGGAATTGCAATACGAGAGAGAAGAAACTGCCCGAAGCAAAGTTGAGAGAATCAAGGCATTATCCTTAGAATGCAAACAAATCAATAGTCGAGGTGAACAGATCTACGAGCGCCTTGCAGAGGACCCTGAGCTCAAGACAATGGAGTCATAGATCCAAGAGGAAAAACAACAAGCTACAATAGTGCAAGCACAGTTGAAGCTACTATCACTGGTCGAGAGGATGAAAAGAGCCTAGGAACAATGCATGGTTCAACAACAGGCCCATTCCATTCAGTGTAAGGTCATGGAAGTATCCCAGAGACTCCAGCCAGTGCAGGATGCATCTTGCATACTTTTTGAGGAGATTGAAGGACAAGGTGCATAGTTAAAGCAAGTGGTCACCAAAGTGGAACAACGATTGGAAGGACTTGTCACCGGGAAGTTCATTCAGAAGTCCACCGAGTAGGAGATTCTGGTGAAGCAATAGGTTGAAGTAGCTAGAGCCAAGCTCGAGGCATTTGAGGTAGAGTTACCTAGATCAGAGTGACTCGGGACGAGTCACATGTGAGTGTTGGGGGTCTGTTGGCCCTTGACTAAGTTTTGGAGAAATTGGGTCACATTTGACTGATTTTGGGACTTCGACAGGCTGGTCGAAGGCCGAGTGCAAGTCAAAGTAGAGATCGTGGGATCTAGGCCCCTTCTTAGGGCATTTTTGGGTTTAGGGTTTATGTAACGGGTATAGGATGCCGACCCATGGGTTTACCCATGTTCAGGTCCTTTTGTAATACATAAATAGATATCTAGGTGATGTAAGAAGGCATTATTATTGAAGATATCTAGTGGATCTAGCTTAGTGCAAATCTAGAGGCTTTGTGCATACTGTGTGTTAAGAACTTGCAGAGCTAAGTGGAAGAGATTTAAGAAGCTTGTGTGCAGATTGTAATAAGGTTTTTTGCTTAAACCTAGCTCAGGGGAGGAGGACCCGATGAGGTGTGTGCATATATCTTGTCATATGAAGAGTAGGTTCTTGTGGCTCTGTGCTTGTAGAAGATTGAGAGAAGAAAATAAAGAAGAGAAGAGTTGGTGGACGTAGCCCCACAAAAGGGGTGAACCACATATATCTTGTGTTGTGGTTGCTTTGTGCATTATAGTTGTTATGTTATTGATGTGATGTATGCTTAGTGCAATGATATATGTTATCTGTATCTGATATAATAGCTTAGTTCTTAGTAATGTGAATGAATGCTATATCTGATCTATTTCTATGTGCTAAGTGATGGATGTATTAGATCTTGTGGAATACTGCGTTCTTCCATAATTAGGGTTTGAATTTGTGATGTGAATAAGGGTTAATTGTTGATGAATGTTAACTATTAATTGCTCTATTAAGGTATTGTAATCACATATCTGTTTCCCAGCTAGGTTGTAGACATTTGAGTCTTGCAACCCCCCCTGCCTCTACCTCGGGTGAGACTTCATATGCTTCACAGGTGTTGCCGAAAGGGCCAGTAGTTAGGGTTTTGTTGGTGCATTGCTGAAGCATTGGACCCTGGGTCTGCCCCTGTGCCAACATGTTTATTAAGGAAAAATAAAAATATTATAGAGAGATTTTATAGGAGAGTTTCTCACAATCGATTATCGACAAATGACCCCCCATTCTCTTTAAATAGAGATCATGGACCAATCGAGTGTTAAGCCACTGATCAATGGCCATTAAGATCGAGGAGAATATGAACCGTCAGATCACTCTATGTCAGGAACATATCGTGACCATCAGATTTCCTAACTACAAATGCATACTTGTACATACTAAAGAAACAGACTAAGAAACACACTTTTACCTAATGACACATTAGACCAAGTAGATCTTAACTAAATCCTAAGTGTCTAAATATCTTGACATCCCCCCTTAAGAAAAAATTGGGATAGGATTGAAGGATTTACAATATTGACACAATAGGAGAAAGATTAGAGCCTATCCCCCCTTAATGGTAACTTCCTGAACTCCTAACATAGATCGAAGTTTGGAAAACTTTGCTTCTGTAAGAGACTTTGTGAAAATGTCTGCAACTTGATCTTATGTAGGGAAAAACAACACTTCAATAACTTGATCATGAAAGAGATTTATGATGAAGTGCATGTGTAGATCAATGTGCTTGCTGCGCTGATGCTGAAATGGGTCTTTGGTGAGCTTGATGACACTCTGATTGTTGCACTAAAGGCTGATCGGATTCTGTTGCTAGAATCCAAACTCTGAAAGGATCTTTCGAAGCCACAAGGATTCCTGACTTTCATTTACCGCTGCTTGTACTTTTCTTTTTCTAAAGAAATTGCAATAGCCTGTTGTTTCTTATAGGCCCAAGTGATAGGTCCTGATCCAAGGCTGAAAATAAAACCTACAATAGACTTCCAATCATCAGGGTCACCGGTCCAATCTGAATCAGTGAAACCAACCAATAAAGGAGTCCCCCCTGAACTATAATGTATCCTGAACTGAATTGTACCATATACATAGCGAAGTATCCTTTTAGCTGCTTTCCAATGGATTTCATGGGGTGTTTGCATATATCGGGAAACAAGACCAAAAACAAAGGAAATATTAGGATGGGTATGAGTCAAGTATAAGAGGCTACCAACTAATTGACAGTACAGGGTGGCATCAACTTCGGGAGAAGTACATGTGGCAGTAAGATTGAATCTAGACTGGAAGGGAGAAGGGACTAGTTTACAATCATCGATATGAAAGAAAAGAAGAAGGTCACAAGCATACTTAGATTGGGAAAGAAATATTCCTTCATTGGATTGCAAAACTTGGAGGCCAAGGAAATAGTGCAAAAACCTAAGTTTTTCATTTCAAATTTCTTCTCAAGGTTGCTTTTCACATGGTTTAAAATTTTTGAGTCACTACTAGTAAGGATAAGGTCATCAACATAAAGGACACGGATTATGAGATGGATTCCTACTTTCTTGGTAGATACATTAGGATCAGAGTGGCATCTAGTGTCAATAAGAAAGTTTTCCATTTTGGCATACCAAGCTTGGGAAGCTTGCTTAAGACCATAAATATATTTCTTAAGGAAAAAAACAAGGCTAGAGTCATTCTGGACATAGCCAAGAGGTTGTTCCATGTAGATCTCTTCTTGAAAATATCCATGCAAGAAGGCGTATTTAACATCCATCTAATGGACCTCCCATTTATGTGAGGCAACAAGGGAAAGAACAAGGTGGATGGAATTCATTTTGGCTACAGGGGAAGAGGTTTCATTATAGTCAATTCCTTCAACTTGGGAAAATCCTTTGGCAACTAATCAATCCTTGCATCTTTCAACACTTCCATATGATGCATACTTAGTTCTGTAGACCCATTTACATCTGACAAGTTTTCTTCCTTTTGGAAGAGGTACAATATCCCAGGTACTATTTTCTATTAAAGAACGATACTCTTCATCCATTGCTGTATCCCAATATGGATGACTTGAAGCTTCTGCAAATGTATCTGGATCATGAGTCTCTGAAACTTGATCCAAAAGGGAAGAGGCTCACTGGAACTATGAACGTGTTCGATACTGATATGAAGGATCACTGACAAGATCACCAACTGCTTCTCATGTTGAACAAACCCATCTAGGAAGTGGTGGGACTGGTGCTAGTTCAGGTTCAAAGGACTCATTTTGAGGAAGGTGAGCAGGTAGAGGTGGATTTTCATCCTCACTGTCATCATCTAAAGAAGAAACCAAAATAGGAATAGAAGAAGGCACAAACACAGAAGAAGGATTGTAGGCCAAGATATTTACATCAAATTTAACATCTCTTGTAATAATAATTTCATTACAATGTGGTTGAAGAAGTCTATAACCTTTGACATCTTCAGAATTGTTGATGATTAAAGCTGCGTGAGACATCCTCCAGGACACAGACTGAGTGAGTTGGTTTGAGATCCTCCAGGACACAGACTGAGTGAGTTGGTCTGAGAGAAAGTCCATGAGTTGGGTGTGCCCATGAGCTGGGTATGTGGTTCCTCTCTAAGACAAAGAATGAACGTTGTGTGCCCCTGTGTGGGGTGAGGAAGCCCATTAGTTGGGTGTGCCCATGAGATGGGTGTGTGGTTCATATCTGAGATGGAATTGAGACATTGTGTTGGTCTCCTTTATGCAGAGAGTTGAGATGATACTCCAGATGATTCTCCTGTGTAACGCAGTTAGAAAGAAGATCCCTTGAGTGGGATGTACCTGTGGTTGAGAACAAGTGAATGTGTGGGGAAGCCCATGAGTTGGGCGTATCGTTTTGAGACATAGATGAAACAATGTATTAGCCTCCTCTGTGCAGATATTTGCGATGATGTGATACCCCAGATGATCCTCCTGTGTAACATAGTGAGAAAGAAGATCTTCTGAGTTGGACGTGCCTGTGGCTAAGCACATGTGAATGTGATCCCAATGGCTGAGCACTAGTGAGTGTGGTTCTCTTGTGAGACACAATGAGATAGAGATGTCGACATCCCTGTGGCTGAGCACAGATGGATGTGCCCCTAGTGGCTGAGCACTAGTGGGTGTATGATATCTCTTGCTATATTGTACAAGAGTCAGACTTACCTATAACCCTATTTGTGATGTAAAGGGTACAGGTTGGCCCCGCCATAAAGTGAAAGATAATTAATGTAAAAGATAATTAATATGATAATTATTAATTATATTTAAAGTTACTGAGGTCGAACCTATTGTGCCAATAGACAATACTGTTGATAAGTTCAGTCTAATATAAATAAAGGTAAATTCCCCATTGAGGAATTATATCACAAGTGTGAGTTTTGTAATTTCAACAAACACTTGTTCTTGGGAAAAGTGTGCACCTCTCTTGGGTGCTAGTATTCTAGTGTGTGTGAGCACCCTTTTGTGTGCTAGGTGTTTATGGTGGTGGAGGTATTTCTGTTGAGGAATATAGAAAAGAATTGGATGGGTTTTATTCCCTTGTTGAGAAGGGTTTCCCAGGATACTTCTTGTGTACTTGTGCATGGTATTTCGTCTTGTCATCTTGGTTGCTGCAACAAATTGTTTATGGTTTAAGTAAAATGATAAAAATTGAATGAAATTCATGATTAAACCTATCTTATTGAAAAATATACATGGTTTTAGAGCATAGGTCTTGAGGAACCCATTGCACAATCAAATTTCAGTCATCCTCTCTCTTCTGCAAAATCGTATGACCCTCCTAGGGTTTCTAGAAAATCCGTACGACCCACATTTATGAGTTGTTTAAACACTTAAAGCTTGGACGTCGAGGAAAATTTTGTCATATGAGAGTACAACCTTCTCCAACACACCTCCATAGACTCTTAGAGTGAAATTCTAAGCATTTTGAAAGTTTGGCCCTAAGGTTTCTAGGGTTTCACTAATTTCTGCAGAAATTTTAGAAATAGGGTTTCTGCAACTCTTTAAAGGAACTCTTCAACTCACTGGTTTTCTCCTGTATTTCAAAGGATTATTGTAGGTAGTCATAAGTCCAACAAAACCTAAAAGTGCTAGCCTATCTTAGTTGTTAGGTTTTCTAGACGAGTTGACAAGGGTTTGTGAAGAATAAAAGAAATATGATGAACATAATCATGATGGAAGACAAGCTTGGTGGATCAAGCAAACTCAGTTCCTAGAAGCTAAGACTTCAACTAGATGAAGACATCAACATATCAACACCCTCAGGTATGTAGTTGCATATATTATTTGTATCATTATCATGAGGGTACTTGCAGGAGGAAGGAATATTTGCTAAAGTCATAAATCCAGAAGGATCCCAGTGCATTCAGAAGAACAACACACTGGAAGTAAATACTCCAGGTTTGATTGTTTTAATTATCATTCCTCTAACCTACATTTCTAAATTTTGCTACATTACAAGTAGGTGTTGTAGTTGTGATAGCAATCCTTAAATTGTTTTGATTCTAGAGATGTACTCATTATTCTCCTTTAGGAGATATTTTTGTCTTGTTTCCTTTCGTTTGTTTTCTTGTTCCAGGCAGGTTAACAACAAAGGAAGATGGTTATACTTCAGACTTCAAAGGGAGTCAAAAATATTTGAGAAGCAGGAAGAACAGAACCATCATTGAGGCAACCAATGAAATAATGAATGGTCATAATCTTTCTATGATTCTATGGGAAGAAGCATGCATGGCATAGTATATGTTCAAAACAAGAGTCTTCACCATATTTTGAAGAAACATAACTCCCGAAGAATCCTTCACCGGAGTGAAGACCGAGATTGAACACTTCAGGTCATTTGGGTGCCTAATGTATTTTCATGTACCCAAAGAGAAGAGGTCCAAGCTAGACCCTTCAGGGAGAAAGGTGTTTGAATTACTAAGACAACTGAGAGGGGGGGGGTGAATCAGTTGTTACTGTGCTTAAACAATTAACAATTTTATGCCTATTAAAATATTATTAACCTTATCCAAGTGATCATCAAGATTATGCAAGACATGAGTAACATAAATAACAAACATCAATCACACATATGATATACACAGAGACATATATTCATGAGGAAACCCATAGAGGGAGAAAACCTCTTCTTCTTCGAATGATAGGCAGTCTTTTAAGTTCTGTACATCATATTTATTTGAGCACCAACTCAAAATGAGGCTACAACATCTTCTTTAACAAGTTGTAACTTGTTGAGAGAACCAACTCTTTGGTTTCTCCAACACCCACTAGAAGGAAGCACCAACTCCCCGAGTGTTCCAACACCAACTGGATGGAAGCACCAAATTCCAGTCACACAGGCACCAACTTGTATAACAGAGAACAATGATTCTCCCTTGAACCACCCTACCACCCTAGTTTTTCTGGATGCAACCAGATGGAAGCTACAACTCCATGTGTTCAAGCACCCACTTGAAAATCCGAGGACAACAGTCCTCCCTAGCACCACTCTACCACCCCGATTATAAATATTTACTTGAATAAAACCTTACAACAATACATTTCAATTCTTACCACTTCTTCTCTATTCTGCAATTCTGTTCTACTTCTGTCTGTTCATTCTTGGCTTCACTTGCTGTCTGTCTCCATGCTCTTAGGTTCTTGTACAGTCTTTTGTTTTCACCATTTCTACTCTGTCTAGCTTATGTTCTTCATCTCTGCATATTTTCGTCTCTGTTTATGATATCTTCTTGATCACATACAATTCAACTTCTTTTATCGAGAAAAAACAACCTCTCTCTATCACAACATTTTTCTTTTATTCCTACTCTCATTATCTGTTACACTCTGCATCTCCAATGCTCAAGTCGAGAATCTAAAAAACGCTCAGGCATCATGATTCCAACGCACATGAACAATGATTCAAGCGCTCAGGAACAATGATTTAGTTAGTGTAATGGAATTATAACTGATCAAGAAATCACAAAGTGAAACAACAACCCTTCGATCAGATTCTATTTGATCAACACCGTTGGATTATACACGTAGAGGCCCTTATGAATTTTCAATGCGTAACCTTCGATGTGGAGCCTAGAAGTGATATCTCCTTCCCCTATCTTTCGCTGATGTGACCTTGGGCGATGATATCATGTGACCATGCGAATGCGGGCATGACCAAAGGTGGTTTGAGATCAAACTATGTTTCCCCCCATGATTTACCTTGAGTCTTCATGTGACCTTTCTCCAAAACCATGGTTTCAATTGCGTCCTGACCTTAACTTTTTAAAGTTCATGCACCTTCAATCCCTACAATGCGATAGGACTATCGATCTCAAAATCTTGATGGTGCTCCTAAACAAATGGTTCAGATCTATCCTCTAGTGTCTATGGATCAGATCTAGCCTTCCTAAACCAATAACTGTGATTTACTTCGCGATTCGGGCTCCAGGAGTTTCAAATCTCAAACCCTTATTTTCTCTGTATGCCAATCTTCCGGAGTCGATGATATATGGACACTTGTCCTTCTCAATCAATGAATTTGCCTCTACTTTAGGAATTTGACCTTTCAACCCGATCAACAGTTCTATGACCCCTTTCTCGATCAATGGTAGATATCTCCTTCGGGTCTTGAGACTTCTAAAATATCAAGTCTCAAAATTTACTTCCCCTCGAAGTATGTAGATTACTGCCACATGTCCTCTTAGATCGGATGGTTGAGGCTTACTTCAAGTCTTTACCCAGAGTCCACAGGATTACGCCACGTCTTTTCTGTATTAGACGACCCAGATTTACTTCGGATGATCTGATGCTTGAGATATTCTTCGAACAATTTGACAACTGAGATATTCTTTGGATGATCCGACGGTCGAGAATTTATTTCAGATTTTCGGGTCTACGGGCTTTGGGAATTTCAAAACTCAAATTGACGCTCTGGATCAGATGACCCAGATTCACTTCGGATGATATGATGCTTGAGATATTCTTCAGATGATCTGACGATTGATATCTACATCAAATGATCTGACGATCGAGAATGTATTTCGGATCTCCGAGTCTCCAGGCTTCGAGAATTTCAAAACTCAAATTGACGCACAGGATCAGATGGCCCAGATTCACTTCGAATGATCTGACACTTGATATCTTCTTCAGATGCTCTGACAACTGAGATCTACTTCGAATGATCCGATGGTCAAGAATGTATTTCGGCTCTCCGAGTCTCTGGTCTTCGAGAATTTCAAAACTCAAACTGATGCTCTGGATCAGACGACCCAGATTCACTTCGGACGATCTGACGCTTGAGATATTCTTCAGATGATTTGACGACTAAGATATACTTCAGATGATCCAACGGTTGAGAATGTATTTTGACTCTTCAGGTTTCGGGTATTTCAAATCTCAATTGGAAATTCTTGAAGTGATTTCTCTGGAGCGTAAACTCCTCATAACTTTAGACCTGAAACGAATTATGTTCGTTTGATCAAGATATTAGATCAATGACTCGATCTGTTTGCGATGCAGCTTTGCCTTGGATTAAATCCAACAACTCTCCATCTTTGCTTATCCTATCCTTCCACTTAATTCGATCCGACAACTGACAAAGATTCAGATAATCGAATTCTCAAACCTTGAGCCCCGTTTATTCTATCCTTCACTTAACTTGATCTGACAGCTGACGGATATTCGGGTGATCGAATTCTCAATCGTTTTGGTTTGTCCTGTGGATGTGTTGATCCTGATCATGTTTCTGTACTATGCTTTTCCTTCTGAGCTTTGATCTCTACATACTGTTCACTTCTCCTCCCGAGCTTATGATTTTCCCTTTTTCCATCATCGTTGGTGTTCTTTCCATTAATGAAAAGCACACGCTTCCTATAAAACATGCCAACAATATCCCCCTTTGGAATTTATGGAAACCCTGGAAGGCTGACACTATTATTCTTAGACCTCCAACTGTAGCATCCATACCACACATTTTCTCCCCCTTTGACATCAATGTCAAAGAAAACTGAGAGTGATTCTGTTCTCCCCCTGAAAAGAGATACAATGAGCACTCTCCCCCTAATCAGATTAACCATTTTTAATTTATAACAATGTCACACCCAAATTCTGGCGTAGATACTCAAACTGAGCTTTTGCAAGCGGTTTAGTGAATATATCAACTATCTGTTCTGTGGAAGGAATATAATTCAGCTGAACAACTCTGTTTGTAACCTGCTCTTTGAGAAAATGATACTTTATTGGTATATGCTTAGTATTTTAATGGAGAACAGGATTCTTCGAGACATTAATGGCACTTGTGTTATCACAGTGAAGTGGAATGGGATCAGTATAAGTTACTTTCAAATCTGCAAGATTTTGCATCATCCATAAGATCTGAGTGAAGAAAGTAGTAGAAACAATGTACTTTGCCTCTGTAGTTGATAATGAAATAGATCCCCGCTTCTTACTAAGCCATGCTACTAACAAATCACCTAAGAAGAATGCACCTCCATTGGTGCTCTTTCTCTCATCAAAACAGTTTTCCCAATCAACATCTGAATATGCAGTTAATTGAAAATTATGATTTCTAGGATACCAGAGACCATAAGTCATTGTACTCTTCAAATATTTGAATATCCTTTTGATAGCTGCTAAATAAATTTGTTTAGGAGAATAAGGATAACGACCTACCAATCCAACAACTTGCATTATATCAGGACAGGATGCTGTGATGTACAAAAGACTACCTATCATTGATCGATATGTTATTTGATCAACATTAGGTGAAATATCATCTTTACTGAGCTTGCAACCAACCACCATAGGTGTGCTCACAGGTGTAGAATCTTCCATCTGCAACCTCTCTAACATCTCTTTCAAATATTTTTCTTGAGAGATAGATATCCTTGCAAAACTCTGATTGATTTGTAAACCAAGAAAATATGATAGTTCTCCTATCAAGGACATCTCAAACTCAGTTTGCATAGAATTAGTAAACCATTGAACTGAAGGGTCATTGGTACATCCAAAAATAATGTCATCTACATAAACCAAAACAACTAAGAAATCATCACCTTCAAACTTAATGTATAGATTACTATCAACAATACTTTTCTTGAACCCTTTGTCCTGTAGAAATTTGTCCAGTCATAATACCAGGCTCGTGGTGCCTGTTTCAGTCCATATAATTCCTTTTTCAACTTACATACATAGTCAAGATTATCTGTCAATGAAAATCCTTTAGGTTGCTCCACATATACATCTTCTTATAGATATCCATTAAGAAATGTCGACTTAACATCCATATGATATACTTTAAAGTTCTTATGACATGCATAGGCAAGAAATATTCTGATGGCTTCCAATCTTGCCACTGGTGCAAAGGTTTCATCAAAATCCTGTCCTTCAACTTGTGCATACCCCTTACATACCAATCTGGATTTATTCCTAACAATTTTTCCTTGTTCATTCATTTTATTCTTAAACACCCATTTGGTGCCAATTACATTCTTATCTGCAGGTCTAGGAACAAGCTCCTAAGTATTGTTCTTCTCAATTTGATCCAGTTCCTCATTCATTGATTTTAACCAATTTACATCTTTAATGGATTCATTAAAGTTCTTGGGTTCCACCATGATTATGAAGGCTATATGTCATTTCTCGGTGTCTTTTATTATTCTTCTCTTGGTTTGTACACCTTTGTCTTTCTCACTAATTATATGACTTGTAGGATGATTCTTTTGATTAATTTTGGAGGGAGGATTTGATGCTGTATGTTGATTTGAGTCTGCCTGAGTATTTGTATCTTCATCTGACTCAGAGTCTTCTCTTTATGATTCTTGGACCTATTCATCTTCAACTTCAACTATATCCTCTGTTGTTGATTCAACACTGCTTACATCTCATACCAAGATTTCTTCATCAATTTTAATGTCAATACAATCAACTAATTTATGCAACCTCTTATTATAGCATTTGTATCCTTTACTGTTTGTAGTATACCCTAAGAAGATACCTTCATCAACCCTGTCATCATATTTTCCAATATTTTCATCATTGTTCTTCATATAACACTTACTCCCAAAAAATTTAAAATGCTTGATTGAAGCAGGTATTCCAAACCATAGTTCATAAGGAGTCTTGTCACTTTGTAGCCTAATATGATATTTGTTAAGAATATGTACAGTTGTATGAATTGATTCTACCCAATATGTCTGAGAAATATTCCTTTCAGTGATCATTGATCTTGCCATCTGTTGAACTGATTTATTCCGTCTCTCAACTACTCCATTTTGCTATGGAGTCCTTGGAATAGAATACTCTCTTTTGATCCCATGTCTATTAAAAACATCTTTGAATTCCCTTGAAATAAACTCTCCCCCTCTATTAGACCTTACTGCCTTCAATCTTTTTCCTGTTTGATTCTCATTCAGAGCCTTAAACACTTTGAATTTTTCAAATACTTCAGTTTTTTCTTTCAGAAAGGCAACCCGTGTAAGTCTAGAATAATCATCAATAATCAACATGAAGTAATTTTCTTTTCCTGTACCTTGCTTCCTTGATGGTCTACATAAATCCATATGTACTAAATGAACAGGTTTCTCTGTTGATGCAAAGTTCTTAGATTTAAACTGTGTCCGAGTGAGCTTTCCTATTTGGCAAGGTTTGCATACATAATCATATGGCTTTGATATTTTTGGAAGATCTTTTACCGCCCCATTGTTTCTAAGTTTGATTAGATGATCAAAATTTAGGTGTCCAAGTCTCCTATGCCATAACCATCTTTCATCATACTTGCTTAAGTGACACAACTTTACATCCTCTGTCAAAAACTTGACTGACACTAAGCAGATTATGTTTCAGACCATCTACAAACAACACATCTTGAGCTTTCCCTTTGCCATTACTTAGACTTACGATTCCTTTAACTTTGATTTTTCCTGGTGCATCATTTCCAAAGGTTACATTTACTGATTTTCTTTCACTTAGAGACATAAACTTACTTTTGTCTCCAGTCATGTGTTTGGAACATCCACCGTTAATATACCAGAAGTTCTTTTGTCTTTGATCTGAAAGTACTATACCACTTTTTTCACTATCTTTCTTTTTCCATGTGCTGGCATTTCTAGCCAAGGGTTTTATCGTTGGATCTACTTTGTAATTCTTCAGATGGCAGTTAGCAGCTTTTTGGTCGAATTTATGATAGTTATAGCATTCGAGCTCATTATTCAATATGTCAAAGTGATTGGTGCAAATTCTACTCATTGGTTGTTTAGTTCTATGTTGCAAAGATTGTTTATTTCTTGATCTCCTCAGTTGCATGTCTCTAAAGTTAATTTGACAATTTGAAGTCTTATGACCAAAATTAGAGCAGTCAAAGAATTAACCATGGAATAAATTTTGGTACCTAAAGGATGACATTCTTCTTGGCATTTGTTTCTCCATATTCTAATATCTTTGTTTTTGATCAGGGATCATCTTGTCTTTATTATCTTTTGGTGGCAGAGTACTCACATGGTTTGATTATTTGCTGAATTAGAACTTGATCGTCTTTACTGGCTCTTTGCTTTCTGTCTGTTTTCTTCTTGAACCACTTACATAGCCTAAACCAGTCTTCAACAAAGGATATCTCTGTTTGCTCATAATGTCATTTAGTTCTGCTGAGGCTTTAATGCTTGGAATATTTTGGAGATACAATTATTTAAACTTCTCCATCTCTTTTTTGGTTTTTACTACCTCTTCTTCCAAGGCTTCACATCTTGCCTTCTTCTCTGATAACCATTGTTTCAGATTGTCCTCTATTTTCTTTGACTCTTCTAACTCCACTTTTAGCAGGTCAAAGTCTTCATCAGGTTTTTTACCATTCTTTTCAAACTGCATCAACAACTGTATTTGTTTTCTCTTCTTAAGTCTGAGTCTATCAATCTCTTCTAAAGATATGATTAGTTCACCTTCCATATCAACCGCAACTTCTTCATCATTAACATCACTTCCTATGATTTTATTATCATAATCCTCTTTGTACATAAGCATAAAGTCATTAACCTTATCTTCACAGGAAGAGTCACTATCTGTGTCTTCTGAAGAGTCATCATTGTTTACACAAACTTTTCTTTTTACCAAATCTCTTGGATTTGTACTTCTCTTCACCTTCATAGTTTTGGTCCTTCTTCTTGTGTGGACACTTAGATGCAAAGTGACCTATCTTTCCACAGTTAAAAAATTTGAAGGGAAGCTTGCCTTGGTATTTGGCTGATCCTTTCTTTAACCTTCTCACAAATTTTTCCTCAATATCATCTAATTCCGAATCAATATTCTTGTCTTCTTTAAAAGATGCTTCTCTAGTGTTGGATTTATCTTTCCTATCCTCATTTCATAAGCCGTTAGAGTTCCTAGGAGTTGATCAATAGATAGAGTTTTAAAATCATTCAGTTCTTCTATTGCAAAAACTTTTGGATTAAATCTATCAGGCAAAGATCTTAAAATATTTTGAACTAAAAATGTGTCTTCAATCTTCTCACCAAGACCCTTCATGGCATTCACAAGATCCTCATCTCTTAAAAATTATTTACTAAATGTTTCATCCTCATTCATCTTTCTTTGTTCAAATTTCAATCTATGTGTCTGAAGTTTGGCATCTTTTACTTTCTCATCTGCTTCATAACTACTAATAAGTTTATCCCACATTTCTTTGGCAGATTCAAGTTGAATGACCTTTACAAATTCAACTTCAACAATCCCACTCAAGATAGCATTCATTTCCTTTGCATTGAAGCTAAATAATAACTTATCATATTTGGAAGCTAACACAATGGGTTTTGTATATCTAGTCTCTACAACATCCCAAACATCAACACCTAAGGCCATGATGTATGTTCTCATTATAACCTTCCAAAAGGAAACATTTGTTCCATCAAACATAGGAGGATTAATGGTTGAAGTTACTTTATGAATTTTCATGTTTAATCTTATTGATCTACCTTTAAATAAAAGGAACCCACTTTGATACCAATTGTTGGAATTACTAAGACAACTGAGCGGGGGGGGGTGAATCGGTTGTTACTGTGTTTAAACAATTTTATGCCTATTAAAATATTATTAAACTTCTCAAAGTGATCATCAAGATTACACAAGACATGAGCAATGGAAATAACAAACATCAATCACACATATGATATACACAGAGACAAATATTCACGAGGAAACCCATAAAGGGAGAAAACCTCTTCTTCTTCGAATGATAGGTAGTATTTTAAGTTCTGTACATCATCTTTATTTGAGCACCAACTCAAAATGAGGCTACAACCTCTTCTTTAAAAATCTTCAACTTGTTGAGAGCACCAATTCTCTAGTTTCTCTAGCACCCACTAGAAGGAAGCACAAACTCCTTGAGTGTTCCAACACCAATTGGATGGAAGCACCAACTTCTAGTCACATAGGAACCAACCTGTATAACAAAGAACAATGGTTCTCCCTTGCACCACCCTACCACACTATTTTTTCTGGTTGCAACGAGATGGAAGCTACAACTCCCTGTGTTGAAAAAGCTACTTGAAACTCTAAGGACAATAATCCTCCCTAGCACCACCCTACCACCCTGATTATAAATCTTTACTTGAATAAGACCTTACAATAATACATACATTTCAATGCTTACCACTTCTTGTCTGTTCTACAATTCTGTTCTTCTTCTGTCTGTTCATGCTTGGCTCCACTTGATGTCTGTCTCCATCTTCTCTTCCTTTGTTCTTCTCATGCTCTTAGGTTCTCGTACATTCTTCTATTTTCACCATTTCTGCTCTGTCCAACTTATGTTCTTCATCTCTTCATCTTTTCGGCTCTATTTATGCTATCTTCTTGATCACATACAGTTCAAATTCTTTTACTGAGAAACAAAAAACTCTTTCTTTCACGACATTTTTCTTTTATTCTTTCTCTCATTATCCATTACACTCCACATATCCAATGCTCAAGTCAGGAATCTAAAAAACGCTCAGGCATCATGATTCCAACGCTTAGGAACAATGATTCAATCACTTAGGAACAATGATTTAGTTAGTGTAACTGAATCGTAACTGATCAAGAAATCACGAAGTGAAACAACAACCCTTCGATCAGATTTTGTTTGATCAATGTTGATGGATTATACACGTAGAGGCCCTTATGAATTTTCAATGCGTAACCTCCGATGTGGAGCCTAGTAGCGTTAGCTCCTTCCCTTATCTTCTGCTGATGTGATGTTGGGTGATGATATCATGTGACCATGCGAATGCGGGCATGACCAAAGGTGTTTTGAGAACAAACTGCGTTTCTCTCAACAATTTACCTCGAGCCTCCATGTGTCCTTTCTCCAAAACCATGGTTTCAATTGCGGCCTACCCTTAAATTTTTAAAGTTTGCGCACCTTCAATCCCCGCAATGTGAAGGGATCGTCGATCTCACGATCTTGATGGTGCTCCTGAATGGATGGTTCAAATCTATCCTCTCAAGTCTGAAGATTAGATATAGCCTTCCTAAATCAACGACTGTGATTTACTTCTTGATCCGGGCTCGACGAGTTTCATATATCAAACCCTGCTTTTCTCCATACGCCAATCTTTTGTAGTTGATAATCTGTGGACACTTGTCCTTCTCAATCGACGAATCTACCTCTACTTAGCGAATTTGACCTTTCAACCCGTTCAACAGTTCTGCGGGCCCTTTCTCGATTAACGATCGAGATCTCCTTCGGGTCTCCGTACTTTTGAAATCTCAAGTATCACACTTTACTTCCCCTTGAAGTATGCGGATTACTGCCACGTGTCATCTTGGATCAAACAGTTGAGGCTTACTTCAGGTATTTACCTAGAGTCCACAGGATTACACCACGTCTTTGCTGGTTCAGATGACCCAGATTTACTTCAGACGATCTAGCGCTTGATATCTTCTTCGGATGATCTGATGATTGAGATCTACTTCGGATGATCCAAAGGTCGAGAATTTATTTCGTCTTTCTGGGTCTCTGAGCTTCAGGAATCTCAAAACTCAAACTAACATTCTAGATTAGACGGCCCAGATTCACTTGTAACGATCTGGCGCTTGAGATATTCTTCAGATGATCTGACGACTGAGATCTACTTCGGATGATCCAACGATTGAGAATGTATTTCATCTCTCCGGGTCTCCGGGATTCAGGAATTTCAAAACTCAAATTGACACTCTGGATTAGACAAACCGGATTCACTTTAGACAATCTGACGCTTGAGATATTCTTTGGATGATCTGACGAGTGATATCTACTTTGGATGATCCGATGGTTGAGAATGTATTTCGGCTCTCCGGGCTTCGGGTATTTCAAATCTCTATTGGAAATTATTCAAGTGATTTCTCTGGAGTGTAACCTCCTCATAACTTTAGACTCGAAACAAATGATGTTCGTTTGATCAAGATCTTATATCAACGACTCAATCTGTCTACGATGCATCGTTTCCTTGGATTAAATCCAACGAATCTCCATCTTTACTTATCCTATCCTTCCACTTAATTCGATCCGATGATTGACGAAGATTCGGATAATCAAATTCTCAAACCTTGTGCCCCGTTTATCCTATCCTTCACTTAACTTGATCCGACGGTTGACGGATATTCGGGTGATCGAATGTTCAATCGTTTTGGTTTTTCCTGTGGATATGTTGATCCTGATCACGTTTCTGTACTGTGCTTTTCCTTTTGATCTTTGATCTCTGCATACTGTTCGCTTCTCCTCATGAGCTTATGCTTTTCCTGTTTTCCATCATCACTGCTGTTCTTTCCATCAATGACAAGCACACACTTCTTGTAAAACATGCCAACAAAAGGATACATTTATGAGATAACAATGAATCTTCGAAGAAATATTAGCATCCTTGGTCAGAGACAGATTGAGACAAGCATAGATGTTGCCTTTGAAGAAGAGATAGCCTATAAAAGATCTGAAGAATATCATATGGAGATTAACAATGAGACAATACCTTCTCCCCCTTCAGCAGTTCAGAGGGAGACAAATATTATTTCAACCGATCCAATTGCTCCAGTTGGTATGCCCATAGATATTGCAGTAGGGCATAAAAGGCCTGCCTATGCTCGAAAAACTATGCAAGAGGCAGAGGAACATACAATCCATTCAAGGCACACCCCGAGAAAGAAAAAGAGATTTTCAAGTTACCCTTCAATCATGAGCAACTTCATTGATTCTGAGCCTTCTTTTCATGGAGAAGCGATAAGTGAATATGTATGGCAAGATGCCATGACAAAAGAATACCAATACATATTAAAGAATGATGTATGAGATATTGTTCAAAGACTAGAAGGGAAGTCTGTGGTGACTTCCAAGTGGATCTATAAGATCAAGCATGCAACCGATGGAAGTGTTGAGAAATACAAAGAGAAATATGTAGCTAGAAGATTCTCACAAACAAAAGGAGTTGTCTATGATGAAACATTTGATCCAGTAATACCGATACACTTCCATCCATACTACCATCCATGAGTTGGAAACTACATCAAATTGATGGATTCTTGATGAGTTTGAGTTTCATGAAGAGTGTTGCTGATCCAAACCTATATTATTACATTGTTGGTGACGAGAGGAAGATTTTGGTGACTTATTCATAAAGCCTTGTTGTTGGATACAAGTAAGATTTGACTTATGATTTTGAGATGTAGGATATGAGTATGATGCACTACTTCTTGGAACAAGAAGTATGACAGAGGACCGATGCGATTTTCCCAAGTCAAGGAAAATATACAGTGGGGATATTAAAGAAGTTCAATATGACATAATGCAAACACATGCCTACACCGATGGTGATGGATTTGAAGAAAATGAATGATGATGATTCAGATGAGATTGATCCACAACTAATTGGATCACTCATGTATCTGGTGAACACCTAATATATGCTATGCAATGAATGTGATTAGTCAATCCATGATTCAGCTGAGATAGATAATAGTAAAGCATGTATTGAGATATATACCAAGCACAATCGGATATGGCTTGAGATATGCTTCCAGTGTGAACTTGAGTTTGCAGGGATATGATGATATAGATTGGATAGAAATTACAGTGGACCAGAAGAGCACATCCGACTATTTTTCTACCTTGGGGTTTGGCATGGTTTCCTGGTGAAGCAGAAAAACAATCTCTATGGCCTTGTGTACCGCAGAAGCAGAGTATATAACATTGAGTGTGGCAGTCCATGAAGCAGTGTGGCTTCACAAGATTTTGACAGATTTACATGATCATGAGATGGATTCTATGATTATAACTAGAGTTGTTTGAATCTCTTTGAGAACCATGTGTTTCATGATAGATCAAATAACAATGAGATAACATATCATTATATCAGAGACATGATACAGAGGAAAACAATACATGTGAAATACCTTCCTATAGATGAGCATATTGCAAATATATTCACCAAAATTCTTGCCAATACGAAGTTCAAGTACTTCCGTGAGAAACTGGCTTGGTGGAGAATACCTCTCTAGCTGAGAGGGAGTGTTGATGACTACAACCAAGATGAGGTTTGAGTACTTTTGTGTGAGATTTGGCCTGATAGAGACTGTCCCCCTAGCTGAGAGGGAGTGTTGATGATTACAACTGCATGAGACATTATCCAGGACACAGGCTAAGTGAGTCAGCCTGAGAGAAATCCCATGAGTTGGGTGTGCCCATGATACGGGTGTGTGGTTCCTCTCTGAGATGAAGAAGGAATGTTGTGTACCCCTATGTGGAGTGAGGAAGCCCATGAGTTGGGTGTGCCCATGAGATGGGTGTGTGGTTATTATCTGAGACATAACTGAGACATTGTGTTGGTATCCTCTGTACAGAGAGTTGAGATGATACTCTAAATGATTCTCTTGTGTAACACAGTGAGAAATAATATCTGCTGAGTGGGACGTGCCTGTGGCTAAGCACAGGTGAACGTGTGGGGAAGCCCATGAGTTGGGTGTATCGTTCTGAGACAGAGATGAAATGATGTATTAGCCTCCTATGTGAAGAGAGTTGAGATGATGTGATACTCCAGATGATCCTCCTATGTAACACAATGAGAAAGAAGATCTGGTGACTTGGACATGCCTAGTTGAGCATAGGTGAACGTGATCCTAGTGGCTAAGCACTATTGAGTGTGGTTCTCCTGTGAGACGTAGTGAGATAGAGATGTGGACATCCCTGTGTCTGAGAATAGATGGATGTGCCCCTAGTGGATGAGCACTAGTGGGTGTATGATATCCCTTGCTATATTGTATAAGAGTCATACTTACCTGTAACCCTATTTGTGATGTAAAGGGTACAGGTCAGCCCCACCATAAAGTGAAAGATAATTAATGTAAAAGATAATTAATATGATACTTATTAATTATATTATAAGTTATTGAGGTCGACCCTATTGTGCCAATAGACACTACTGTTGGCAGGTTCAGTCTAATATAAATAAAGGTTAATTTCCCATTGAGGAATTATATCACAAGTGTGAGTTTGGAAATTTCAGCAAACACTTGTTCTTGGGAAAAACGTACACCTCTCTTGGGTGCTAGTCTTCTAGGGTTTGTGAGCACCCTTTTGTGTGCTAGGTCTTTATGGCGGTGGAGGTATTTCTATTGAATAATATAACAAAGGATTGTCTAGGTTTTCTTCCCTTGTTGAGAAGGGTTTCCCATGATACTTCTTGTGTACTTGTGCATGGTATTTCTTCTTGTGTTCTTGGTTGCCGCAAAAAAATATTTATGGTTTAAGTAAAATTCTAAAAATGGAATGAAATTCATGCTTAAACCTAGATTATTGAAAAATCAACAAGAATAACCAACATATATACACTTCTCACTTGGCTGTATTGTTGTCATTTTCTCATCAGGAATGTGAGCCCATGCTATATTGCCAAATACATGAAAGTGACTTACATCTGGTTTAATTTTAGTCCAAGCTTCTTCTGGTGTTATATTTTTAAGAGCCTTTGTGGGAGTGGGATTTACTATGTAATTTTCACAGTTGATGGCTTCCGCCTAATACTTTAGACTTAATCCCTTAGATTGGATCATACAATTAGCCATTTATTTTAATGTGTGGTTCTTTCTATCAACAACACCATTTTGTTGTGGTGTATATGGAAAAATGTGTTGCATTTGGATGCCCTGTGTAGTGCAATGACTTGTAAAATTATTGTTCACAAATTAACCTCCATTATCTATTCTTAACTTTTGAATTTTATGTCCAAATTGATTTTCTACAAGGGCCTTGTAGGCCAAAAACTTGTCAAAACATTTGCTCTTAAGTTTTAAGAAGTAAACCGAAGTACGTCTGGAAAAATAATCAATGAAAGTTAATAAATACTTGCACCCAGAAAAATGAGAAGAAAGTGGACCACACAAACCACTGTGAACAAGATGCAAAGGGCTCGAGGCGTGCCAAGAAGAACATTTTTCAAAAGTGTCTAGATGATGTTTTCCAAGAACACAACCAACACAAGCACCATCTCTGCATGAAACAAGAGGAAGTCCAGTCACCATATGTTGATTACATAGTTGCTGCAATGAGAGATATTTTAGATGACCAAACTGCTCATGCCAAATTTTTCTCAAGTCATCGCTATGAACAACAAAAAATGATGAAAAATAGGATGACCCAAAGTTTTCAAACTTGTACAACCTGGTAATATCATCAACAATTCCAGTTGCAAGAACATGCTTAGGATATTTTAGATCTTGATTACAACTTGGTGAGGTGAAAACTCTACGGTTTTACCTTCACCTCAATGAGTGATTTGATATACTGATATAAGGTTACAAGAAATACTTGGAACACATAATACATCATTGACATGACGATTATCTACTTGAACTATTCCATATCCTACAACACTATGAGATCTATCATCACCAACAAATATTTTCTTGGTGTTACATTCATTTATAGCAGAAAATATGTCTTTATCCTTAGCCATATGATAAGATGCTCCATAATCAATAAGCCACTCATCAGAAGAAGAAGAAGTAGAAGTTGTATTGAAGGAGAAACTAGAAGTAGAAAGTGCATGTCTGTGAGAAGAAGAAGAAGAAGTAGAATCAATACTGATGTTGTGCTTCTTCATCGTTGCTTCTAAAACTGCCATCTTTTTAAAACATTTGGACTCATCATGACCATCTTTATCACAAAAGTTGCAATGTTTGTCAGTCTTCTTATTTTTATATTTTTCTCCTTTGTCACCATTAGTATCTAAAGCTGTCTGAGCGTGTTTGAGACCCTTATGTTGCTTGTTGTAGTGAGGATGTTGCTTCTTGAGATACTTGGGTTTATCTTTCTGCTGGGAAATTGAGGCATTGTTAGAGGTACCCATAGTGCTGATCACTCCAAGTTGTACAAGCTTATCTTCCTCTCTAATCAAAGAATCACAAAAATACTAAGAGTGGTTTTTTGACAAGCTTTCCCTAGAGCCTCTCTCATGGCATAAAAGGTAGATACAAACACATAATATGCACTAGCTAGCTTAGAAAGAATAAGATAGATGCAACACTCTTCCTCCATTTTTATCTCACATTCTTCACATAAAATTCTGACTGTTTTAAACTTAGATAGATAGCCTCCAAGGCAAGAAAAATCACTTGGACTTAAGGTCAATACTTGATTTTATAACTGTTGTGCTTGAATAATATTGAGTTTACTAAACACAGATTCAATCTTTTCCCAAGCTTCATCGGGTTCATCAATTTATTTAAGGTGGAACCTTAAATTAGGAGAGATGGACATTCCAATTAGTCCACATGCTTCATCACTCCTATTAGCCCATTTGACTTTCTTATCAACATCAGTGAGTTCTTTTTCCTTTTTCAAGGTAATCCGGTACAAGCCTTTACTTCTTAATAAATCTTCCATATGAGATTTCCATTGGAAGTAGTTGGTGCTAGTAAGAAAAATATTACTGGAAGAAGCCATATTAAATATGTAGATAATATGGATTTAAAAACTAAAATTGATGATTTGGATGGAAAGATCTCAAAAAATTATGCAGTTTAAAAAAAAAAACGGCATTAAAAACGGACTTCGGATGTGAAAGTTATTCCCTTTTTAAAAAATGTATAAACGATAACCAAAGGACCACGCAGTGGTGTAAGTTGCTTTATGAAGTGATCCACTTTTATAAAGAGAAGTGGAGATCAATTTTAGAATGAAGTTACTTTATAAAAGAAAAACTACATGCAAAATAAATAACTCTAAAATAAAATATTAAAGTTACTTATATTGATTCATTTTTACTTGAAGTGAAATACACTTTACAATTTGAGCATGAACTTTTTCAAAAAAAGTAACAAAAAGAGAGAGTTGAACTCAAGACCTCTTAATAAGAAAACTTTTAACCAAATGGTCTAGAAAAACATATTGTATTGTTTAGCAAGAGGATTGGGGGTGTTGTTGTTGACGGCCTTAGAGAGCACGCTAAAAAAAACTCTTTTCACACAAGAAAAAAATTTCGCTTCTCAATGACAACAAGGGTTAGATCTCAGTTAGCTTACCCGGAAGATGTACATTTTCTTATCTGTTTATGATTTTCTGAGATCACACAGGCTGCAGGGAAAAGAGCATACGCAGATCTAAAAGAGTAGCAACCTGAAAAAAAATAATATAAAACCAAAATAAAACCAAAATAATACTTTGCAAAAAGTTAAAAAATGCGTATTCAGGCTTTATACCTTCGGATTTGACTGAAATGGCTGTATCTTGGGAAAATGGAAACCTTTTTGAGTGAAACAAAAAAATGTTCCTAACTGAAATGACTGCTCCGAACGCGATGGAATAGTCCTCTCAGACCATAAATATATGGAAATGATAGAAAATGGAGATGAGGCAACTCGGCTTCATGATCTCAATCTATAACAAGAGCGGGTCTTCAAACAGGCTCTGATACCATGTTTGACAACACAGGTATTCCAACAGAGGACACACACCTTCAGTAACCACTCACAGAACTAGATCAAAGATCAATACATCGATGTTTTGAAGTGGTAAAACTCCTACGGGAAAACATCCATGACCCCAACCAACATGACCACTTGGAGTAGTTTATTAATGCAAAACAGAAAGATTACATAGAGATTTTACAAGAGAGTTTCTCACAATTGATCATCAACAAATGACCCTCCATACTCTTTAAATAGAGGTCATGGAACAATTGGGTGCTAAGCCACAAATCAATGGCCATTAAGATCGAGGAGAACATGAACCGTCAAATCACTCTATGTTGGGAACATATCGTGGCCGTCGGATTTCCTAACTACAAATGAATACTAGTGCATACTAAAGAAACACACTAAGAAACACACTTTTATCTCATGACACATTAGACCAAGTATATATTAACTAACTCCTAAGTGTTTAAATACCCTAACAGGTTGGTAGTGTGACAAATATTTTGAAAATGAGATCAAATATGGGTATAGGATGGACAATCTAAGAGAAAGTGATTTTCATATTCTACCTTCTTAGTGTCACAAAGGTGACACACTCTTTCATCCCATGGCATTTTAGGAATTTACCAATGCCCAATTTCACTATTGAGCTCGTGAGAATTTGTTCTTATCTTAGCAATGCTTATTTTTTTCTTTACACTTGGCAAAACTGTTGATTAAAGTTGGTTGTCATTGATGTCAACCCTTGAAGAAAGCCCCGTAGCACAAAGGTTTGGGTAATGGACCCAATATTGTTTGATGTAAATATGACTCATTATTGTTTTGTCATGGTTGATAAGAAGTAAATATGGACGAACTCCAAAG
>ML787680.1:404763-416765 GCA_009831015.1 Picea engelmannii | reverse complement strand
ATATATATATATATATATATATATATATTATATAGACAATGTCAACAAACAAGGATAAATTGAAGTGTAAAACAACTTGAAGCATAATATCCCATGGTGATTAAAGTTAGTGATAGTGTAACTAAGAACTAATGTCCACACAAAGAGCTGTGAAACATGACAAAAAAGTGAGGCATCTTCATCGGTGCTACTAAAATTGAGACAATATTTGAATATGAAAAATCATTAACACACACACACAACTTAAAAAAACAATGAGAAATCAAAGAGTCAAACTAGTTGACACTTAACATCCCATGGTGATTGTTATCCCCAATTTTTAGGGATAACTAGGAGATCATGTCTTGAGGCCCACATGTCCTAGACATGGAGTACCGAGAGAAGGATTGACCTGAGCATAGCCCTAGAGGGACCGCCTTTTCTTCATTCATCATATTTTGTCTTGTCAGCAGCAACAACATCCATCACCATCGGCTTGATCCTGTATCAGAAGAGGTTCTTGGTCCATGAGGTAATTGGTCCATGTATCATGGTATGTGTCACTTTTGATCATTGAAACCTTTAAATATATGCATCTAATTCCTTTTATCTATAACAACTGCTTGGATCCTACATTATCCCACTTGACCATGCTTGGGGAAATTGACAGGGTGCCCTAGCAAGCCCGTGCCTGTAGGTTTTGGTTTTCCACAGGGGGGATTTCTGAAAAAATCCATCGTCCTCTCCCATCATAGCACCATTGTTTCATCTTATCTCCTGCTCATTTAGCCCATTCCCCTTGTCCGGGCATTGGGTTGACCTATTTGCAGGACTGCACCTTATCTCGTGGGAAGAAGGGGCTAAAGGCCCATAAGGTAAACGAAGCTAGTAAAGGACAAAAGCCTAGAAATAAAACCTCGAGATGCTTCGCCTAGGGATCCCCGAGAAGGTAGTAAAAATCCTCTCAGCAAGAAACAAGAGGGACCCGAAAAATAAAAAAACAAGACCTAGTCAGAGGATAGGGGGTCTCATCATGATCCAACCTATTAGGTCCATGGGTACCTAACATTATGACATTGCCACTGTCTAGTTACCACGCCAGGGCAGTGACCTTTGGTTGCATGGCCAAGGGAAAGGGGGTCTCATTATGAGCCAACCTTCTCATCTCTGTGAAAGTACTTGTGGGTAACGCTGTCATCTCTGGTCACCATGCCAAGGCAGTGTCCCCTGGTTAGTTCTTGAACAAAAAAAAAAGAAATTAAAAGAATAAAACAAGAATAAAAAGAATAAAGGCAAGAATGGGCTTGGAAAAAATGCATCCATGACAGGTACAACTTGCCTTCTACAAAGGCACCCACAGGTAACACTTATGCATCCTTGGCCCTCACTACACCCACATGTTTGGACATCCCCTAACCACATCATCTCACTTACATGGCTTGGATGAGATCTTTCTATAAATTCTCATTTTCTTGTGGACACTATCCTAATAGGACGCCTTGTCCTTTTCTCCAATCTTGTATTGCAGGTTTTTGTAATGTCTTTGAGCTATTGATTGATGTATTAGGGGTATTATGCATATGTTTAATAATATTAATGATGAGATGTGATTGAAATTGCTATGATCCCTGTGATTGATGAGCCCATGGAGGGCATAGCTTTTTATGTGCAGGACCATGCCCGACGAAAAAGTACCATTTGGACTGGTACACATGGGGAGATGACTAGTTTGGACCTCCATGGGGCTAGAGAGCCCACCAGATGAATACTGAGACCCCATCAAGGGGAAAAGATAAGACATAGATTGATCAGGGTTTTTTCACCTGAGAGGAAGAGGACGTTCCACCAGAGACACTCCGACAGGACTAGACCTAGGGGGAATGAACCCTTTTCAGTGGAACACTAGACTTGGAAGGCTTAGGACATCCCCATCTTCACCATGATGTCATCTAGATTCATGGATGCTTTTGGAGGTAGAATGGGTAGCAATGACACGTGTGGCATGTTGGAGAGGCCCCTGGGGTACTAACATTTTTCTCCTGGATGTTTCATTTTCCCTAAAAAGGGCTAACACATCCCTTGAAGGGGATTTTACTCTCTTTTCTGCTCAATTAGGGTTTTTACTTAGCATTTAATGTAAAACAGTATGATTTTGACATTATGGCCTTGTCGACCTTTTTATGTCCTAAAAAGTAAATTAGGTCATTGATACAATATATATTGGGGATTTTGATCCTCATTTTATCATCATCGTTCACTCACCACTTGGTGAGGTCTGAAATTTGTGCCCTATTCCAGGGTTTTGGCTGATCTAGTGAGGTGCACTTGTTGAAGGAAGACAAATTTTGGCATTCTATGGTGTTTCTCTTGAAGGAAGGTGTTACAACTAGGGTTTGCATGGTTATTTCTTGATGAATTGTAAGTATTTTTCTGCAAAACTTGTTGAATGAATGGTTGTAGTCTAATTTCTTGCATATGTCATTTATTTTGCTGAATCAAAAACCTAGGTGACAAGCACACAATTAGGTCCTTGTCTCATGTCCCCTGATAGATAAACTTTCAGCCATTGAAGGAGAGAATGAGAGCCTAGCCGTAGCTACACTCCTTGTCTCTCTTTCCCCTGTGCTAGCCATACCATTTAGAATCCAAGAGGAAGAAGACATCCCAGGACTAGGTTATCTACACTTAGGGCCTGTTTTCTTTTAGGGTTTGATGAAAGAGCCGTGTTATAGAAACACTCTCCCTCATTAATCCTTCTTGCCTTGATTTTGTGCTTCACCTGAGCTAGCCGTTTGTTGAGAAGGAGGAGAGAGCACGAGGCCTTGCTTTAGCAACACCAAAGTGAGCCTCTCTCCCCTAGGGTTTCGATTTTGAGGCCCTGCTTTAGCAGCACTTCAAAACTTTTCCCTCTAGTCCTTGAAATCTTGCCTCCTTCAACCTGTGCGCCCTTCACTTATGACTCCATTAAACCCTAAGGCATTGATCTAGAAATCCTCCAACATTGAAGTGAAATTGGTCAAACAACTCTCAAACTCTTTGAATTTTAAACCCTAACTACACTAACCCTATTAACCCTAAGTTGCTGACGTCACACTTGGTTATTACATCTTAATGCAACAACGTTTTACTTTATGAGAAATTGAATGCTAGTTAAATGCATTAATTAATTCAAGTATTGATTTATTGCATTGAATTCCATATCGTTCTAGTATTTATTGGTGAAGTGACATTATCTTTCAGTGCTATTTTGTAAACATTAACTTCGTCAACATTTACTTTCAAATTTCTTATATTGAACATCAAATAGTCTTTGATATATATGAAGTACTAACTAGAGCCTGCATATATCAATTTATTGTTGCTTTGTTCTCGGATAGGGATTCTACTTGGTTATCTTTGTTGGATATAAGCCATACTATCTGTTCTAGTGGTGATCTGTGAAGGGGGAAACTTGTCATTATTTGTTTATCCTTTAGCCTCTTCAAAACCCCAGGTCACCGGGGACTTCTCCCCTGGGCCTCACCTCCCTAAAGAGAAAGAACCTCCCCATCGTGGTGACATTGGGTGGGATAGGTTCTTGTTATGCCAGTTTGGAATTCTACTTTATAGCCTTTCTTCCCAGCTACAAACTGTGTGATAACATTTTGGTGCTGTTGCCGGGGAAAATTGAGTCAATTCTCCTCAAATGAAAAATCTTTTCTGTAAGCCTTGCCTCAGAGCCTTATCTTACAAGATTACCTGGTGACTCCACTAGGGTGTTTTCTCTATTTCTTTGATAGTTTCAAGAAAACTATCTGGTGACTCCACTGATGACGAAGCCAACAATGAATTCACAATGGGATCTCGGGAATTACAAGCCTTTAGAAATGAATAACATCCTGGGATACCCTCAACAAATGCCCTTTGAATACATAAATTTTCCCCTTGGATTCAGTGGTGGTGATAGAGAAATAGCTGACTATCATATGAGAAATTTCTGGAACTTCTTCCTATCCTACCTTATCGATGATTATGCTGAAGACATGGTCATGAAACTTTTCGCGAACACTCTTTGGTGCAATGCCAAAGAATGGTATGACAACCTCCCTGATGCCAACATCACAACTATGGAGAAATTTGAGAAAACCTTTCTCAAGAGATGGGGTATCCAATCAGAAGACATCCCAACACTATTAAAAGAACTTGAGCATATAAAGAAAGCTAAGGATGAAAATGTCAGAGACTTCCAGGATAGATTTGAGAACATGCTATATCAAATTCCTGAGAGTCATCATCCCAAGGAGAGATACCTGGTCCATCTCTTTACTTGTGAACTTTTGGGATACCTAAGTTTCCCTCTTAATGAGATAGCCCCAAGGACGCTTGATGAAGCTTACTACATGGCTGCAATGATTGAGGAGAAGATCTCCTCGTTTGATATAGGATGCCTCTTTACCTTAAGTACTCTCAATGGAGAGAGTTTGTTTACCCTTGAGAGATTCATCATTGATCTCCAAGAAGAAGGGGAACAAACCACAGATCGATGAGGTATTGCTGAAGAAATATTTGAGGAGTCAGAACCCAATAACGAAGTATCATCATGTCCTCTTCCTCTTGATGAATTGATTCATAAGCCTTCTCCACCTACACAACAACAAGATGATAAGGTTAGTTTCTTTCCTTTTCAAGATTTTGATGATGCCTTATTTCATGATTCAGACAGTGATGGAGAAATGGAATCCCCAAATGAAGAGCATTTTCCTTGCTGCACGACCAAAGAAGAAAGGGATACTCATGAGGATAAGACAATAATTCATGTTAAAGATACCCAAGTCCTTGAAGCTCCTGCACAAGAAGAAAAGGTAACTTACCCTCCTCTCCAAGATTGGGGTAATTATCTACTTCATGATTGGAGAAAAGAGGAGGAGATGGGTGAGATTTTGAATGATTTCAACCCTCCATGTTATGATACTGATACTGGCATAGTTTATTTTGATGAGTTCATACATTTTGGGAGACGTAGGTGGGATGCAGTTGGTTATGATGTGGATCCTATCTATGACATAAGGAGTCATCTCCAAGTATTGCCTTTGCAATTATCACAATAGGCTCTTGACCAATGACAACAAGGAGATGAGATTTTTACCGATGCTCCCCAAACACCCAAGCATGACTTGATTCTATGATTTCATAATAATTTTCGGTCATACCTTGAGGACTTTGATGATTTCTCCTATGAGCATTTGGATTTATTCTATGAAGATGACTATCAACCACTGTTGTGCTCAAGTTTCGACAGGAGTAAGAACGTTGTTTGCCTAAAGAGAGATTCTCATGACCTTTTTCTCCAACCACCTTTTATTACCTTACCTTGTTGTATAATTAAAGGTGTAGTTGGGAATTATATATTTTGCATCGAGTTTCCTCTGAAGCAAACCCTAGAATCCAAGGGTTGGTTGAATATTACAAGCTTAAGTTTATCATTTCAGTTTTTCAACTTTCCCTTGAGAATTTGCCAGTCGTCTGATACATCTTTGTCGATCCTTTCCTTGACTTCAAAGAATGAGGATGTCCTAAGTAGCCAGCTTGTAGACCCTTTGAGTTAGTTTTATGAACCTTGGAATTTTCATGACCCTTTCTTGGAGTGTATTAAATACCTTCCTCAGAGATTGACTTGGCAGGATTTTATCCCTCTCGCCCGCCTCCATGAGTTAGACTTTGAAATTTATGATGATATGATATATATTCTAATCCATGACATTTTTGTGCTTGATTTATCACTATTTTGGTTTATGATGAAGCACAAAGGTAGGTATCGAGGAACATTGTTGGATTGGCTTCACTAGCTGTTTGACTACACCCAACATTCCAGCCAACAGGTAAGTACAGGTAAGAAGTTTTCTTTCATCTTCTTACCAATTGATTGCTTTATTTTAGTATATATAGCTATGTATGCTGGGGTGGCATTACCACCCCAATTTTGTTACTGATACTTCTATCGAGATTGAGTAGGTATGTAGGTTATGCCAGAGATGCTGAGGTTTTCATGCGCTCTACAATGAGCACATGTCTCCGAGTTGGAGCCAGATGTTATACCCACTTTTTAGGGATAACTAGGAGATCATGTCTCGAGGCCCACAGGTCCTAGACATGGAGTACTGAAAGCAGGTTTGACCTGAGCATGGACCTGGAGGGCTTTCCTTTTCTTCATTCATCATATTTTGTCTTGTTAGCAGCAACAACATCCATCACCATCGGCTTGATCCTGTATTAGAAGAGGTTCTTTCTCCATGAGGTAATTGGTCCAGGTATCATGGTATGTGTCACTTTTGATCATTGAAACATTTAAATATATGCATCTAATTCCTTTTATCTCTAACAACTGCTTGGATCTTACATTAGCCCACTTGACCATGCTTGGGGAAATCGACAGGGTGCCCTAGCAAGCCTGTGCCTGTAGGTTTTGGTTTTCCACTGGGGGGATTTTTGAAAAAATCCATCGTCCGCTCCCATCATAGCACCACGGTTTCATCTTATCTCTCACTCATTTATCCCATTCCTCTTGTCCGGGCATTGGGTTGACCTATTTGTGAGATTGCACCTTATCTCATGGGAAGAAGGGGCTAAAGGCAAAGAAGGTAAAAGTAGCTGGTAAAGGACAAAAGCCTAGAAATAAAATCTCGAGATGCTTCGCCCAGGGATCCCCGAGAAGGCAGTAAAAATCCTCTCAGCAAGAAACAAGAGGGACCCAGAAAATAACAAAACAAAACCTAGTCAGAGGATAGGGGGTCTCATCATGAGCCACCCTATTAGGTCCATGGGTACCTAACAGTATGACATTGCCACCGTCTGGTTACCATGCTAGGGCAATGACCTTTGGTTGCATGGCCAAGGGAAAGGGGGTCTCATCACGAGCCAACCTTCTCATCTCTGTGAAAGTACTTGTGGGTAACGCTGTTATCTCTGGTCACCATTCCAAGGCAGTGTTCCCTGGTTAGTTCTTGAAAAAAGAAAAAGAAAATAAAAGAATAAAACAAGAATAAAAAGAATAAAGGCAAGAATGGGCTTGGAAAAAATGCATCCATGACAGGTACAACTCGCCTTCTACAAAGGCACCCACAGGTAACACTTATGCATCCTTGGCCCTCACTGCACCCACATGTTTGGACATCCCCTAACCACATCACCTCACTTACATGGCTTGGATGAGATCTTTCTGGAAACTCTCCTTTTATTGTGGACACTAGCCCAATAAGACGCCTTGTCCTTTCCTCCAATCTTGTATTGCAGGTTTTTGTAATGTCTTTGAGCTATTGACTAATGTATTAGGGGTTTTATGCATATGTTTAATAATATTGATGATGAGATGTGATTGAAATTGTTGTGATCCCTTTGACTGATGAGCCCATGGAGGGTGTAGCTTTTGATGTGCAGGACCATGCCTGACGGGCAGGTACCATTTGGACCAGTACACATGGGGAGATGACTAGTTCGGACCTCGATGGGGTTGAAGAGCCCACCAGATGGATGATAAGACCCCATTATGGGGCAGAGACAAGACATATCTTGATTAGGGGTTTTTCACATGAGAGGAAGAGGACGTTCCACCAGAGACACTCCGACATGACTAGACCTAGGGGGAATGACCCCTTTTCAGTGGAACGCTAGCCTTGGAAGGCTTAGGACGTCCCCATCTTCACCATGACATCATCAAGCTTCATGGACACTTTTGGAGGTAGACTGGGCAACAGTGGCACATGTGGCATGTTGGAGAGGCCCCTGGGGGGCTGCCGTTTTGCTCCTGGATGTCTCATTTTCTCTAGAAAGGGATAGCACCTCCCTTGAAGGGGATTTTACTCACTTTTTTGCTTAATTAGAGTTTTTACTTAGCATTTAATGTAAAAACAATATGATTTTGACATTATGGCCTTGTTGGCCTTTTTATGACCTAAAAAGTAAAATTAGGTCATTGATACAGTATATATTGAGGATTTTGATCCTCATTTTATCATAATCTTTCACTCACCTCTTGGTGAGGTCTAAAATTTCACCCTATTCTAGGGTTTTGGCTGATCTAGTGAGGCACACTTGTTGAAGGAAGACAAATTTCGACATTTTATGGTGTTTCTCTTGAAGGAAGGTGTTACAACTAGGGTTTGCATGGTTATTTCTTGATGATTTGTAAGTATTTTTCTGCAAAACTTCTTGAATGAATGGTTGTAGTCTAATTTCTTACATATTTTATTTATTTTGCTAAATCAAAACCCTAGGTGACAAGCACACAAGTAGGTCCTTGTCTCGTGTCCCCTAATAGAGAAACTTTCAGCCATTGAAGGAGAGAAAGAGAGCCTAGCCATAGCTACACTCCTTGTCTCTCTTTCCCTTGCACTAGCCATACCATTTAGAATCCAAGAGGAAGAATATGTCCCAGGCCTAGGTTATCTACACTTAGGGCCATTTTTCTTTTAGGGTTTGATGAAAGAGCCTTGCTGTAGCAACACTCTCCCTCATTAAGCCTTCTTGTCTTGATTTTGTGCTGCCCCTGAACTAGCCATTTGTTGGGAAGGAGGAGAGAGCATGAGGCCTTGCTTTAGCAACACTGGAGTGGGCCTCTCTCCCCTAGGGTTTCGATTTTGAGGCCCTGCTTTAGCAACACTTCAAAACTTTTCCCTCTAGTCCTTGAAATCCTGCCTCCTTCAACTCATGCATCCTTCAATCATGACTCCATTAAACCCTAAGGAAATGATCTAGAAATCCTCCAACATTGAACTGAAATTGCTCAAACAAGTCTCAAAATATTTGAATTTTAAACCCTAACTACACTAACCCTAGCTCTAGCTAACCCTACTAACCCTAAGTTGCTGACATCATCCTTGGTTATTACATCTTAATGCGGAAACATTTTACTTTATGAGCAATTGAATGGTAGTTAAAGGCATTAATTGAGTCAAGTATTGATTTATTGCATTGAATTCCATATCGTTCTAGTATTTATTGGTGAAGTGACATTATCTTTCAGTGTTATTTTGTAAACATTGACTTCGTCAACATTTACTTTCAAAGTGCTTATATTGAACATCAGATAGTCTTTGATATATATGAAGTACTAACCAAAGCCTGCATATATACGTTTATTGTTGCTTTGTTCTTGGGAAAGGATTATACTTGGTTATCTTTGTTGGCTATAAGCCAGACTATCTATTCTGGTGGTGATCTGTGAAGGGGGAAAATTGTCATTCTCTGTTTATCCTTTAGCCTCTTCAAAATCCCAGGTCACCGGGGAACTCTCCCTTGGGTCTCACTTCCCTAAAGAGAAAGAACTTCACCATCGTGGTGACATTGGGTAGGATAGGTTCCTATTACGCCAGTTTGGCCTTCTACTTTATAGCCTTTCTTCCCAGCTAGAAACTGTGCGATAACAGTGATAAAAGTAGCTAATTATGCAACTAACAACTTCTATGCACATGTTGATATGTGAAATATGGAGTAGGAAGCAAGGAGTAGAGGTTATTCCGGGTATGTGGAAAAGGTGAGGTGGAAAGAAATAAATATTTTTGGCTACATTGTGAAGGATACTTACAAATTAGGGAGATGCCGAATTTATATTTTGAATATGGAGATTCAAAATTTCAAGAGGATTTAGTGGTAGGTACAACAAGGTTGGTTGAAAAATATGTAAGTGAGAAATAGGGTATTGAGATCAAAGATAATGGGACAACTAGCACTAGACGTAGAGAAAAGGAGTTTGGAGCCATATAAGTAGATTGAGCTCCTCTGTTGTAACCTTTCACTAGATTTTTATTTCAAATCTTTTTCTCTGAGTTCATTGAAAATGCCACATAGAATGTAAACACTTTTGTACCATATGACCATTTGGTCTTTTGGACAACTTAATAAAAAATATCTATGTATTTGTTTTTATTTTTTCAACAACAATTTTGTTCTACCTTGATTCCCATTTGTATAATCTCCATAGTGTACCGCATGCACCTAAACACATGTGCACAATATATCCAATGGAGATGACATACAAGGTGGTTATGTCCCTTTTACTAAAGACTTATCATCCAATTGATGGGAGATCTACCAAATGTGCCTTGGTAGAGTCATTCAGGGCTCCTAGGATTACTTGGAGCACACACATTGGGTTGAGTCCTTGACATTGATTCACTTCAATTTTCAAACCTTGAAAATTGTGTGATTTTGATGTCTAAACGATACACAATCCTCAAATTCCCTCATTGAGGTCCTTTATAGCTAGTGTTAGGTCTTAAAATTTTACATCATCTTGGATTGAGTGCTTATAAACTCAAAACATGCTCAACGACATCTTTCTATCAAATATTTCCATGAAATATGCATCCACACATTAGGATTCACTAGAACTTTATGAGTTTGAATTTTTAACATTTTTATAATGGGCATGAGAAATTAAACAAAGACATGAATGCTAATTTAGGAAAATTTGAGATCTAAAATGGGCTTCCTAAAACATCATACAAAATCCTCAAATTCCTAGTGTGAATTCTTAAAAGTTTACATTGTCTTGGATGGAATGCTTATAAACTCAAAACATGCTTAACCATGGCTTTCTATCAAATATTTCAGCTAAATATGTATCCACACATCAGGATTCACTTGAACTTTGTAGAATTTGATTTTTTAGCATTTGTGTAATGGGCATGATAAGTTAAATAAAGACATGGAGACTAATTTGGGAAAATCTAAGGTCTTAATTGGGCTTTCTAAAATATATTTTGAAAAATTATGAACCAATATATATGGACATTACTTAGATGTTTCTTGGAATTGTTTTTACTATCATAAAATCTCCTCTCTTTTATTCTATGCAATTATGGTCAAGGTACATTTATTTTGTTCTTCTGATTGAAATGCTTTTCCAAGAAAACACCCCCAAGTCTTTGAGAGGAAGTTCTAAGGAGTTTCAATCATAAAACCTAATGTTGGTGCCAAGGTATATGTTGTTCCAATGATCCATTGATGGGTTGGGGCCTTCTTGCAATGAAACTTCTCATTGTGAACCCCAACATATAACTCACCATAAATATTGTTACTCCTTTTGGCTCCAAGCATATTTAAGACTACTTTGTGCTTTGGAGGAGTGCAAAATTAATCTAATGGAATTTGATGGATTTATATTTAGAAAAAAACATGATTTTCTTGAATAATATGATTTCGTTGTAGGGAGGGTGATATATTGAGGTATAAGTGTATTCACATGGGTTCTCTGCAAAATGTGTATTTTATGGTTTGCAAGTGTAGTACTTGAACGATTTGCAAGATTTTTATCTTGTTGTATGCACTTCCTAGCTACAAATCATCGCATATGAAAGCTTATCTGGAGTTGGATCCTAGTTATATCTAACAATCTCTCTATTTTCAACAAATTTATTTGATGGAAGCAATTCTTATTGATGCATAAGCTTTAATTTAGTTGCTCAATCCACAATATCCTATTGTTAGTGAGTTTTTTGTGTTGATTAAGGTTGGTTGTCATTGATGTCAACCATTGAAGAAATACCCATAGAATAAAGGTTTGGGTAATTGACCCAATATTGTTTGATGTAAATATGACTCATTATTGTTTTGTCATGGTTTATAAGAAGTAAATATGGATGAACTCCAAAGTGGCCCCCTTATCGTGAAATCCCTCACAGGACGACACTTTGTGGAGTAAGAGAACCCATGCTTAATTGTGGAATAATGAGATGAAGGAAAGTGAAATTGTTAGGGAAAATATCCTATATGGATAGTGATTGTCATGTCATTTCCGGTGGTATGTGGAACGTCACATAATTCCTCACGGTTAGAGAGTTATGGCCATGAGAAGTTGGAGACCCAAGGTTTGGGTAATGGACCAAAGTTTGTTTGATGGGTAACGGTATGATTTATGATATATTTTTAGATAATACTATTCTATATGGATAGTACATGTCATGCCATTTCTGGTGGTATGTAGAATGTCACATAACTCCTCACGGTTTGAGAGTTATGGCCTTATGAAGTTGGAGGACCCTCATATG
>ML787680.1:354612-396775 GCA_009831015.1 Picea engelmannii | reverse complement strand
AGTTGATGAGTAGTTGACACATGATTGGTACATACTTGGTACATGGTTGGATGCACTTTTTTTTGGTACAGGTTGATTACAGGTTGGTGCATGGTTGATGCACTTGTTTTTGGTACAGGTTGATTACAGGTTGGTGCATGGTTTATGCACTTGTTTTTGGTACATGTTGATTACAGGTTGGTGCATGGTTGATGCACTTGTTTATGGTACAGGTTGATTACAGGTTGGTGCATGGTTGATGCACTTGTTTAAGGTACAGGTTGAGGTACATGTTGATGGATGGTTGATGCACTTTTTTATGGTACAGGTTGATTACAGGTTGGTGCATGGTTGATGCACTTGTTTATGGTACAAGTTGATTACAGGTTGATGCATGGTTCAGATTTATTGGTACAGGTTTACAGCGGTATATCGCACAGTGATAGTGTGATAGTGTTTCCATCATTCTACTTCTACTTTAGGGTGGCATGACGGGGCAAGGATAGGTGGTTGTATCCACCTTCCGGTTGTAGCCGGAGAACATTGGGGGTTGTATCCTCCTTCTGGTTGTAGCCAGAGAATTGGGGAGTTGGAGCTTCCCTCAGGTTGTAGCCTGAGAAACTAGGGGGTTGGAGCCTCCTTCCAGTTGCATTTGGAAAACAAAGGAAGTTGGTGCTTCTAATGAATGTAATTCTTCAAGACATATAAGAAAAAACATTCCGTGGTTTTCTCCCGATTTGGGTTTCCACGCAAAACACTGGTGTACTGTGTATGTGTATGATTGTTCATTTGTTCATTGCTTATTTACTCTACAATTATTGGATGATAATGCTTCATTGATATAACACTTGGATTATATGGTTAAAAGGGATTGAATTTCTCTATTACTGATTCACCCCCCGTCTCAGTAATCCAACATTTTGCCCCACATTGAATCTATTGGTTTCTTCTTGAATATTGTTTGTAATTGCCAAATCTCTCTCTTTTCTTTTACAAGTGCCAAGAACTCTTTGGTTGAGTAATTTTCCGTGATAATTTTCATTCACATGCATAATAGTTATGTTGTAGTAAGCATATCTATTAAGTAACTGTTAAAGAAATACAAATGTTGGTTAACAAATTCTTGGATTGAAAATTTCTGTGAGCAAAACACAAATATGGGTTGGATAATGAAGTTTTTGGTTTTTCTCTCTATGGTTTGGATAAATATAGATTAAAGGCCACACAACCATCTGCCACATCGGATCAACCTGCATGCACAAAAAGCTGCGCTGATAGTGTGATGGGGTCACACTATGTACAACAATTACAAAGGTAAAATAATTAGGCGATAACATTGGCACACCATATGATCATATAAGTTTGGGAAAAATTTAGTGGTTAAATTTGATAATTTTCCTTTTTTTTTTTTTTTTCCAAAACCGAGTTTCCCAAATTTCTATAGAGTAAAATATTTTACTTGAAAAATTGTTAAAATTTTCTAGAGACTATATGAAATTCTTGGAAATTTGAATACTTCTACAAAAGTATCATTGAACATATAAGTTCATTTTAAGAAATACTAATGTTCACCAAAGTCTCTACACTAATAAGATATGTATGGATCCTTCAAGTTTGATCCAAACTACATTTATCCTCACTAGGATAATTACAAATATGGGTTTGCTTCTAGAGAATCACAAATATATTGTTGCTTGTTTACTCATTGATTCAGAATAGGTCATGGTGATAATTCAAATATGTATAGCAAGATTGTTTTCATAGTTGTGTTGGAAAACAATTTTTTTGTCTTGGTTATATCGCCTGGGGAAAACCCATGAGTACTTCCCCTCATTTTGAGGATGGTACTTAGGGTAAACTCTAGAATATTTGGGGCATAAGGTCAATCAACAAGAAGGCTCAAAGAAATTGTGACAATATACTCGTTATGAGCTCAACATGTCACTTGTGGGGATTGGACCTGGTTGGGAAGGATAACAATCATTCCTCCCAACCACCTGATCTAAACCCAATTGACTGTGGTGTTTGCAAATACTACATTGTAAAATTTTCAAGTAAAAAAAAACTAAAACATAATATTTAGTAACTGGGAAGGTTGGCATATGCGATCTTGGAATACATTATTTCATTTTAGTGTGGATTTCATAGATAACTCATCTCTTATATGAATATTTCACATAGGTAGTTCCCTTTTTCTTAATATAATGGTTGATTAATTAGGGGATGATTATTCATGCTACTTCAATCTTCTCTTCCCTCCTCTATGTGTCCAGAGTGTGTGAATACTACCGTGAATTAATGTAGAGTGTTCTTATGGGTCATCTTAGTAACCAATTTGATTTTAATCAATTTTCATACCCTAAATATTTAGGACATTTTTCGAGTCTTAACCAACATTTTAGGGATTCTTTGCTCTAGAATTTCTTCATATTTTAATAAAAATGTGCTTTTCACTTCATGATTATGGGCTTTTTGTGAATGAATACAATGACATTTATGATAACTAATTGTGATTATTTTAGCTATTGTTCATGCATAAAGTTTTAACCATATTCTTTAATAAAACAATGTTCATCGTATCTTATATATATTCTTTTATTTCATTCTCAATTGAATAAACCAATGCGATTTATTATTATTTATAGGATAATTCTTCATGAATTCATTTGGGATAAAATTAATTTTGTCAAATTAGGGAATATACATGCGGGTTTAGGGTATCTTGGAAATGACAATTTATTTCATATAATGAAAATATGGTAAAGGAAAATATTGTTTAAAGTAAACATGTATGCGGAAATACATGCAGGTTTTGGGTATCTTGGAAATGACAATTTATTTCATATAATGAAAGTATGGTAAAAGAAAATATTGTTTAAAGTAAACATGTATGTGGAAATACTATGGTGTATAAGAAGTGTTAGAAAATATTAAACGACTTTAATATCATATATGGTTGAATTTATGACTGTAGATGTTCCTGTGTTAAAAAATGTTCAAAATTATGGGTATGGCTTAAATCTTATATAGTTTATGGGTTTAGATGTTCCTTTGTTAAAAAAATAAAAAAATATAGGTAGAGTTTTAAACTAAGGAGTTTTGAATTTTTTTAAGATAATAGTTGAACAAAAATGTGCTAGAAGGTTAAGTATTCTTTAGCTTAACAATGATAATAGTTGAGTTTTTTTTGCCTAGTTGAATCTTTCTTTGATGAAAAATAAAGTAAGGATGAGTGCAAGAAAGTGTTCATTTTCTCTTATAACAAAGTTGAAAGTATCTACTACAATGCTATGGTGTCTTTCACCAACAATCTCTATGAGGGGATAGGTAGCCATTAAAGAAGGCACTGAAACTTTGGCTCTGAAAAGACCATTTCACCATAAACCCAATATATATGGTCTCCCCTAGAGGCCTAGAATTGATTAAATGTGTGCACACTGTAAAACAATAAAATACAACAAAATATGAAAACATGGAATAACAGTGATTCAGGACAATGAAATGTCCATGACCATATCTAAACATAATCATACATCATGCAAAATACATATACCTCTATAACAATAAATAACATTAAGTGAAAGATTTATAAACAAAGACACAACACATATGTTTTCACAGAAGATAGTCCATTACACTGTAATATACCAGATATAAAAAGTATGCAAAACATAAATAAAATGCTAGAAATGGCAGAATAACAGTAATATAACCAGCATAATCTCCACAATAACACATAAATGATATAAGCACAACAACATAAATAACACTTTGATTCAGAAAGCAATGTTCATGGGCCTCTTCGAGGGGGCAACCTCCATTCGAGAAACACTCTGTTACAATAATCTCCAAGCTAGGGTTTTCATACCGTCGACCCTTATTTATACTAAATTAGTCTATCAAGAGAAGCATCTAGAGGAAGATCCTTCTAGAAGCAGAAGCTTCTATTAGGTCTTCTTACATCCACCTTATTCTATTTTATTGAAAGGCCTTATTAATATTGACCTTTATTACATATGAATATATTTCTCTACCTATGTGCGGGTTAGGACCCTAACATGTCCACCCCCTGAAAAACAACCTTGTCCTCAAGGCTTGAGATGTGGAAACTGCTGCAGAATGGTAGCTAGTTCCCAAGTGGCATCTGCTGGAGTTGTATCTTTCCAATGGACTAGCACTTCCTTGATGGTTCTCTGACGCAGGCGACGCTCACGCTGGTCTAAAACTGCTTCTGGCTGTAGCCAAATGGATTCTTCTTCAGCTAACTTGGGAAGGTTGGTTTGAATTTGGCACCTAGTTTCAATCACCTTCTTTAAGCATGAAACATGAAAAATAGGATGCAACTTCGAATGACTAGGCAGAGCTAACTGTTAGGCGACTTGTCTCGCACGCTTGAGAACTGTATAAGGACCATAAAATTTGGGCGCTAGCTTCTGACAATGCTCGGCCTTGAGGGAAGTTTTCTTGTATGGTTGTAGTCATAGAAACACCTGATCCCCTTCTGCAAATTGACTTTCAGAGTGACCTTGATCTGCTTGTTGCTTCATGCGATTTTGTGCCATGACCAAGTTCTCTTTGAGGATACAAAGAATATTCTCTCGAACTGTAAGTGTTTGGTCAACCGCCTGGACCATCGAGGTACCTAGTAAGCATGATAGAACTGAAGGTGGCTTCTATCCATATACCGCTTCAAAAGGAGTCATGCGTGTAGCTGTATGGTAGGAATTGTTGTACCACCATTCAGCTAGGGGTAACCATTAAGCCCATTGATTTTGATTTTCAGAGGAAAAACACCTCAGATATGTTTCCAAACACTTGTTGACAACTTCCATTTGACCATCAGTCTGGAGATGATAAGTTGTGCTGAGATGCAATTGGGTGCCCTGTAGCTTGAACATTTCTTGCCAAAAATTGCTTGTGAAACTTGGGTCACGATAAAAAACAATAGAGTGCGACATGCCATGAAGCTTGAAGACCTGGTCCATGAAAATTTGAGCCATTGTGGATGCAGTAAATGGGTGTTGAAGAGCACAAAAATGAGCATATTTGGAAAGGCGATCCACAACCACCATTATGACTGATTTATTTCCCGATTTGGGTAAGCCGGTAATACATTCCATAGAGATATCCTTCCAAATAGCAGGTGGAATCAGAAGTGGTTGTAGTGTGCCCAGAGATTTGACTGTTTCTCCCTTGTTGCATTGACACACATCACATTTAGCGAAAAAATTATGGATGTCCTATTTCATACCCTCCCAGAAAAAAGAATTTTTGACATTGTCATAGGTTTTGGTGAACCCGGAGTGCCCCGCTGTGGGTGTAGCATGAAGCTCATAAAGTACCGTGGATTTAATCTTTTATTGTTTACTTAAATACAAATGGCCTTTGTATAGAAGCTCATCCTGGAGCCAAGAGTACCCTGGGGGAGATGGAGCATTGGTATGCAATTATTGGATCAGATGCGAACTTTTGGGATCTTGTAGCCATTCCTGGCGAACAATTTGGAGCCAATCTGGTACAATGAAGGAAAGAGAAAAAAGGGATCCTTCATCTTCATATTTTCGGGACAGTGCATCCACCACCACATTGCCTTTTCCTTTCTTGTAAATGATCTCATAATCATATCCAAAGAGTTTAGTCACCCATTTTTGTTGCTCCGAGGAGGAAATGCGTTGTTCCAAAAAGTACTTGAGGCTTTGATGGTCTATCTTAATTTGGAAACGTTTCCCCAAGAGATAAGGGCGCCACAGATCAACAACATGCAAAATAGCCAACATTTCCTTTTCATAGATGGGTTTGCCCAAATTACTTTCAGATAGTTTCTTGATGGTGAAGGCCAAAGGTTGACCCTCTTGCATAAGGACAACACCGATTCCTTTCCTTGAGGCATCACATTCCAACACAAAGGTCTTTGTGAAATCAGGAAGGGACAGAACTAGAGTGGTGCACATGGCCATCTTCAAGGTTTGGAAAGCTTGAGCAGTGGCTGGAGTCCAAGTGAAAGAGTTCTTTTTGAGGAGAGAAGTGAGAGGTGATGCAATCTTTCCATAATTCTTAACAAACTTGCGATAATACCCTGTTAAGCCAAAAAATCCACGCAATATTTTGAGAGTCTTTGGGTGCGGCCAGTCTTGCGTAGATTCAATCTTTTTTGAATCCACCCTGACGTCATCCTTGCCAACTAGATGACCCAAGTATTCTACTTCTGAGGCACCAAAGGCACATTTAGACTGTTTCAGGAAAAGTTGGTGCTGAGAGAGTAGATGGAGAACTCGATCCACATGAGTAAGATGGTCTGTCTAGATTTTTCTATAGATGAGGATATCATCAAAGAAAACTAAGACAAAATGACAGAGAAAAGGATGGAAGACATGATTCATGAGGCTTTGGAAGGTGGTGGGGGAATTACACAAGCCAAAGGGCATGACCAAAAACTCATAGTGGCCCTCATGAGTTTGAAAGGTCATCTTGGGAATGTCTACCTCTTTCATACGTATTTGGTGATAGCTCCAGTGAAGATCAAGTTTAGTAATGAATTGGGCGCCACTCAATTCATCCAAGAGGTCATCAATGACAAGAATGGGAAATTTGTCTTTAATGGTCAGTTTGTTGAGGGCATGGAAGTTAGGACACATTCTCCAAGAACCTTCTTTCTTCAGGACCATGACTACAGGAGAAGAGTAAGGGCTCATACTAGGGCAGATAACGCCTGCAGTAAGGAGTTCCTGGACCATTTTCTCAATTTCATTTTTTTGTGAAAAGGGGTGGCGATACAGATGGATATTGGGAGGAAGGCTTCTGGGTACAAGGGGAATGGAATGATCATGAACACCGCGGGAAGGAGGGAGTCCTTGGGGAGTGGAAAATACCATTTGATGTTTAGAAAGGAGGGCTTGGAGGTCTTGCGGCACCGGGGGTGTCTCTGTTGCTTGTATGGCATGGAGTTGGGCAATGACACTAGAATGACCTTTTTTGAGCATCTTTTCCATGTGATGGGAACTAATGATCTCAGGTGAACCAACCGTGATGCCTTGGAATTTATATTGGTGGCCTTCTTGGTTGAATTGCATGGTTAATTCCTTAAAATCCATGAGAATGGGACCCAAAGTCCTTAGCCAGTCCACACCCAACACAATGTCACAACCGCCCATGTCGATAGAAAACATATGGGATTTTAGGTGGTAGTCACTGATTTGGAGACGAACATTTTCACAATGCCCTCCACATTTCATGGAACCACCATTGGCAATCATGATTTGGAAATTGTTGACGACATGGATGTAGCAATGAGTTTCTTGGGCAATGCGACGATGAATAAAATTGTGGGTGATTCCACTATCAACCAGAATGATGACCTTCTGATGCTTGATCTAATCGATTAACTTAAGGGTTTGGGGGGTGGAGAAGCTAGTGAGAGCATTGAGGGAAATGATTGGTTCCACTTCGGGAGGGTCTGAGGGAGGGGTTATGTCAGTGATTTCAAGTGACTCAGGCACAAGGGGAGTTTCGACATCCTCTTCTGAAATATCCTCAGAGATGGCCATAAAAATATTTTGTTCCTTACACTTGTGGCCTGGGAAATATTTTCATCATAATTATAACAAAGGCCTTTGAGTTAGCGTTCATCCATTTCAACCCTGGTCAATTTTTGGATCTTTAATGGGGCAGAGGGAGTAATGGGATTTACGGGTTTAGGGTGAGGGATAAAGGAGGGTTTACGGTTTTGAGAGGATACAACTTGTTGTGATTCTTTAGATTTTTTAGTATCCTCCACCCAACTCGAAGGTCGAGCCATGAGGACATGGGCCCGAATCTCATCCTTGAGGCCACTGATAAAACACTCTCGAAAGAAAGCATCAGTCATGCTCTCTGTTCGAAAAGATAGGCACTCAAAGGCAACTATGAAGTCTTCTACTGTTCCTGATTGTTTCAACTTTGTCAAACAACCCAAATGGTTGGTGTCAGTGTCAAAGCGTTCATAAATCTCAGTCACAAATTGGGTCCAAGCAATATACCCTTGACGAGAAGTTTTTCTCCATTGCCACCATTGCCAACGTTCTTGATATAGATGGAGAACACCATACCGGAGTTTGGCTAAGTCATCTGTAATGCCGTATAAAGAGAAATAATGTTCCATTTGGGTGACCCAACTAGTGGGGTCCAATCCATCAAATTTGGTCCCATCCACCCGCAGAAGGCGTAGGTCATGTTGAAAGTGATGGTGCTGAAAGGTATGAGAATGGGAGGAATGTTCACCTTCAGTCTTTGGAGGTGCGTCAGAGAAAGGGTCATCTGTAGGGATCTTCAGTTTGGTGCAGAGTGATGCAAAGACAGATTCAAGCTGGGTGGTCAGTTCTTGTTTGACTTCATCCATTGAGGACTGCATGGATGTATTTATGGTTGTATTGATGGATGTATCGATGGAGGCAACAACATAACTGAGTTGTTTCACTTCTTTTTGGGTCTCGAGGAAACCAGATTGCAAGGTGTTGAAGTGAGCTTCCAGGTTTTGGCTACAGGTATGGGCCATGAGGATGGGTGAATTGAAAAGGGGTGGGCGGGGTAATTTTTTTTCTTTCCAAAAAATGATATGGATGAATGTGATAAGGGCGAAGAGATGAATCCAATGGAATAGGTCTCAAATAATGGTGAAAAAATTTCCATATTTTTTTTTAAATTTTTTTTTTTTTCACCTGCGTAGTTATACTCCGGTCTGAAGAATATTATGGCGATGAAATCCCCAAATGTTAACCAGAAATAAATGTGTATTTACTTGGCAACCTGAACACAGTTGTGCGATAATAGATCTTGTCTGTTTTAATTTGTTTATGTTTCTGTCCCCCAAGGGTTAGGTATTCAAGGGTTCTACAGACAAGGGTTTGCCCTGTGCTATAGCTCTCTAATATATGTGCGGGGTCCAACAGTAGTACTCGGCCCAATATCTCAGGGAACTAACTAAGGAGGATAGACCGTACCCTTAGCCGTACTACTAGACTACCCAGGTACTAGAGAGTATCTTCTCGAGTGATGTTCTCGGTGGCACTATAGCATTCAGGCGGCTAATCAGTTTATCTAAAGAGGGCTTCAGGAAATCTAGGCTGATCCATACACAGGTGTTGTCTGATGCACTACCACTCGAAGGGGTACCAATAGGGGTTACAAGGGTGGCCAACATATGTGAGCTTAAGAACCACTTGTATTTCCTTCGTGTATGAATCCCTCAACTGCGGATTTATGCATGTAACGACATATCTCTGTGGCTTAAAGACGCTGGAATACGTCTCTACCCTGAAATTTTTTTTCCCACAATTTTTGACAAGGAAAGTGATCTGATACCACTTGTAATATACCAGATATAAAAAGTATGCAGAATAGAAATAAAATGCTAGAAATGGCAGAATAAGAGTAATATAACCAACATAATCTCCACAATAACACATAAATGATATAAGAACAACAACATGAATAGAACTTTGATTCATAAAGAAATGTTCACGGGCCTCTTCGAGGGGGCAACCTCTAGTCGAGCAACGCTCTATTACAATAATCTCCAAGCTAGGGTTTTCATACCCTTGACCCTTAATTATACTAAATAATTCTATCAATAGAAGCATCTAGAGGGAGATCCTTCTAGAAGCGGAAGCTTCTATTAGGTCTTCTTACATCCACCTTATTCTATTTTATTGAAAGGTCTTATTAATATTGACCTTTATTACATCCGAATATATTTCTCTACCTATGTGCGGGCTAGGACCCTAACATACACTAGGTGTGTATGGACAATTTTGCACCCAACCACAGGCATTAAATGCAAATACCAGCCCCGAGATGAACTATGAGGCCACCGAGATGAAGGAATTCAATGTACATGTTCTAACTCACTCCACCAAACCCATTTTTTCTCATGGCTAAGGAAATATGCTTAATATAGAGTGCTCTGAGCATCTCATATAGTGATCAAACAATCATGCCACTTCCTTCCACTGCCCTACAAAACATAGGGAAGATCTTCCTTTTCTATGCTCAATAACTGTTTAGAGATATTATCCCCTTTCATTTCTCTTTGATGTAGGTAGAAAAAGGCCAATCTACTGAAAGCATCTAATGAGCAAGAAAAATTTCTCTTTCAAAGTGCTAAATTGGTTAATTTCCATATTGGTTCATGGTTCACAATGAAGAACACAACATGATAAGTGTAGAGCATGAGCGTGAGAATGATTGAATGAATGAAAATGAGAGAGTTGAGGGAAGTGATGGTTGGCTTTCCTTTTGAAATAATAATGAAGTACTCTTGTGCTTTCCCACAATGATTGTACTCAACACTCTCTTTAATAACTACACGATTAAAGTTCCTCACCAACCTCTACATGCATTCGATGATCGACTTAGTAAGTCAAAGGAGATGGGTGGCTTCATTTAGGGAACACATTGGAAAAATGGATGGGATCTTGCGATGAAACTTGACAATAAAGGATTTACTTTCCTATATGCCTCTTTTCTTCTTCATTGTTGGCGGAATCATAATCTCTTTTGTGCTCTTTGTAACCATTTTAGATCATTATATTTAATAATCAAACATTAATATTTACATAGCTTGAGTTCACCATGGTAAGCCTACTGCATGTTCCATATAATATATTTACATCATCTACATGCCTAGCCATTCAATAGTCGGGCCTTGACTTTCAACTCTGCACTAGGAAACCATACTAGCATATTTGATACATTTACATATAAGGTCATTTATTTAAGCTGACATGGCCTAACTCTCATCATTATAACCACACATTTACAATTTATATCCAAGGTTCAAATCTAGGATGTTATTTTCCCTCACCTTTGGAATAAAAACAACCTCAATGCAGTTCAATATCAAAACAAAAATGGGTATGCCTCCTTCATGGTATCCTTCAAATCCCACATAACCTCATTGGGATCCATGTGTTTCCATTGCACCTTGACCTATTTGATGGATTGATTCCAAAGAAATGTTACCTTCTTATTGAGGATGGAGACTGGATCTATTTAGAACTCACCCCCTTGTTCCACTTGGATCACAACCCAATCAATCACATGGTCATGTGCAAATTTTTTAAGCAAAGAAAAATTGATCCGTAAACGAGGGACTTATATCCCACTCGCTTCACCAACAAAGATCCTTTGTGGAAATTAACTCCTGACCTTTTTTTCTCATTCTTGTACAAATATCTATGTCCTTGGTGTATCCTGCACTCAACAACTAGCTAGTAATGCCAATAATAAATAGGATTCTGAGTTGTCTCTCTATTGTTGATCATCAACAAGCAAAAAAAATGTTTTTTTTGGTTGTTTTCAGGGATTGGAAATGCCTAGGCCAATGCCAATAATGGAAGACAAATGCACTCTACCAATGTTGAAGATATATGCTCAGTTCAACAATTGATATCTCTGCTCGTGCTCAAGTATTCTATGAACAATTATCCAATTGAATGGATGTATATATAAGTTTCTAATCAAAGTACCAAAACATGTACTCAAAATATGTTAATAAAATTATTGCAAGTCCTTCAAGCTGTTGGTTTGTAACTTCTACATCTAAGAATGCCTTTTCTCTTTTATTTTTCCATGGGAGATTGCTTGGGCCGGTGAGAACGGTCGTACTCAAGTGAAACTAGCTCGAGACCCAACTCTCAATACCCTGACCTCATCGAGGACATGCACTGAGAAATAACAAGGAGCATATTGTTTTGACACAACTTATATAGATTATATTGAGAATGAAATGAAACACACACAAAAACATAGCAAAGAGTACAAAAATACAGTGAAACCTAACTTCTCTTAATGAATAAAAAAGTAGAACACAAACTAGATAGAATGGTGGTACTTTATATCTAAAGAGAAAGAGATGTTGGCTATGCTCATTCACAAAAAGAAAATACAATGGGCTGCAATAGTGGCCTTTAAACATAAATAAAGAACCCTAAAGGTCCAAAACCCTAAGCCTAGTAGGTGAAGAGCCGAAAGGTTTACTTTTGTGTATTGCTGGAAATATAATTCGTTAGGGTTAAGAGCTTGAAAAAATATGAAGAGTCAAGATATTGTAATGGATGTAGGGAATCCAAGAAACATAGTGGAATACAAATCCAATCGTCAAAATCACTGTATTTATTTATATTTATATCATATTGATGAATATATGAACTACACACTTATCTAAATCATGTGTCTAACAATGGTATTAGAGCCTATAGTTCTTCGGGCCATAATTGAAACTATATTACTTGTCCATATATTTACTCTGAGCATTTCCTTTCCTTGCATAAACGTTTTCCTATGTACGTCTGCTTGCCTATCTGTCATAGGCACACATTCTCTGACCTCTTTCTGTCCCTTTGCAATTCTCTGACTTCTGAGGTAGTCTGGTTGATTTCCTGCATTAAATATATGATCTCTGAGGCCTTTATGTATTGAAATTTATTTTACGAGAAGAAATTCCAGAAAAAAAACCATAATCTACCCTAAGGCACCTGTGTCTGTGTATCTCTGTTTATGGTAAAGTGAAATGCCTGGAACAAGAAGCTTAGAATCTGCCATTTCCAAAAAAACATGGAAGAGCTTATCTTCAACGTGTCGAGATGACCAATATAACACCACAACCAAGGTGAAATAATGACTTGGTCGATTTCTTCAACCATTTTCACTACCTCTTGGACGAATACAAATTGAAAATGGTGGCCACTGTAGGGCACCAACTTGAAAAGATGGGAATTTTTTCTCTGTTATTGGAAATTTTCTTCTGGGTCATTGCTCCTTGCAAAAGAGATGCAACATGTATCCACAGTCCATTGGAATAGAGACACAATGTTCCAATTCCCATAAGTTTTTTCTTACTCTAAAATATGCATCAAATGGTTTTTTTATTGATGAGGAACATGTTATTACCCCACTGTATCCACATTTGAGAAACAATACAAGATTCACACGTCGATTTGCTAGATTTTGACTCCGTGTCTATGAAAAGAGGATCCCATGATTTAACTATTGTAGGGTTTTCTCTAGCTAAGTGAATGAGTGAGGCATGCACAAAACCTTCTATATGCATTGGAAGTCTCTATGCATGATTCAGGTACACTTGGTTGATAAGGAAAGAAATTCACGAGAACCAGTGACTGGGATTTTGAGCTTAAATTATTCTATCTAGTGCCACCATTATGCATGATCCCATGTTTATCCATAATCACCAGTGCCATGATTACATGATTCCGAGGAATTTATCTAGATGTTGTGGGGACTTTGTCACAAATCACAAGAATCAACCAAGAAAATCTTGAGATCCTGACCATCCATTTTCAGGCATTGCGCATGATATATGACTTATAGTTGTGGATGATCATTAGATGCATGATGTAATATATTCTAGAGATGTCTCTGACTCCGATATAAGTGTGCTATCAATGGAACAATGATCCAGGTGAATATTGGTGGCCACCCACCTATTCTAACTGGCTCCTTTTGTCAGCTTTTGGTCCAACACGTTCTTCTGTACTTCTTTGTAATTGTGGGTTCTATACATTCGGGGTTGTCTGAATCCCTACACATATTTCAGGTGGATATTGGTGGCCTCCCACCTAATCCAACTGGCTTATTTTGTATGTTTTCATGTCAACACATCTCGTTGTACTTCCAGGGCCATTTTGGGGCCCTAAACAATGTTATTTTGGCGTTCCACAGTCAAACTATAAACAAAGTCAGAGTTTGATGGCATACTGCGTATTTCTCTACAAGACCTTTCCAACAGGCTATCACACACCTAAAACAAAGATCGTATGCAAAAGTTACGACCCCAAGAAGTTAATGTACTACCTTACCCAAACGGGGCTCACATGACTTTTGACATTTCATCTCCTAGGGTTAGGTTTTTGGATGTCTATGGTTTTGGAATTCATGTTTATCATAAAAAGGACTTCAAAGCCTCATTGTAATCATCTTCTTGTGAATGAGCGTAGTCATCACATCTCTTCTCAGAGATAAAACTGCCACCATTCTAGCGAGTCTTGCACTTTGTATTTTTATAGTCTCTTTACAATTATTTCATCAATAGAAATAAAGTATTTCGGTATCTCTCAGTTTATGGAAAATTTCATGAGTATTTCATTGTAATATCTTTGCTTTCATTTCATTCCAAAAATAATCTGTATCAGTGGTATCAGAGCAGGTTGCTCTTGATCATTTTTCAACGCATGTTCCCGACGAGGTTCGAGTATAGCCAGTTGGATATTGAGCTTGTCTCGCTTGCAGACAATCACTCTCGCACGCCCAAGAAACCCTCTATGGTGGTAGAAAATAAAAACGATGGAGTAGAATATTCTATTAACATGTTGCTTGAGAAATCTCTTGCGCGACATAGGGACAAAATGATGGAGAATTTTGCACACATCCTTCAACGACTACCGATAACAACATGCACATCTTCATGAAGCGACCATTTTGGAGGAACCTCTCCCTTCAAGGTACATGCTAATTTTTATATTCCCATATTTGAAGGTCAAATAGATGTGAACGCCCTAGAAAAATGGTTAAATCTATTAGATGGTTATTTCTTTGTTCAAAAGTTTTTCGACAGGGAAAATATCACCTTTGCACTCCTCAAGGCTCTCCCCCATGTCAAACATTGGTGGGAAACTTACTGGGAGAAAAGTTCCATGGAGGAATCTGAAATATATGGGGCCATGCTCACTTGAGATTTTTTTGTGGATCAAGGAACAATACTACCCTGTTGATAACTGTGAAGACTAGTACGTGAGATGGACCACACTGCAGCAAGAGAAGAGCCAAACAATGTCGAAGTTCAAAAATACTTTCCATACCTTGTGCACCAAGCTGGGTATCAAAGACTCCGAACGACATCTGGTTCTGAAGGACCGTGGGGCTCTGCATAGGTACATCCAAACCAAAATGGATTTCCTAAACATCTCATCATTGAGAGCTTCCTATTGATATGCTGTCAAAATCGAGTAGAAATTTAGGCACCATAACAAATGGGAATTTGGGTCTGCAAATATGAAACAACCAAAGCATGGTAAGGACGGCCCTAACCAACAACTTCCAGAAAACCAGTCCAAGACATAGGACAAGAAGGGTAAAGGAAAGAAAAAGAATGACATTGGGAAGTGGTGTGACTTCCACAAAATCCCTTGGCACAACACTGATGAATGTCGCTCAAAACACTCATTGGTGGCTGAGGTCAAAGACACAAAGCTGCACCTTAATTTAGAATCCGATCCAAAAAATATTGAAAATGGAGAGATCATTGACGTAGACCCCACTGCTAATGTTGCAACCATAATAATTCAACCAGAAGAACCAATAGATCCTGAAGAGGGGGAGCGCCTCTCCCATTCATAGATGTGGGTGAAGGGGACCTCCTTTCATTGAATTGTTGATAAGAGAAGCTAGAAGAACCTCACCTCAGCTAAGGCCGTCAAACAATTGGGGTTGTCGACAACACCACACCCACAACCATACAACATTGGGTGGCTTCACCAGGGACGAGATCTCCATGTCAGCCAATAGTGCCGCCTGTCCTATGGCATTCAACCCTTCAAGGATGATGTAGTGTGTGATGTTTCCCTTATTGATTTATGTGATGTTGTTTTGGGCCAACCATATATGTGGATACGTCATGTTGTCTATAAGTCTAGACCCTGTAGTGTCATTATTACTCTGGGAGTTCAACTATATAGGATGCTAGAGGTAGTTTCAACTACTTCTCCACCAAAATAGTGCCGCAAGGTAATCTCTCATACTGCAAAATTCATCCTCTTCACAGTCTGTTTAAAGGATGCACAAAAGATCGCTACAACCACTGCAAACTCAACCCCTTATATCCAATAAAAAATGATTGTCAAAGAGAAAGAAGATATTGTTTCTTCACCTACAATGGTGCATACACAATGCCTTGTCAAACCCAGAGACACCATGTTGGTGGAGCATATTCAACCACGCTAGAAACAGGTTTGTGACAATCTTCCACATACCAAGCAATACAACTTCTCCAACAAAGCATGCAACTCACCAAGATTCAGATTCATAAAATTATTTCCCCTCTTCCCTGGGCACTCAATGCAATGGATACCATTGCTTCCTAAGGGGGGAGGATTGATCCAAGTGGATATTGGTGGCCACCCAACTATTCGAACTGACTCCTTTTGTCATCTTTTAGTCCAACATGTTATTATGTACTTCTTTGTAATTGTGGTTTCTACACATCCGGGGATGTCTGAATCCCTACACATATTCCATGTGGATACTAGTGGCCTCCCACCTAATCCAACTGGCTTATTTTGTATGTTTTCATGTCATCACATCTTGCTGTACTTCAAGGGCCATTTTGGGGCCCTAAACAATGTTATTTTGGCATGCCACAGTCAAACTATAGACAAAGTTAGAGTTTGACAACATAATGCGTATTTCTCTAAAAGACCTTTCCAACAGGCTATGGCGTGCCTAAAATGGAGTTCGTATGAAAACGTTATGACCCTGGGAAGTTAATGTACTAACTTACCCAAACGTGGCCCACATGAATTGTGGCGTTTCGTCTCCTAGGGTTAGGTTTTTAGATTTCTAGGGTTTTGACATTCATGTTTATCATAAAAAGGCCTTCAGAGCCTCATTGTAATCATCTTCTTGCGAATGAGCGTATCTGTCACATATCTTCTTAGAGATAAATATGCCACCATGCTAGCGAGTCTTTCACTCTGTATTTTTATAGTCTCTTTACAATTATTTCATCAATAGAAATCAATTATTGATGTATCTCTCTGTTTCTGGAAATTTTCATGAGTATTTCATTGTAATATCTTTGCTTTCATTTCATTCTGAAAAGAATCCGGATCAAACAACCTCCTCAACTCTCTATTTATTGTTGCTTGAAATTTGTGTTTTGCGGCCCATTCCTCAATGGTTGCAAATTCATACCAATTAAATACAAAATCGTATGAACAATATGTATTTACAATGAAATGTCCAGGGATAACTTTATGCTGTATTCAAAGAGAACTCTTGATGTCAGTGTCTAATTGATTGAAGAAGCAATCACTATCCCCAAAAGTCAGGAACATGTTTCTCTACATATTCTATTGTTAACTCTTCAATATCTCAATAGATCTTATAAAGTATTCAATTTGTTCCCATTTTCTAGAATAACTTCTCTAATAGGTTTTTCTTCACTATGTTCCACGATTCATAACATCGCCAAGGTTTCACCCATCAAGATTTCCAGCATAAGCCCGACCAATGACAATATTGCAAAAAGGAGAGAAGAAATGATCAGAGGACCGACAATTATTGAGGCAATAACATCTCAAGGAATTGCAAAGGAGGGAGTGATAGAGACAACATATAGGAGCAATGTGCAATGCTACAAGCTAGTGTTATTTTTTGATCAATATTGATGATACATTCCACTGCAGAATCAAGGTAACTTGCAAATAGGTTTTTGTAAGTTTACTTGTGTTTTTATGTAAACATGTACACTTTCAATAGAATTCGACACCCTGCATTTGTTTTTTTCATTCTTGAGTCTGACTGTAAATTCTGGGTGGAGTCGCAAGAAACCCCTGATGTCTAGTTCTGTCTTTAAAATAAATCGAGTTGAAGAACTGTTAGAGTTACTGAACACTCTAATCCTCTCCTCTATGGATAATACAATCATCACTGACAAAGTAACTTTTCAGAATGTTGTGGCCTGCGTGCAAGTTTTGCAAGCCAAAGTAGCACTGCTGCAAACTCAGACTCATCTTCTTCACGATGCACTTGAGTGATAAAATGATGAAAATATCATGTTGGCATTGATGTCAACATGAAGACAAAAAGTACGATAGTGAAGTATGACATGGAACTGCAGTGAAATCTACAAGAATATTGAGTTGCATGAACACAATGGACTGCCAAAATAAAGGGGATGGCCTAGTCGAGTGCTTTGAAATAATGAAAGAATGAGAATTTCAATTACTACACTGGTCGAGTCAAGTTTTCCTGATGACTGTATATTCTGTTGAGGCATGACCATGATGAACACAAATAATATTGGTGAGTCTCCCTCTTGAATAATTTCTCATGCACTATCATTTTAGAGTGTAGTTGAATGGAAATTTGTTGATGCATCACCGAGAACCCTTGAGTCTGTTAGATCAACATGGTGGTTTCGTAGAAAGTTCTGGTCATATTTGTTGCTAGGACAAAGTTGGACGACTCTTGAAACCCAAACAATTTCCAGCAATCACCAATGGTTAGATCCACTCAGGCTGTCAATTGTTGAATAAATTTTCTTTGACGTCAAAGGTTAGTAAGTTATCAAATATACGCCAAAGGTTAGTAAGGATTAAATATAAATGTGACTTTGATATCACTTTAATAAATATAAAAGTAGAAAAGTTAAGTGGAGCAAAAGTGGAAATGAAAGTGGATAAATATAAATATGACTTTAATAAATAAAAAAAGTTGAAAAGTTAGGTGGAAGTGGAGCTTACATAAAAGAGGAGTAAATATAAAAGTGAATTTGGATTAGAGAAAAATGTAAAAGTGAAATTGGATTAAAGAAAAAAATAAAAGAAAAAGGGTAAAAGTGAAAATGCACATAGTATGTGCACATGGTATTTGCAAACCATGGTAGTATTTACTCATGGTAAGGTAAAAAGTGAATTAAAAATTAAAAAGGGGGAAAAACAAATTATTATTTAAAAAGGTCGTGACTTTTCAAAAATAATATTACTTTTCATATAAAGATTATTGAAAAGTCACAAGAGTGGGCCTAATGGATAAGAACATGTGTTTCCTCCTAAGAGGTCATATGTTCAAATCCAGAGGGGGGTAGGGTATGTATAAATCCGTATACTTTACCAGTCAAATCGCTGGGCGGAGTGACCTTAAAAATAGATTATTAGTATTATTATATTGAAAATACACACACTTATAATGAAGAGAAACATACTTGTATTGAAGAGGTGCAATTGTTTAGTTGTACATGACCATTGAAAGACTATATAAATGTAAATTCTTGTTGAAAGAAGGTGTGTCTCTAAGAATGAAATCTCAAGATCAATAATAGAGTAAGAGGCCAAGAAAGTAAATGAAGATATGCAACATAATCCAAAGAATATTATGAATATGAATATTAAAGTACTTATCATAAAAAGAGAGGTTGGGTGGTGGTAGGGTAGGTTGGAGCATGCAAAGAAGGTTGTAGCCTCCTTCCTGTTGAAGTTGATAAACCAAGGTGTTGCAACATCTTTTTAGTTGTAGCTGAATAAACTAGGGAGTTGGTGTTGGTAAAATCTATGGGGTCACAACCTCCTTCTAGTTGGTGCTAGTAAAATAGGGAATTGGTGTTTTCTTTTGAGTTGGAGCTCATGAATTAAATGTAATCCTTATTAAAAATAAAAAGAATAGTTTTGATTATTTCCAAGTTGGGTTTTTCACATTAAATTCTTCATACTGTATAGTTTTGTTGATATTTTGTTTTGATTTGATAAAATTAATATTTAAGTGGTTTTAAATTGTTGAAAAAGGATAATACTAATTCACCCCCCCTCTTAGTATTAAACAATATTCCAACAATTGGTATCAACACATGTTCCTTCATTAGAATCTAATCACTGGAAGGAAGATTCTAAGAAACCACAATGGATCAACAAGAAGGGATGTCCTCAAACATAGCTTCACTATTCAAAGGAGATAACAATGCATTCTGGAGTATAAGAATGAGAAGTTATGTAATGGAATTGAGATGTGATGTTTGGATATATGTGATAAAGGGTTATGATGTACCATAAATTACTTCTTCATACACAACTACAAAGAAACTCTGCAATGATAATTCAAGAGTTGTAAATGAAATTCTGGGTGGATTACTAAATAATATATTTGTCAAAGTCATGCATTATAAATCAACAAAAGATATTTGGAACAAACTACCAATAATATATGAAGGAGATGCCAAAGTCAAGCAAGCAAATATTCAAATGTATAGAGGAAATTTTGAAAGCTTGAAGATGAAAGAAAAATAAAACATTGCAGAATATCTTCTAAGCGTAGATGAAATTGTCAACACAATCAGAGGACTGGGAGAAGAATTGGAAGAAAAATAGTAGTAAAAAAGGTACTAACATCATTCCCAATGAGATATGATCCCAAATAATTCCCAATGAGATATGATCCCAAAGTATCTACCTTGGAAGATCAAGAGAATATTGACAAACTCACAATGGATGAACTAAATGGGATTATCATAGCCTATGAAATGAGAACAAGACAAGAAAAACATTCAAAAGGTGAAACAACCTTCAAAGTCTCAAAAGGAACTAAAAACCATGAACATATATCGAATGAAATCAACTCAGACATATCCAATGAGGAAGAAGAAAACTTCATTAAGAAACTTAAGAAAGGATCTGGAAAATACTACTTCCAAATGTCCTCATCCCAAGGAAAAAAGATAGCGATGATGAAGAAGCCTACAATAAGAAAGAACATAAAAGGGTAAATCCCAATACAAAAATACATTCTATAAGAAAAAAAACTTTTATTCTAAGGAAGGAAATAACTCATCTGGCATGTGTGAAGATGATGATACATAGGTTCTATTTATGGGAATATAAACTCAAACTAACACTACTGAAGATAATAATTATGAAAATGAAGAGAATACAAAAGTTGAAGGAGAAGTTGATCTCGAAGGAGAACTCATTAGTGCCCTCAAATAATTGAGAAGATGTAGAAGGAAGAACAAATCATTAAAAGAGAAATTGTTAGATTATAAGGAAGACCAAAAATCAAGAGAATAATACGTTTCAAAAATCATCAAGAAAACAAAACAAATCATTGTTGATTTGAAAACTCAACTACAAGAAGCTAAAATAATTGATCTTATGTAAATGACTTAATGACAAGGAACACAACTATAAAACATTAGAGACTGAAATAGTTCTTTTGAGAAGGAAACTTGAAAAAGACACTAGCCTTTCAAAGTTTGAAAGTAGTTCAAAAATATTGAATGACATCCTCAACAGTCAAAGACCATCAAGTAATAAGGCTGGAATGGATTATGATCACAAGGAAACTAATAGAGGCTCAATATCTGGAATACTGAAAAGTGATAAAAATCCAAAGACTTATGAAGTTTCCCTTCAGAGCTCCTTCAAAAGAGAAAAGAACCAGATAAAAATTGACTCTACGCAATAGATATCTGCACTCTCTCCAAAAATAAACAAGTACAGAAGAAATAATACTCCAAGAAGAACTCCCCCAAAAAGGTATCAACAACTCTTTCTCGGCTACTATTTTTCTTGTCATAATTTTGGGCACAAAGCATTAGAATGTAAAGATTATAGAAAGAACTATCATAAAAGTGTTCAAGGATATGGCCATAGGAACAATAAAAGGAGTAGAAACTATAATTCATTTTCTCCAGTACTAGATTACAACATCGAATGTTACAAATGTAACAATTATGGTCATAAAGCTAGTAATTGCAAATTATTAGAATCTACCATGAAAACAAATACTTCAAAATTTTTGAAAGAAGAAAATAAGAATATATGTAAAGAAAAACAAAAGGAAACAAAATGTAAGGTAGCATTGTATACCAAAGATAAAAGAAGTCAATGGTATGTTGACAGTGGGTGTTCAAAACATATGACATGAAATAAAAAAAAAACTCCCCAGTCTGAAAAAGGAAAAGAAAGGAAAGGTTACATTTGGAGATGATGTCTTTGCCAAAATACTTGGTAAGGGGATAGTCAGTCTGGGAAATGACATAACTAAAGAAAAACATGTGCTATTAGTTGAAAATTTGAAACCTAATCTCCTCAGTGTGAGCCAAACATGTGATCAATGACACATTCTCATTTTTTACTCTAAAAATGTGAGATTAGAAAAAAAGACTCTGGAAAATTAGTAGCTACCACAACAAGGACACCAAGCGATGTTTATATTTTAAATACATAAAAAGAAGAAAAATGATGGATGAGTCAAATAGATGAAAATTGTCTATGGCATAGAAGAATGGGACATATAAATTTTGATAATTTGGTAAAAGTAAGTAACAAGGGAGCTATGAGAGGTATGCCAAAAATTATAAAACCTTCAAACCCTATTTGTAAGCACTGCCAACATGGGAAGTAGACAAAAGTAAGATTCAAGACGAAAGCGTATTCTACCTCAAAACCATTAGAACTTTTTCATACTAACCTATGCGGGCCAACAAGAACAAAGAGTATACAAGGAGAATATTATTTTATTTTGTTCATTGATGACTATACTAGAATGACTTGTCTATTCTTTCTTAAAAATAAATTAGAAGCTTTTGAAAAATTTAAAGCTTTCAAAGCACTGGTAAAAAATGAGACTGATCTCAAAATCAAGTGTCTCAGGTTAGACAATGGAGGGGAATTTTGTTAGGTATGTGTTATATTGTTTGCATGTGTGTGTGTGGGTGCTTCAGATTCGACAACTGCGTCTGACAATCCCAACTTCTAGGCAATTTTTTCTATTTTAGTGGATTTTGCTATTTTTAGCAGTTTTCTAAATTAATCCTGGATTAAGGGATTAGGGTTTTGGTAGCTATGGAATACCTAAAAAATTGTATATATTGTATGGTGAATGGTGGAATTAATACAATGAAGAGTTGAAATGTGCATAATGAAGGAAGGATGGTTTTCTCCTGGTTAAGGGTTTCCAGTGTAAATCTCTGTGTACTATGTGTATGAGCCATTGATTAATTTCTGCTTTTCTTAAGAATCTGTATGCATTACTTTACTTCACAAGTTTAAAAATTACATGTGGTATCAGAGCTCGTTTTTGGCTTCAGAGGGACGCCTTTTTTTTTGAGGGTTTGGCTCGGTCTTGATAGATCAATTTTATCTTGGGTCTATGATAAACCTAGGTTTAGTGGGAGATTTTGCAGTGAAGATTCAAGTGTAGAAAGAGGAATGATGAGCTCTTCTAGAATCGAGATAGAGAAGTTCAACGATAAAAAATTTGAGCTATGGAAGCTCAATATGGAGGACCTTCTTGTAGACAAAGAAGATATGATCACCGTGGATTCTGGTACACAACCTATTGGCACACAATCGACTGGTACACAACCTACTAGTACACAATCTACTAGTACACCATCTACTGGTATGTCAAAGGAATATTGGGAGAAGTTAGACATAAGAGAAAGGAGTATTATTCGACTATGCCTAGAAGATTCAGTATTTTTGCATGTCTCGAGAGAATCTATAGCCAAGGAACTATGGGATAAGTTAGGGAATTTGTATCAATTAAAGTCCCTGGTAAACAAGTTGTTTCTTCAAAAGAAGCTGTATCATCTTAGGATGGAAGATGTATATTCTGTGACAGAACATATAAATGCCTTTAATACTCCGGTAAGTCAACTTGTCTTTATTAATATTATGATTGCAGAAGAAGATACATGTATTACTTTGTTATTTTCTTTCCCATACTCTTGGGATAATCTGGTTGTAGAAATTGGTAGTACCACTCAATCTACATTGAAGTATGAGGATGTAGTTGCATCCTTATTATCTAAAGAGATGAGACAGAAAATAATGGATGGTCATAGCATAGATGCTTTATTTGTAAGAGGTCGTACCCAAGACATGAATCCTGGTAATTCTTTGGGGGGGGGGGGGAGATCTAAATCTACAGGTAGATCTAAGTCTCTGAGAAAATATTTGAGGAAATGCTAGAAGTGTGGTAAAAACAGGGCATTATAATAAATATTTCAAGTCTAAGAAGGTTGATAAACCAAAGGGATCTGATAGTACCTCTTTCGTAGAGGTGAAAACATCCACTGAAGAAGGAGGTGTTGTTTACCTAGAATATATAGGTACACATGAATACCGTGATATATGGCTGATCGACTCAGGTGTGTCATACCATATGAATCCTCAAAGGGAGTGGTTCTGTGAATATGAAAAATATGATGGTGGTGATGTATTCCTAGGAGATGACTAGATAACCAAAATCATGGGACGTGGAAGGGTTAAGTTGCTACTAAAAGATGGAAGGATTATAACTCTCCCTGGGGTTTTGCACATTCCAAAACTAGCCAAGAGCCTAATATCTGTAAGAAAGTTGGATAATGCATGAGTGGATACTGTATTGGGAAAGGGCACTTGCAAGATGGTACGAGGAGCAATGGTGTTAATGAGGAGAGTGTAGAAATTTTAATACAAATTATGTATTGCCTAGATTCTCCTGATCCAACAATTATATGCCACTGTTAAATACATAATCTCTTTTACAAATATACTTGCGGAATTTAAAACACGATCACCAATTGCAATATCAAGAAGAAAGATCAATCACACATAACACTGATGTTTTATCGGGAAATCATAAAGCTAAAAACCCCACTATTATATATTATGTATATATCATGGATCATGAAACAATCTCATACAAAACTCTAATCCAATATCTCTCAGTACAATATACAATTGTCTCACACTGTCATACAAAAATTGACAAATTCATGTGCCAATTTACTGCTTCCAGACAACCTGCCTCCTCTGTGCAATACCTGCTGATGGAAATCCCTGCAAATGAATGAATTCCTCTTTTCTAGGCTTCACATTCCTCATGGGAAAATCCAATGTGTGTGTGGTTGCATGAGTTCACTCACTAATGTCACAATTTATAGTCAAACTGTCCCTTTCACCTGTTATCTCAACTGGGTCTCCACTGGATTTGACATGCATGTAGTTAACAATGGTAAATATTTAGTTTCATGTGAGATCACTGATTGTGAATTAATTAATAATTAATTCACTGATCTCTCACTAGTGTAAGTTTAGTTACAACTAGTACAACTGAGCTTAACTTACTTAACTGAGTTAAACTACTTCACAACTCACATAACTACACATATAACTCTGTTACAACTTCGAATTACTCAGTTACAACTAATTCAACTTGCATGTCCCACCAGTCAACCTTTGAACTCAAATTTCCTATAGCTAAATGATTTTCCACTTCAGTTAACTATTTCCAAGTGCTCATTGAGAATAGATTAATATTTACTACCCAACTATTATTAAGGGATAATAATAGTCAACATCATCTATAAATAGAATTCGCTCACCATCTATAAATAGACATAATCTATAAATAGAATTTTCTCATCATCTAAAAATAGACTTCCACCTAAAAATAGCCTGAGGCTCCATCCTAGTGTAGGTGCAGAATTTTCACTAGGATCTTCTTGTTGAATCTCAACACTCCCTCTCAACAAGAAAGGGATTATCCTTCACCCTGATCCTGTCTCTATGGTATTTGAATTTGCTCCTGGTGAGCGCCTTTGTCAGAATGTTTACATCCTGATCTTCCATAGGAATGTACTGAAGCAACATGATCTTCCGCTGCACACAATCTCTGATATGATGATACCATATATATATATGTTTATATATATCATGAAACACAGGATTAATTGAGAGTTTAATGCAACTCTGATTATCACAATGAATCACTTTCGTATCTAAATGAGAACCAAACAAACCAACCAAGATATTTCTCATCCAGATAGCCTCACATGCATCTTGACTCACTGCCATGTATTTCGCTTTCGCTGAATTGAGTGCCAGGGATCTCTTCTTCTTGCTATACCAAGAAATAATTGTAGATCCGATACTAAATATCCCCCTTGATGTGCTCTTTCTGTCCGTTGGGCTTCCCACCCAATCTGCATCCGTGAAGCCATGCAACTTCACCTTATCCATTTGTCTGTACCATAAGCCATACTTAGATTTACCCCTCAGGTATCTCAAGACATGCTTACCCGCCTTCCAAAAGAGCTTGGTAGGCTTAACCATCGCTTGACTCAGTTGGTTAACTGCATAAGAAATGTTCGTTCTCGTGTTCACTAGATACATTAGTGAACCCACTAACTGTCGATAGATAGTAGCATCCACTACCTCTCCAGAAGTAACATTCTCTTTCCTCCATTTTCTTATAAGATGAGTATCCATGGGTTTGCATCCCTCCATGTGAAACTTACCCAGTATCTCCCTTGCATACTTTCCTTGAGACACAAAAAGTTCACCATCTTGATGCCATATTTCCAATCCAAGGAAATAATGAAGGAGGCCCATATCCTTCATCTTGAACTCCTTTGCAAGGTCCTCCTTGCATGAGTGTATCAGATGCTCATCACCAGTCAATATTAAATCATCAACATAAAGAACAATTATTAAAATCTTACCCTTGTAGATAGATCTTGAACCTACCATTGATTTGTGAACCGGTCTTGGGGCAATTTCCCATGCACTGTTTTTGACAATGGAGTCATACTCCTCCACCATTACATCAACCCAAATGGGATCCTGCACTGCTTCCTGAAAGGAAGATGGTTCAGTTACAATACATTTTATCATGAGAGCCATGTATCCAGTAAATCGATCAAGAGGTTGTCTCTGTCTACGTTGTGAAGTAGGGGCTCCTACATTTTGTGCAACATCTAGTCTCAATCTATCAGCTTCCGTGGTGCAATTTTTTCCATTTCTGATGGATGGCTCTACATGAGTGGATTCCTCCACTCCATGAACCTCCTCATGTGGCTGATCCCCATCTTGAGACTCATCTTTGGGAATTAGCAGTTCCTCCTCTGTATGTAAGTCTAGATCCCTCTCAAGCAACAACCACATGGATTTCCCCTCATCGAATTTCATATCCCGTCGCATAACAATCATCTCACTATTAGGAAAATACACATGATAATTATGGGGTGTTTCTATGTACCCCACAAATATCCCAACTTTAGTAGTTGGCTCCAGCTTCTTCCTGGCGTTCTTGGTCACATGCACATAAATAGATGAGCCAAAAATCTTAAAGTGAGAAACATCCAGTTTCTTACCAGTGAAATATTCTTTAGGTGTACTCATGCCAAGTATTCTATGAGGACAACGATTTTGCACATAAACCACAATGTTGCATGCTTCCACCCACAAATTCATTGCTAGGCCCTGATCATGCAACATCACTTGTGCTACACCCATGATCATTCTGTTCTTCCTCTCTACGACCCCATTTTGTTGTGGGTTATGAGGCACTATGAGTTCTCTTCGAATTCCTTCTTTGTTGTAGAAGTATTTGAATTTGTTAGAGATGTATTCTCCACCATTATTGCTCCTCAAAGCCTTCACTTGCTTCCTCGACTCTTTCTCCACCAATTCTTTAAACTCACAGAAATTTGAGAATGTTTGATCCTTCTTCTGCATGAATAAGATCCAACATTTACGAGAAAATTCATCAACAAAAATAACATAATACTTATGTTTTTCTATTGAAGCAACTGAGAATGTTCCACACATGTCTGTGTGAATTCTCTCCAGGATCACCGAAGCACGGTTCTCCTTTTCATGAAAGGTGGAATTTACATACTTTCCCATGGTGCAACCCTTGCATTGATCTAACTGAGCAAGTGTTCCCATTGGAAGTCCAGTAGATATTTGTTGCATGATTTTCAAGGCTCCATGATGAATATGGCCTAATCGTCTGTGCCATAATTCACCCTCATCTTGGCTCACCACTTTTTCTGCCTTGGCCATCATGGCAGTGCAACCATCTACCTCCAGTTTGTAGAGATTCTTAACTCGAATCCCTATCTTCTTGACTTGACCCATTGTTTTATGTCGCAGGAAAGCTTTTCCATCGATGAAAACAACGTCATAGCCTCTGTCCTCCAACATTGCGACTGAGACCAAGTTTTTCTTCAGACCTGGAACATGCATAACATATTTCAATAGAATGGTTTACTTGACTCCCTCTGAAAGGTAATGGTACCAATGCCAGTCGCACTATATCGTCCATTGTCGCCCATCTCAATATGCATTTTGAGATCTATCTCCTCCAAGTCACTGAAAAGCTCGTTATCTCTCGTCATGTGGAAGGAAGCACCACTATCCAAATACCACACTAATCCCAATGCACTTGAGGCCATGCATGCGATCAAGGAGAAGTAAAGTTCAAATTGCAAGGCAAGGGACTCACCAGCTGCAGCTCCAACAACCTTCTTGTTCTTCTTATTCTGCGGACAGTTAGTAGCGAGATGTCGATGTTCATGACAGTGAAAACACTTCACTTTGGACAAATCCAACTTCTTGCCTTTATACTCGGATTTTGAATGGAATTTATTCCCCTTCCCTTTCCTTGGCTTGGCAGCCAAAGCAAAATCCTCTTCATCATCATGCTTTGATGAAGAGCCATCTTTGGTGTTTCACCTGAATTCCTCCTGCACCAAATTTGACCATAGTTGTTCCCAATATGGAAATTTTTCCCTTCCACTGACAGAGTCTTGATAACTGTGCCAATTTTTTGGAAGTCCTAGGAGAGACAAGATCACCAAATAATCATCAACGACTATTATACCCACACTCCCCATCTCATCCCGACATTGGAAAAACTTTGTGAGATATTATGGAATGTAGTTGCCCTTCTCCATCTTGATCTTCCTAAGTTTATCTTTGAGCGCCAATTTCCTATGGTCGTTGCTGTTTTGGAATAGATCCGTCAAAGTATTCTACATTTCATATGTGTGAATTTCCCATGGAGGCTTGAGACAATGTGGTCTCGTACTCCCTCCAACATGATCCTCCTTGCCTTTGCCACTTTATTTTTCCATGCATCAAGATTTGCAGTGTCTGCAACATCTGGCTTAGGAACATCTTTGTCAATGAATTCCTTCAAGCCATTGTCTTCGAGTATTGCCTCCATCTTGTCCTTCCAAGAAAGGTAGTTCAAGATGCCCTCGAGTTCATACTCTAACCTCAATCCATTGAAATCCATTTTGATCTTGAATCAGCTGTAGCACCAAGAAAGTCTTTCTGCAAATTCAAATTCTATCCAATCACAAACTCAACTTGTGCAATCTTCTACGTTTTGATACCATGTAGAAATTTTAATACATATTATGTATTTCATGGATTCTCCTTATCTAACAATTATATGCCACTTTTAAATACAAAATCACTTCTACAAATATTCTTGCAGAATTTGAAATACGATCGCCAATTGCAATATCAAGAAGAAAGATCAATCACACATAACACAGATGTTTTACTGGGAAAGCATAAAGCTAAAAAACCCACTATCATGTATTATGTATATATAATGGATTATAAAACAATCTCATACAAAACTCTAATCCAAGATCTCTCAGTACAATATACAATCGTCTCACACTGTCATACAAAAATTGACAAATTCATGTGCCAATTTATTGCTTCCAGACAACCTGCCTCCTCTGCACAATACCTACTGATGGAAATCCCTGCAAATGAATGAATTCCTCTTGCCTAGGCTATGCATTCCTCATGGGAACATCCAATGCGTGTTTGGTTGCATGAGTGCACTCACTAATGTCACAATTGATAGTCAAACTGTCCCTTTCACCTGTTATCTCAACTGGGTCTCCACTGGATCTGACATGCATGTAGTTAACAGTGGTAAATATTTAGTTGCATGTGAGATCATTGATTGTGAATTAATTAATAATTAATTCACTGATCTCTCACTAGTGTAAGTTCAATTACAACTAGTACAATTGAGCTTAACTCACTTAACTGAGTTAAACTACTTCAAAACTCACATAACTACACATATAACTCTGTTACAACTTCGAATCACTCAGTTAAAACTAATTCGAATTGCATGTCCCACCAGTCAACCTTTGAACTATTATTTCCTATAGCTAGCTGATTTTCCACTTCAGTTAACTATTTCCAAGTGCTCATTGAGAATAGATTAATATTTATTGTCCAACTATGATTAAGGGATAATAATAGTTTTTTTTTTCACATAAACTGGGTAAAATATATATTAAAAATCCGCAAGGAGACGCAGGTAGACAGTAAAGTCGTGGTTACAAAAATTGTAGAGATCAAAATGCCCCCTCCTGTTTTATCCAAGAAGGAAATGGAGAATAGGGGTGGCAATAACTAAAACACTAAAGTCTGTTTGTGTATCGATGGTAAACATATTGTAGAAAGTACCTAATAAAAGCACAAAAAAACATTGCATATAATTACATTCTGTTTTGTTCTGGTGCAGTGTGGTCTGCCTCTGTTGGAGGCCACAAGTTGAGATCCAATTGAAGATGTGGTCCTGGAGAGGAGGCTTCATCTGAGAGGGAAGTGTTCGTGACGGGTGACATAGGGCCGAACGTAAATTTGAGCTCCTCTATATGCTGCTTGAGTGCTTCACATTCGTCCCTGTTTCGCTGTTGCTCGCTCCTATGCTGGATGGTGATCTTTGTGATTGAGAGAACCTGTGTGGAGAGGGATCTGAGATGTAATTGAAGTGTTTGGATAGTGCTTACCAACTCTTGATGCTACTCCACTGAGACAGTTCTTGGTATTTTCCTGTTCATCTTGGGTGTATTCCCTGCTTTCCCCCAATTGTAGAAACCACCAGTGCGCTTACGGGGAGGAGTCTCTACTCTGTTCTTCATAGGAATGTGCTTGCTTCCCCAATGAACCACTCCTGCTGTGATGCTTTCTCTTCTCTTCATTTGATTCACATAACTTATCCATTTTCCCACAATTTTCCATACATTCGAGCCATGATTACTTTTGCTGCTAGGATCCTTCACCTCGCCTGGAATTAATGGCCTGTACATTTTGGACGTCACCCTGCACTTGAACTCCTCACTCCATAATCCTCTCCCACACTTAGGAGTTGTCCAAGGTACACCGAAGAGACTTCCCAAGCCTGGGGAGGGAAAGAAAGGAGGCTGAAGGTTGCAGACTGAGGTGGAGCATGTGGAAAGAAGCTGAGGTAAATGGAAGTGGGGGCATGTGGAGGGGATGAGTGTAGGTAGGGGGCGTGTGGAGGGGATGAGTGTAGGGAGGGGGCATCTGGAGGGGACAAGTGGAGGGGGGGGGGTGTATGGAGGGAACAAGTGGAGGTGGCATCCAAGTGCTGAGGTGTGAGGGGGGATGGGTGGGTATCTCACTAAAGTCGTAAGGATGAGTTGTCCAAATTCTGACCGCCACCATGGCCCAGTTGGTTTGCTGAGTGTACTGGGGAGAATTTTTTCAAGTTCTTGGTGTCATGGGATTGGCATGTTGTGGGAAATTCCATTAACGACTAATGTGCCTTGCTCGAGATCAATTGCCTGTTTGCTTGAGCGTCTGCCAGGTGATTGTTTCTTCTAAGAACGTGAAAAAAATGGATATTGGGGAAGAGCTTGAGCATTGCTGCAATTCTTCGTAGGATGAATCTTAAGTGCAAATTTGGGGGGTGGGATCCGTTGCGAGCATATCCTATGATTATCTTGGAGTCCCCGATCACTAAAATAGAGTGTATGTTTTTTCTTTTGGCGAGATGGAGCCCTTGGTACAGAGCATAGGCTTCAGCTTGATTATTTGTGGTGATGCCCAGGTTTCAATGGAAGGATAACACTTGATTTCCAAGTGGGAAGATGATCACCCCTCTCGCTCCTGGCACCCCAAGGGATAATAATAGTTGACATACATCTATAAATAGAATTCGCTCACCATCTATAAATAGACATCATTTATAAATAGAATTTTCTTATCATCTAAAAATAGACTTCCACTTAAAATAGCCTGAGGATCCATCCTAGTGTAGGTGCATAATTTTCACTAGGATCTTCTTGTTGAATATCAACAGGGAGTTCGGTGTGGAACTCTGTACAAGTTGTCGGGAAGCACTTACACTAATGGGTGTAACAGGTCTGTTGTCCCTGAGCAGACAAATAAATAAGACAAGACCAATATTTTCCCCGGAAAGAAAACCATGTTGTGACATCAAAGACTGGGGCATATTGGAGAAAAGGGCCGTCGAATACTACATGGTAAAGGTATGGTTAAAGGTATGTCTAATTTCACTCTAGATTTTTATTTCTGTGAACATCGCATATATGGAAAACAAAATCGAGTAAGATTTCCATCTGGTGCTACAAGAGAAAAGGGGATCTTAGAGTTGATACATAGTGATGTGTTTGGACCTCTGCCTATTTTATCACTAGGTAAATATGTGTATTATGTTTCCTTCATAGATGATTTCTCAAGGAACACATGGATTTATTTTCTTAGAAATAAATATGAGGTATTTGATAAATTTAAAGAGTTTAAGGCTCTGGTAGAAAATCAAATAGAGAAGAAAATAAAGGTATTAAGGACAGATAATCGTGGAGAATTCTGCAGAAATGAATTCGAGAATTATGTAAGAAGTGTGGTATATCAAGGCAGAAGAATACTCCATACACACCTCAACATAATGGAGTTACAGAAAGGATGAACAGGTGATCTGGATTATTTTTGGCATGAAATGAGAGCGGAGATATAATAAAGAATTGCACAGAGATATCACGTATATCCAATAATATAACATAAATATATTAGAGATGCAACCATAAACATAGAGCTACAGTAATACATGATTTCTATTAATGAAAGAAATGTACAGAGACTGTAAAAATACAGAGTGAAAGACTCGCTACAATGGTGGCAACTTATCTTTGAGAAGAGATGTGACAGCTACTCGCATTTGCAAGAAGATGATTATAATGAGGCTCTGAAGGCATTTTTACAATAAATAGGAATGCCAAAAACCCTTGACATCCAAAAAAATAACCCTAGGAGATGAAGTGTGAAAATTCATGTGGGCCTCGTTTGGGTAAGTTGGTGCATCAACTTCCCGAGGTCGTAACTTTTGCATACGATCTCCGTTTTAGGCGTATGACAGCCCATTGGAAAAATATTGTCAAGGAGATTCATTTTGGGGCCTCAATGATTCCTTTAGATATCATTGAGTTGGGTCGATCCTAAAAAACATTCATTTAGGCCCTCAAAATGGCTCTGGAAGTTAAAACCTGCTAAAAATAGTAAATTGCCAAAATTGCCAAAATTGCCAGAAAACTATTTTGAGCCATTTGGAAAAGGTGGGTGGCCATTGATATCCACTTGAATCAATAGGAAAATGATGGAAAAATCAAGGATCATTCTCAACGGTGCCGAGTTACGACAATAATTCTGGGTAGAGGCAGTGGGTACATCATGTTACTTGGTCAATCGATCACCCTCATCAACGTTGGATGATAAAAATCTGCACAAGGTATGGAATGGAAATAAACCTTCTATTGGACATATTAGAGTGTTTGGTTGTGATGCTTATGTACATGTTCCAAAGAAAAATAGGAGTAAGCTGGATAAAAAAGTTGAAAAGTGTATCTTTATTGGTTATAAAGATGGTGTGAAAGGTTATAAGATTTGGAACCCAGAAACTAAGAAGTCTGTTTACAGTCGAGATGTTGTTTTCAGAGAGGTAAAAGATGTTTCCAAACAGGAATTCCTACCAAGGCCAGAAAAACCTGAGAAAATAGAGATTGAGTTGGATGATGCAAAATCTGAATCATTTGAAGAAGACGAAGCAGAAGAATAAGAACCTCATACCCTAATATTGAGAAGATCAGTTAGGGAAATAAGGCAACCAGAAAGGTACATTCCACCTGATTTTCATTATGTTTTTTATTTATATATTACTGATGATGATCCCAAAACTGTCAGGGAAGCAGTGAATTCAGAGGATAATAAACTTTGGAAGAAGGCCATGGTTGAAGAAATGGATGCCTTGGATAAGAATTAGGCATGGGATATAGTTGAGTTTCCAGCTGGAAGAAAATATGTTGGTAGCAAATGGTTGTTTAAGAAGAAGTTTAATGCAGAAGGAAAAGTGGAGAAATACAAAGCTCGATTAGTAACAAAAGGTTATTCCTAGGTAGAGGGAGTTGACTTTGGTGAGATTTTTTCTCTTGTTGCCAAGTTAACTTCTATTAGATTTCTTTTATCTATTGTTGTTGATTTTGATCTTGAAGTGGAACATATGGATTTGGAGACATTATTCCTACATGGGGATCTGGAAGAAGAAATCTACATGAAGCAACTAGAAGGATTTGTAGTGAAGGGAAAGAAAGAGTTGGTTTGTAATCTAAAGAAGTCACTATATGGTTTGAAGCAATCACCTAGGATGTGGTACCAAAATTTTGACACATACATCCTTAGATTGGGATTTGTGAGAAGCAGGGCTGATCACTGTGTATATTCCAAGCATGTTGGTAATCACTTCATTTATGTAGTGTTGTATGTTGATGACATATTGCTGGTAGGAAATAACATGGATGTTATCAAGGAGTGAAATCACAATTATCCTCCAAATTTGACATGAATGATCTCGGTGTTGCGCACTTCATTATGGGAATGGAGATTAAAAGAGATCATGCCAACATAAAACTATGGTTGAATCAGAGAAAACATGTTGATACGATATTGCATAGGTTTAATATGCATGGAAGTAAACCGGTCAAGGTTCCTATTCCTATAGGTGTAAATTTATCTACAGATCAGTGTCCCAAGACACTGGAAGAAGACGAGGACATGTCCTGTGTCCCATATGCCAGTACAGTTGGTAGTTTTATGTATGCAATGGTCTGTACTAGACCGAACATTGCACATGCAGTGGGATTTTTGAGCAGGTATATGTCAAAACTAGGGAAGGAGCATTTGACAACAATAAAGAGGGTCTTCATGTATTTGTGTGGCACTACCAATTATGGATTATGATACCAAGGAAGACCAGGATTGGACAGAGTGGTGGACATACATGGATTTGTTGATGCAGACTGGGCTGGATATCTAGATCGCAGAAGATCTACAAGTGGGTATGTGTTTAACCTATTTGGAGGAGAAATCAGTTGGATGAGAAAAAGACAGGCTGTAGTTGAACTCTCAACTATAGAAGCTGCATACATGGCAACCACTCATGTAAGAAAGGAAGCAATGTGGTTACATAGATTGTGTTTAGGTATTGGCTTGGTACAATAAGCAGTGAGATTAGATTGTGACAATCAGAGTGCAATCTTCCTGGAAAAGAACCCAACTTATCATTCGAAGACAAAGCATATTGATGTTCAATATCACTTTGTGAGAGACATGGTTGAAGAAAAGAAGGTGTTGCTGGAAAAGGTTGACACTTTGAAGAATGTTGCAGGTTCATTGACAAAGTCTGTGAGCACAGAAAAGTTCTCCTGGTGTAGAGTAACAATGGGCATTGCTGCCCTGGATTGTTGACTATATAATCCTGTGGACCCGTGGATGCAAAGAAAACAACAAGTGGGAGAATGTTGGATATGTGTTATATTCTTTGCACATGTGTGTGTGGGCATGTCAGATTCGACAACTACGTTTGACGATCCTAATTTTTGGGCGTTTTTTTCTATTTTAGCGGATTTTGCTATTTTTAGTTGTTTTCTAAATTAATCCCGGATTAAGGGATTATGGTTTTGGTAGCTACGAAATACCTAAAACATTGTATATATTGTATGGTTAATGGTGAAATTAATACAATGAAGATTGGAAAGGTGCGCAACCAAGGAATGATGGTTTTCTCCCAGTTAAGGGTTTCCACTGTAAATCTCTGTGTACTATGTGTATGAGTCATTGATTAATTTATGTTTTTCTTAAGAATCTGTATGCATTGCTTTACTTCACAGGTTTAAAACTTACAAATTTACTTCCCACAAATTCAATGAGTTTTGTGAAACTCATGGAATCAAAAGACACTTTTCTTCTCCAAGGACTCCTCAACAAAATGGAGTTGTTGAAAGAAAAAATAGAATTGTTCAAGAGGAAGCTATAACTATGCTAAATGAATCCAAGGTACTAGATATATATTGGAGAGAAGAAGTGTATACAACTGTATACATACTTAACATAGGACAACTTATATTCAACTATGAAAAAACACCATATGAGTTATGGTATGGTCGACTAGTATCAATTAAGCATTTCAAAGTGTTTGGGAGCAAATTCTACATAAAAAAAGATGATGAAAACCTAAGAAAATTTGATTCTAGAATCGATGAAGGCATATTTATTGTTTACTCGTCCACAAAAAAGGCCTATAGATGTTAGAATCTAAGGCTACACAAGATTGTGGAAAGTGAAAATGTAAAAGTGGATGATCTAAAAACAAAAGGGATCAAATCTCAAGTTGATCAACAAATTGATGAAGGAATAAGAGATGATGATGAAAAAGAAAGTATAGATATACAAGAGGAAGACTCACAATTTGAAGAAGAAAAGGGCAAAGAAGAATCACAAGAAAATGCAAAAGAAGAATCACCAAGACAAGTTACAAAAACACCATCAAGGAAAGTACAAAGAGATCATCCAGAAAGTCTAATCCTTGGTAATAAAGGTGTTGGAGTTGAAACAAGAAGAAAACTAATGTACAAATCAGAACAATCCTTACTATCCTTAATAGAACCCAAAAAATTTGTAGAGGCTAGTAAATATGAAGACTAGATCAAAGCCATGAATGAAGAGCTGGATCAAATAGAGAAAAACAAGACTTGGGAACTTGTCCCAAGACCAAAAAATAAAAATGTTGTAGGGACCAAGTGGATCTTTAAAGATAAATTTAATGAAGATTGTCAAGTTATAAGAAATAAAGCAACACTGGTGTGCAAAGGGTATGCACAAGTATAATGGATTGACTTTGAAGAAACCTTTTCTCCAGTTGCAAGAATGGAAGCCATCATATTATTTCTAGCATACTCATGCTTTAAATTTTTTAAAATCTATCATATTGATGTAAAGTATGCATTTATGAATGGAGACCTAAAATAATAAGTCTACACATAGCAACCAGAAGGATTTGAACAACCAGGAAAAGAAGAACAACTGTATATATTAAAGAAGATACTCTATGGAATTAAGCAAGCACCCAGAGCATGGTATGCTAGACTGGATAAGTACCTACTACAACAAGGATTCAAAAGAGGCATGTCTAAAAGAAATATCTATCTTAGAATTGAAAAAGATAGTTTGTTAGTCATAATGGTCTATGTGGATGAGATCATATTTTGTTGCAACAATGATGAATCAAGTCATAAATTTTCTCAAGAAATGTCAAAAGAGTTTGAAATGTTTATGATGGGAGAGATAACTTTCTTCCTTTAACTTCAAATCACCGAGTCACCAAAAGGAGTGTTTATTACTCAATTCAAATACCTGAAAGAGATATTTAAAAAGTTTGGAATGGTTAAAATTGCACTTGTTAGCACTCCAATGACAACCAACTGCAAACTCAACAAGGAAGATGAGTCACCTTATATAGATTCAACTCTCTACAGATTTATGGTTGGGAGCCTACTATATTTGACTGCATCCATACCTGATATCATGCAGGAAATAGGAATTGTGGCAATGTTTCAATCATCTCCCAAGGAATCACATGTGATGGATGTCAAGAGAATATTTAGATATCTTAAAGGCACATCAGAATTTGGCTTATGGTATCGAAGGAATAAAGGATTTGAACTAATTTCCTACACAGATGCTGATTGGGATGGTAGTGTGGATGACAAAAAAATCACTAGTGGAAATTCATTTTTCTTAGGAGAATGTATAGTCTCATGGTCAAGTAGAAAACAATAATCAATTTCACTATCTACAACAGAGGCTGAATATATTGCAGTTTTTGAATGTTGCACTCAAATATTGTGGATGATACAAACATTGGAGGATATTAAAATTAAATGTAATCAATCGACACCTATCTATTTTGACAATATAAGTGCCATCAACATCTCCAATAATCCAATGATGCTTGCAAAGACCAAACATATACCCATCAAGTATCATTTCTTGAGAGAACAAGTTAGTGACAAAAAGGTTAGATTGGAGTATGTTAGTTCAAAGGAGAATATAGTAGACATATTCACTAAACCTCCGTCTAAAGAATAATTTGAACATCTAAGGAAAAAGCTGGGAGTAATCTCTCTATAGTAAAATACAAAATCACGATGACAGGGGAGAAACGTTGACATGGGGAGATGTAAAAAATATAGGATGGAAAAAGGTTCATTGAAAAACAAAAGGTTGTTGACAGGGGTAGAAAGAAAAATAAAATGACAAGTACTCTCACTCAAAACAAAATAAGGTTGAGCAATAGACAATTGATGATGAACCTCATTCTGGAGAAAATAATGGTAAAACAATTACTTATTGTTAAGGGAGATTTTTTTTTATGATGTGTTGTCATCGATGCCAAAGGGGGAGATTGATGGAAATATCATGTTGGCATTGATGCCAACATGGAGACAAAAAGTACCATAGTGAAGTATGACATGGAACTGCAATGAAAGCTACATGAATACTGAGTTACATAAACACAATGGACTACCATAATACAGGGGATCGCCTAGTCAAGTGCTTTGAAAGAATAAAAATGAAAGATTGAGAAAATTTCGATTACTACAATGGTCGAGTCAATTTGTCATGATGACTGTATATTCTGTTGAGATAGGATCATGATGAACACAACGAATACTGAAAATTTTCCATCTTGAGTGATTTCTTGTGCACTATCATTTCAGAGTGTAGTCAAAGGGAATTTTGTTCATGCATCACCGAGAACCCTTGAGTCTGTCAGATCAATACGATAGTCGATATTTCGTAGAAAGTTTTGGTCATCATTCTTGCCAGGCCCAAGTTGGACGACTCTTCAAACCCAAACAATTTAAAGTAGTCACCAATGGTTAGATCCACTCAGGTAGTCAATTGTTGAATAAATTTTCTTTGATGTCATAGGTTAGTAAGTGATCAAATATATGTCAAAGGTTAGTAAGTGATTAAATATAAATGTGACTTTGGTATCAATTTAATAAATATAAAAGTGGAAAAGTTAAGTGGAAATGAAGTTTATGCAAAAGTGGAAATGAAAGTGGATTATATATATATATATATATATATATATATATATATATGACTTTAATAAATAACAAAAGTTGAAAAGTTAGGTGGAAGTGGAGTTCACGTAAAAGAGGAGTAAATATAAAAGTGAAATTGGATTAGAGAAAAAGGTAAAAATGAAATTGGATTAAAGAAAAATGTAAAAGAAAAAGGGTAAAAGTGAAAATGCACATGGTATTTGCAAACCATGGTAGTATTTACCCATGGTAAGGTAAAAAGTGAATTAAAAATTAAAAAGGGGAAAAGTAAATTATTATTTAAAAAGGTCGCGACTTTTAAAAAATAATATGACTTTTCATATAAAGATTATTGAAAAGTCACAATGGCTTATTATATTGAAAAGCCACATACTTATAATGAAGAGATACATTCCTATATTGAATAGGTGAAACTATTCAGTTCTACATGACCATTGGAAGACTATATAAACATAAATTCTTATTGAAAGAAGGTGTGTCTCTGAGGATGAAATCTAAAGATCAATAACAGAGTAAGAGGCCAAGAAAGTAAATGAAGATATGCAACAAAATCCAAAGAAGATTATGAAGATGAATATTAAAGTACTTATCATATAAAGGGAGGTTGGGTGGTGCTAGGGCAGGTTGGAGCCTACAAAGGAGGTTGTAGCCTCCTTCCAGTTGAAGCTGGTAAACCAAGGTGTTGCAACATATTTTTAGTTGTAGTAGAAGAAACTAGGGAGTAGGTGCTAATAAAATCTAGGGGGTCGTAGCCTCCTTATAGTTGGTGTTAGTAAAACAGGGAATTGACATTTCCTTTGGAGTTGGAGCTCATGAATTAAATGTAATCCTTATTAAAAATAAAAAAGAACAATTGTGATTATTTCCAAGTTGGTTTTTTCACGTTAAATTCTGTATACTGTATATTTTTGTTGATGTTTTTTTTTTATTTGATAAAATTAATATTTTAGTGGTTTTAAATTGTTGAAAAAGGATAATACTGATTCACCCCCCCTCTCAGTATTAAAAAATATTCCAACACATAATCCGTGACAACATTCTAAACTAGGTTTTTGTTCAGAACACTCTTTTCAAAGATGATGGAGATGATGTTTCCTATTCATACCAACAACTAGAACATGAGCCACTCAGTGAGCTAGCCACAGATTCAAGTACATATGAAGTTCAAATTCCTCTTTCCAAGTGAGTCATCGGACCTTGGGAAGAAATCAGGTACAACAAGCACAAAACCAGTCTTGGATATGAAAATGATGTCACCTTTCATAATATGGATTACAACAAACCGATCTAGTTTTAGAGTGCTAGATTGCTTCATGAAAGTTCAGATTCACCTGCTCCAGTTCAAGAGAAGATTCATATATGCCAACATTGTCAGTGAGTTGGCCACACGGAATATCAGTGTTTCAATATTCATCCTTGCAAGAATTGTGGACATCACAATCATCCTTCAAATAAGTGTTTCAAATGCAGGACAACTGCAAGAGTAAAGAACCACTATGGGTGGATTCGTTCTTGGCGATGGTCATCGATAGTCAATAAGAGGCATTCATACCTACAAATTCACTCTTGAGTATTGATGCATATTGCAATTAAAGGATTTTCATCTTCTCACCTTGTACTTGACAGGGGGGAACAACATCAACGATTGATAGTCATGCTTCAATTTTCGAAGTCTTGTCAATTGAGAAACAACAAGTGATTGGAACAAACGAGAGTGATTGGTTTGTGGTTTTCCTTAAACTGCCTCTTAGTATAAGACTTGCAGCTTCTGCTAGACAACAATTTGTAGTTTTCCTTAAACCTCCACTTGGTAGAATAATTTCAACTTATTCTACATCACAATTTATGGCATCGAGAGCACTTCCAATTAGCATAAGACATTAGCTTTTAGCTTCTAGTTAACTTAGGAAATGTTCCAGGAATCATTGAGCCTAAAGCAGGGTTTCATATTTTGTAGTCATCCTTAAACCACCATATTGGTTTGGGGTCTTCCTTAAACCACCATCATCATTTGGTTTGTGGTGATCCTAAAACCATGAGATTTAGAGAGCACATTCAACCATCAACAATTGTACACTTCTATACTTCAACTGCCCACTTTCAGATATCATCTCTCACCTTGGACTCATATACACCCCTTCGAATCAAGGGGGGGCGGAATGTTGGAAATGTAATCCATTAGAGTTACGAGCTTGATGGAATATGAAGAGTCAAGATATTGTAACATATGTCAAGAGACACATTGGAATACAAATCCAATCGTCAACATCATTGTATTTATATTTGTATCATATTGATGAATATATGAACTACATGCTTATATAAATCACGCGTCTAACATGTATAATATACATTTAGGGTGTTTATCATCTCATTGGAAATATCTAATCGAGAAGGACAATTATTGGAAAGGCCCAGGAATTCCATTACAACCTGAGGCCCCCGATTGTCCAAAAACATCGTTTAGGGCCTTAAAAGTTTAGGACCTGAAAATCATAACAAAAAGGACCAATATGGAGAACCATGATGAGTCAGTGGAAGAGGTGGGTGGCCACTGATATCCACCTAGATCAAAATATCAACAATCATCCTCAATGGCATGATTGTTTCCACAATGCCTCTTCCACCATTCACTATGAAAATGAAAAAAACCTATGGTATTCTACCAATCATTATTTTCTTGGAGACTTGACTGCTTCTACCCAAGAAATTGCATCCTTTCTCATGTTGGTTCAATTAAGGGAAGTGTGGGAAACAATTTTGAAAATAGAACACCCAGTAACCAAGAGAATAACAATTAAGCAATTGATAGAGATTGCAATGCCTCCTACAACCATGTACGACCTATGGGTGATCAAACTCCATTTAATATCTATGTACAGGCTCAAGGGACCAACCGATGTTTCTTACACGTTGTTGGAGATGTGTACAACCTCATGCTTAATGAATTTCATTGTGTATGGGTTGTCCAACCACCAATGATCTTCAATGTCTCATGATGAATGGAATTATGAGTAATTCATCGTAAACACAACTGGGAATTCTTCCTTAGTACCATTGACACACCCAAAACAATATATTAACTACAAATAAGAGCAACTGATAAATCACATATAAGGGAATTCTTACGATTAGTAAAATCAATCACATATGGACATAGATATTTTACCTTGGAAACCCAAACGAGAAAACCAACTTTGAATGGTTTCTTAGTTTTCATTTTAACAGCCTCTAGTTTTCTACTTGGCCCGAAGTCCTTTGAGAATGAAATTACAAAAATAAATAGCGAGAGTTGGGGTAATGGGAAAGACAATTGTTGGGTATGTGTTATATTATTTGCATGTGTGTGTAGGGGTGCATTGGATTTGACGATGGGATTCC
>ML787680.1:341851-354589 GCA_009831015.1 Picea engelmannii | reverse complement strand
CCTTCGGCTTTGGGGAAATTCCCTGAAATGTTTTTTGGGTAGTTTTTGCTATTTTAGCCTTTTTTTGCTATTTTTAGCGGTTTTCGAAATTAATCCTAGATTAAGGGATTATGGTTTTTGTAGTTGTAGAATACCTAAAACATTGTATATATTGTATTGTGAATGGTTGAATTAATACAATGAAGATTTGAGAGGTGTGGCATAAGGGAAGGATGATTTTCTCTCAGTTAAGGGTTTCCAGCGTAAATCTTTGTGTACTATGTTTATGAGCCATTGATTAATTTGTGTTTTTTTATTAAGAATCTATATGCATTTCTTTATTTCACATTTAAAAAAATTACATGTGGTGTCAACACACGTTTTTGGCTTCAGGGGGATGCCTTTGTTGTTGAGGGTTTGGTTCGGTCTTGATAGATCAAGTTTATCTTGGGTTTGTGATAAACCTTGGTTTAATGGGAGCTTTGCAATGGTGATTCATGTGTTGAAAGATAATTGTGAGTATTTCTAGAATCAATATTGAGAAGTTCAACAATAAAAACTTTGATCTATGGAAGCTCAATATGGAGGACCTTCTTGTATAAAACAAACAATGGATCTCTATGGATCCTGATACACAACCTATTGGTACACAAACTACTAGTAGTCAATCTACTGGTATGTCGAAAGAATATTGGGAGAAGCTGGATAGAAGAACAAGGAGTACAATTTGACGATTCCTAATAGATTCAATGTTACTGAATGTGTCGGGAGAATCCACAACCAAGGAAATATAGGACAATTTGGGGAATTTGTATCAGTCAAAGTCCCTGGTAAACCAATCGTTTCTTCAAAAGAAGCTATATCATCTTAGGATAGAAGATGAAAATTCTATGACAAAGCATCTAAATTACTTCAATACTCTAGTAAGTCAACTTGTCTCTATTAATATTATGATTGCAGAAGAAGATAAGTGTATTACTTTGTTATATTCTTTTCCAGACTCCTGGGATAATATGGTTGTAGCAATTGGTAGTACCACTCAATTTTCATTAAAGTATGAGGATGCGGCTTCATCCTTGTTATCCGAAGAGATGAGGTAGAAAATCATGGATAATCATAACACATATTCTTTATTTGTAATAGGTTGTACCCAATATAGGCATACAAATAACTTTTTAGGAGGGGGGAGATCTAAATATAAAGGTATATCTAAATCCCCAAGAAGATCTTTGAGAAAATTATGGAAATGTGGTAAAGCTGGGAATTATAAGAAATATTGTAGGTCTAAGAATGTTGATAAAGAAAAGGGATCTGATGATGCCTCTTCCACAGAGGAGAAAAAATCCACAGAAGGAGGTGATGTTCACTTGGGATTTATAGGTACACATGCAAATTGTGATGTATGGTTGATTGAATCAGGTGCATCATTTCATATGACTCCTCACAGGGAATGGTTCTGTGAATATGAAAAGTACAATGGTGGTGATGTACTTCCAGGAGATGACTCAACAACCAAAATCAAGGGACGTGGAAGGGTTAAGTTGTCATTGAAATATGGGAGGATAAGAACTTTACCTGGGGTTCTTAACATTCCAAATCTATCCAGGAGCCTAATACCTATAAGTAAGTTGGATGATGCAGCTGTGGATACTTTATTAGGAAAGGGCACTTGCAAGATGGTATGAGGATAAATGGTGTTGATGAGGGGATTTTGGTGTGGAACTCTGTACAAGTTGTTGGGAAGTACTTATATTGATGGGTGTAATAGTTCTACTATCCATGAGTAGAGAAATAAAGAAGACATGATCCATACTATCCCTCGAAAGAAGACCATGTTGTGGCATCAAAGACTGGGACATGTTGGAGAAAAGGTCCTTTGAACACTACATGATAAAGGTATGGTTGAAGGTATGTCTAATTGCACCTTGGATTTTGATTTCTGTGAACAATGCATCCATGGTAAACAAAATTGAGAAAGATTCCCATTTGGTGCTACACGAGAAAAAATGATCTTAGAGTTGACACACGATAATGTGTTCAGACTTGTGCATGTTCCATCACTAGGTAAATTTGTGTATTATGTTTCAGTCACATATTCTTTCTCAAGGAACACATGGATTTATTTTCCTAGGAATAAATCTGAGGTATTTGATAAATTTAAAGAGTTTAAGGCTCCGGTAGAAAATCAGACAGAGAATAAAATAAAGGTGTTAAGGAAAAATAATGGTGGATAATTATGCAAGAATAAATTCGAAGAGTTCTACAAGAAGTGCAGTATAGAAAGGCATAATACTACTCCATACACACCTCAGCAGAACAAGGTTGTAGAAAGGATGAATAGGACGTTGATGGAAAAAACAAGGAGCATGTTTAGTGGTGTTGGGTTAGGAAAATAATTCTAGGCAGAGGTAGTGGGTACTACATGTTACCTGGTAAATAGATCGCCCTCATTAGCGCTAGTGGAAAAAAATATGCATGAAGTATGGATTGGTAATAAACCCTCTCTTGAACATATTAGAGTGTTTGGTTGTGATGCTTATGTACATGTTCCAAAGGAAAATGGGAGTAAGTTGGATAATAAAGCTGAAAAGTGTATCTTTATTGGTTAGAAATATGGTATGAAAGGTTATAAGATTTAGAACCCATAAATTAAGAAGATTGTTTATAGTCGAGATGTTGTTTTTAGAGAGGTTAAATATGTTCCCAAACAAGAATTCCTACCAAGGGAAGAAGAACTTGAGAAAATAGAGTTTGATTTGGATGATCCAAAATATGACTCAACAAAAGAAGATGAAGTAGAAGAAGAAGAAAATCATACCCCAATATCGAGGAGATCAGTGAGGGAAATAAAGAAACTAGAGAGGTATAGTCCACCTAATTTTCATGCTAATGTTTCTTTATATATTATTGATGATGATCCCAGAACTGTCAGGGAAGTAGTGAATTGAAAGGATAGTAAACTATGGAAGAAGGCCATGGTTGAAGAGATGGATGCCTTGGGAAATAATGTGGCATGGGATCTAGTTGATTTGCCAACTGGAAGAAAGGCCATTAGTGTAAAATGGGTGTTTAAGAAGAAGTTCAATGCAGAAGGAAAAGTGGAGAAATACAAATCTTGGTTAGTAGCAAAAGGTTATTCCTAGGTAGAGGGAATTAACTTCTATTAGATTTCTTTTATCTTTTGTTGCTTCTTTTGATTTTGAAGTAGAACATATGAATGTGAAGACAACATTCCTACATGGGATCTGGAAGAAGAAATCTACATGAAGAATCCATAAGGATTTACAACGAAGGGAAATAAAGAGTTGGTCTGTAAGCTAAATAAGTCACTATATGGTCAAAAGTAATCACCTAGGATGTGGTACCAAAAGTTTGACACATACATCCTTGAACTGGGATTTGTGAGAAGAAGGGTTGATCACTATGTATATTCCAAGTAGGTTGGTTACAAGTTCATTTATGTAGTGTTGTATGTTGATGGCATGTTGCTGGTAGGAAACAACATGGATGTTATCAAAGAGGTGAAATCACAACTATCCTCCAAATTTGACATGAAGGATCTCGGGGTTGCTAACTTTATTCTTGGAATGGAGATTAAAAGAGATCGAGAAAACATGAAACTATAGTTGAATCAAAGAAAATATGTTGAGACAATATTCCAAAGGTTTAATATGTAGGAAAACAAACTGGTCAAGGTTCTGTTGACAGGTCCAAATTCGCCCGACAATAGTAAGGGGTTCTCCCCAGTAAGAAGTCCCAATTATACCTCTCACCGTTTGGAATAGGGAACCCATCCAGATTCTGGTCTGACAACCATTATTGGTTTCATTCTACCAGTTGTGACCCGTTCCATCAATGAGGGTTAGTGATGGGTGGTTATGCAAACAAAATATGTAGAAGAAGACTATCTAAATGCGTTGGCATGGTTTCAGACAGAGGCAGATTATGTGTGTTTTTCATTGATGACAAAGATCAACACGATCAACAACAGAACAATAATGACATGGCAATGGAAAGATCAATAGCGAAGAGCAACAATGATTGTTGGATCCCTTTCATAATTCCCAATGACTGTCAGATCTGAATTCAGATAGGAGGAGCACGCAGTAGAAGAGAACAGATATCAGGCGTCATATCTGAGCACGAAGATTGACCATTGTTGGATCCATAAGAAGGAGCATGATCTTTATGTGCAAGATGAAGCGGGCCTACAAAATTCCAAAGGTAGGAGGACCATCCATAGTCAAGGACACGTGGCGAGCGACTAGAATTTCGCTGACTTGCACATTGGAGGAGTCAACAGAGCATGGTGTGGGAACTCATGATTTATGAAATCCTGAAATGATTCGGGCCTTCAGATCGAGGATTGATCTGGAACATTGGATCGAGGTATGTTGTGGATCATTGGATGCAGAGGACACGTGGCGAGTGATTGGTATTTCACTGACTAGAAAGTCAAAGGAAGGAAATGCTCTAACCTTCCAACTCGTGATATGCGAAATTGCGATAAGGTCTGGCTCGTGGTCACAGAAAAGGTCACATCATCGACAATTGGAGAAACGAGCTAGCATAGCTAGGCTCCATTTTGGGTACTGGGAGTTGGAGGAGTCAAGGAAGAAACTCACGGAAGAAACGTCGATATGCAAAATCACGATAAACATTCCTGGCCGTTGGATGCAGACTACATGTGGCGAGAGGTAAGATTTTCACTGACTAGAAAGTCAAATAAAGGAGGAGCTCTATCCTTTAAAATCGCGAAATGAAAAACCACAGTTCAATCTGAATCACTGATCAAGGGAGAGCATGGACCATTGATCTGGCTTCATTTCAGAGTTTTGGATACCAGGAGTTGGAGGAGTCAAGGAAGCAACTCACGACAGAAATACCAATATGAGAAATCACGAAACACTCTCGTGCTTGGCCCCTAGTCATAACTTATGGTCACATCGACGAAGGGTTAAGGGAAGGAGATAATTGATAAGCTCCATTTCGGGGATCACAACTTGGAGTGTCGAGACCCTTCATCATAGGAATGCTGAAATGTGAAATTGTGAAACGCCTTTTGGCGTAGGCTGTGGTCACCGCTGGTGGTCATGAGAGGGGAAGGAGCTAGCATAGCTAGGCTCCATTTCGGGTACCGAGAGTCAAGGAGTCAGGGAGACTCACGGCATAATCCCCAAATAACGAATCACAAAATCTCTTTATGGATAAGCGCTTGGTCATCACCGTGGGAACGTGAAGGAAGGAGCTTGCAAGTTGCAAGGCTCCATTTCATGATCGAGAGTTGGAAGAGTCAATGTGACTCACAACAAAATTCGTGAAATGCGAAACCAAAGTGCCTCTTGATTAGCCCCGTGGTCACAACCAGTGGGCATATGGGATAAATGTAAGATCATGTGGATTTAATCCAACAGTGCTGGTTAATTGGAATTTGATTGAAGGGCTACTGTATCACCTCACAATTAATTATCCAGTTAGCAGAACTGAATCATAGTTCTTGGATGTTTGGTGATTAAGTTGTTGAGGCATTTTTCTTGGATATTCAAGGTGTAAATGATTTTGTAGGAGATCATAAGAGTGACATGCAGCGATTGTGTAACTTTTTTTTTGGCTGTTCTGACTGAAAAATGAGTTGAACTGTAGAAAGGTAAAATTATAGTATGCGCAGTGTGAAGAAAACTTAGAGATGAGGAACATAAGATGAAAAAAACATAAAAGGTGAAGAGAGAAGAATGTGAACATATCAAAGAGCATGAGAAGGACAGAGAAAGAATAGATAGAAAGAGACAAAAATTCAAGCCAAGTATGAACAGAGAAGAAGAATAGTGTAGCAGAGAAGAATTGTAGAACAGTGAAGAAGTGGTAAGAATTGATATATCTGTATTGTTGGTTATTCAGTCATTTATTTATAATTAGGGAGGTAGGGTGGTGCTAGGGAGGAATTTGGTCCTTTGAAATTCAATTTGGTGCTTGAATAGTGGAAGTTGTATCTTCCATCTAGTTGTGGCTAGAAAAAATGGGTGGCAAGGTGGTGCTCGGGAAAAAACAGAGTTTTCTGTATGCAAGTTGGTGCTTGTATAAGTGGAAGTAGGTGCTTCCATCCAGTCGATGATGGAACACTCAGGGAGTTGGTGCTTCCTTCTAGTGGGTGCTATAGAAACCAGAGAGTTGGTGCTCTGAAATAAGTTGGAGCTTGAAAAATAGAGGTAGTAGCCTCACATTGATTTGGTGCTCAATTATAGATGATGTACAAAACTTAAAAGACTGCCTATCATTTCAAAGAAGAAGGAGTTTTCTCCCTTTATGGGTTTCCTCGTGAAAACTTGTCTCTGTGTATATCTTATGTGTGACTGATGCTCATTATTTATGTTGTCCATATGTTGTATAATATTTATGGTCACTTGGAGAAAGATTAAAAAATTCTTTAATAGACTTAAAATTGTTTACGCACAATAACAACTGATTCACCCCCCCTCTCAGTTGTCTTAGTAATTTCAACAATTGGTATCAGAGCGGGTTCCTTTTATTTAAAGATAGATCTGTAAGCTTAAAAATGACAATTCATGAAGGGACTTCAACCAATAAGCCTCCTCTGTTTGATGGAACAAATTTTTCCTTTTGGAAGGTTAGAATGAGAACATACCTAATGGCCTTAGGTGCTAATGTTTGGGATGTAGTAGAGACTGGATACATAAATCCTATTGTGCTATATTCCAAGGATGATAATTTAGAATTTATCTTTAATGATAAGCTAATGAATGCTATCTTGAATGGACTTGTAGAAGCTGATTTTTTAAAGGTGATGCATCTCCAAACTGCCAAAGAAATGTGGGATAAACTTATGAACAATTATGAAGGAAATTAGAAAGTAAAAGATGCCAAACTTCAAAGATATAGATTGAAGTTTGAATGACTAAAGATGAATGAAGACAAAATAGTCAGCAAGTATTTTTTAAGAGTTGAAGAGCTTGTGAATTCCATGAAGGGTCTTGGTGAGAAAATTGAAGAATCATTTTTAGTTAAGAAGATTTTAAGATCTTTGCTTGATAAATTTAATCCAAAAGTTTCTGCAATAGAAGAACTAGATGATCTTAAAACTCTGACCATTGATCAACTCCTAGGAAATTTAACTTCATATGAAATGAGAAATAGAAAAGATAAATCCATTACTAGAGAAGCATCTTTTAAAGCAGACAAGAATACTGATTCCGAATTAGATGATATTGAGGCAAAATTTGTGAGAAGGTTAAAGAAAGGATCAGGAAAATATCAAGGCAAGCTCACTTTCAAATGTTTTAACTGTGGTAATATAGGTCATTTTGCATCTAAGTGTCCTCACCAGAAAAAGGATCAGAACTCTGATGATGAAAAGAAATACAAATTTAAGAAATATAGTAAAAAGAAAAGTTTGTGTGCAAACAATGACAACTCCTCAGAAGACATAGATAGTGATTCATCCTGTGAAGACAAAGTGAATGATTTTATGCTTATGGCTATGGGAGATCTTGGTGATGAACATTCAAGAGGTAAAATGGATGACGAATAAGTTATGGTGGATATGGAAGGTTAATTAATCAGTGCTTTGGAAGAAATTGACAGACTCAGATGCAATAAGAGAAAACAAAAACGGTTGTTGTTGCAGTTTAAAATGAATGATAAAAAAAATGATGAAGACTTTTCTCTACTAAAAGTGGAGTTAGAAGAGGCAAAGAAAATAGAAGACATTCCGAAACAACAATTATTAGAGAATAAAGCAAGGTGTGAAGCCTTAGAATAAGAGATAGTAGAAACCATAAAAGAAATGGAGAAGTTTAAGGCATTGTATCACCAAAATCTATCAAGTATTAAAGCCTCAGAAGAATTAAGTTCCATTCTAAATCAGCAAAGGAATCCAAAGTTGAAATATGGCTTGGGCTATGAAGAAGGATCAAGTAGTGATCATCCAAGTAATACATAACCCATCAAGTTTTTCAAATCTACAATCATTGATAACAACCACTCTGTAGAAACAAAGAAAGAAAATCAGCCACCAAGAAGGAATGAAAGAAAAAGTACCAGAACCGAATCTGTAGATTAGAGAAACTATCAGCATGAAAGAAATCAACCTACTCAAAGAAGATAGTCTTTTACCAGGTACAAAGGATTTTTCTATGGATATTGTTTTTTCTGTTCTAACTTTGGTCACAAAGCTATAAATTGTTCTTTAATATTTAGATATGAACAATCAAGTTTTTCAAAGAATAATTATCTACCACCACAAAGATTGAGACAACCAAGCAACAAACAACCACAGATTATAAGTCATGTGATGACTGGGAGAAGGACACAGGTGAAACATAAAAATAGTTAAGAGCATAAAAATCATTATGATTTGTTATCCAGTTAAACATAATGTTACAACTACCATAATTATGGACATAAAGTTGTAGACTGTCGCTTAAGGAACTATAAGCTAGATCTGAATCCTGCTGCTGGAAATTTCAAGGTTTGGAAGAAGAAAGAAGATGACAAGTGTGGACTAGTGTTATCAAACCTAAGACAAAAGAATCCCTGGTATATTGACAGTGGATGTTCCAAACATATGACTAGAGACAAAAGTAAGTTTCTAACTCTAAGTGAAAACAAATCAAGAAATGTAACTTTTGGAGACGATGCACCAGGAAAAATAAAAGGTAAAGGAATGGTAAGTCTGAGTAATGGAAAAGGAAAAGATCAAGATGTGTTATTTGTAGATGGTCTGAAACATAATCTTCTTAGTGTCAGTCAAGTCTATGACCGAGGATGTGAAGTGGTTTTTACTTCTAAATATTGTAAAATAAAGTCTATGAATTTAGGACAATTGGTTGCAAAAGGGATAAGAACAAAAAATAATGTCTATGTGTTAAAAGAAGAAAAATAAGAATGCCACTTATGAAAGTATGATGAAAGATAGTTATGGAATAAGAGACTTGGACATCTAAATTTTGATCATATAATCAAACTTAGAAATAATGGGGCAGTAAAGGATCTTCCAAAGATATCAAATCCATATGATTCTTTTTGTAAACCGTGCTAGATAGGAAAGCTTACTCGGACATAGTTCAAATATAAAAACTTCCCTTCAACATAAAAACCTCTCCAATTAGTACATATGGATTTATGCAGACCATCAAGGAAAGAAGGTACAAGAAAAGAAAACTATTTTATGTTGATTATTGATGATTATTCTAGACTAACATGGGTTGCCTTTTTGAAGGAAAAATCTAAAGCATTTGAAAAATTCAAAATGTTTAAAGCTCTAACTAAGAATCAAACATGAAAAAGGTTGAAAGCAGTAAGGTTTGATAGAGGAGGATATTTTATCTCATGGAAATTCAAAGAGTTTTGTGATAAACATGGGATCAAAAGAGAGTACACAATCCCAAGGATTCCATAACAAAATGAAGTTGTTGAGAGGCAGAATAGATCAGTACAACAAATGACAAGATCAATGATGAATGAAAGGAATATACCTCAGACATATTGGGTGGAAGCAATCCATACAATTGTTCATGTTCTTAACAAATCTCATCTTAGGCCACATAGTGACAAGACTCCTTATGAACTATGGTTTGGAAGACCTGCTTCAATCAAGCACTTTAAAGTCTTTGGGAGTAAATGTTATATCAAGAATAATGATGAAAATATTGGCAAATATGATGACAGGGATGATGAAGGTATATTCTTAGGTTATGCTACAAACAGTAAAGAATACAGATGCTACAATAAGAGGCTGCATAAATTCGTTGATTGTATCGACATAAAGGTTGATGAAGAAGTCCTAATCAGAAATGTAAGCAATGTTGAACCAAGCACATAAGATATAGTTGAAGATGAAGATGAACACGTCCAAGGTGTTGGAGAATAACCCTAACTTACATTAGTTTATACCTAGATTAGACTCCTAGATCTTGGTTAATACATTCATTTACACTTTATTTCACCTAATTTGGCCACATAGAGAAGAAGGGCACCTCATCCCTAGATTTTAGGGAAAACTGCTAATTTTAGATCAAGACTCAACTCTCGGTTCTTGATTTTCTCGATTCATTCTTGATTTTCTTGATTTATTCATGATTTATTCCAACTCCCCCATGAAAAAACTCATATATTATTGGGGAATGTGCACCTCCTCTTTGAGTGAGAGATTTATTCCTTAATTAATGGTTTTTGCAGTTACTATTATTAGTAACTACTATTTTGGGTCAGTTAAGTGAGTTGGAACTGCTTCTCTTCTCAGTTAAGTGAGATTAAGTGAGCTAATGCACATCACTTAACTATTGTGTACATTAATGAGTTTGTGACATGTATCTTTAGTGGTCTAGGTTGAACTATGTGGTCTCCCTTAGCTTATGACACCTATTTTAGCTATTTCTAGCATTTTTTTTACTATAATTTCTATGTTGGAAATTCTATATATTCACCTCCTCTCTTCTTTTTGAGGATGGTTGCTCATGTATATTCATTTTTTATTAATATAATTATCTGATTTATGGAGAAAAAAATTTCTCTCATCTCTTGAATATCAACAAATTGTTTGTGTTCAATTTAACTAGAATTCTAGATCTATCGGGGTTTCTGGAGGAATTCTACATGGTATTAGAGCTAGATTGAATCTAGTGGATTGTACACGGTTTTATTTGTAGGTATAGATCATCAGGAGGTGCAGAAAGCAACAATGGATCATCTCTCTCAGCCCACAAAAATCATTCTAAATCCTTTCAATTACTTCGAATGCAAGATAGAGATCTCTCTACTCCTCCTAAGCAAAGGGCTTTACTGGGTAACAATGGGAACGGAGAAAGAACCGACTGCTGCAGTGGAGAAGATAAAGTATTTAAATAAATTAGATGAAGAAATTAGGTTGATATGTCTATCAATTTCCAGATATATCCTCTTTCATGTCAGTAGAGACACTACTCCCGAGGTGGTCTGGACCACATTGGAAGGACTATTCAGCAAGCAGGATGCAATGAGAGTGCATCAATTGGAGAATGAACTCATATCCCTAAGTCCAATTCATTTCAGAAACCTGAAAGAATTATTTACCAAGTTCAAATCCCTCCTCGTTGAACTTAATGCATGTGGAGTCATGAAAGAGGAAGAATAACTCATCCTTTCAATTCTTTCAAAACTAGGCCCTGAATATTCCGTATTTGTGTCATCTTTTCAGGCATCTAAATTGACTCAGGAAAAATGGAAAATGCCTCCATTGAATGATTTAATTGTAGCATTGAATCAAGAGCAAGCTAAGTTAGTCCAAATGGGTTCCATCAAGAATTCCAAGAACCAAGCACTTGCAGCTACTAATGCTCCAAAGAGCAGTGGAAAAGACAAGAAAAAAAGAACCGGTAATTTTCCTGAATCAAAGAAGGAGAGATCCACACAATCTTAAAATAACTCTTTTGAGCCTAAGGGTAAGAAGAATAAGGAAATAACACTTTTCATCTACTTTTCCAAAGGTTTTCATCCCGAAGAAAATTACATGAGGAAGAGTATTGATGAGATGGCTAAGCAATTGCAACAACACAATCTCACGGTGCCCGAAAATGAAAAGAAGAAAGATGATAACAGAACGGGAGGGAGAGAACGATATGGTCATGTTTTAATGGATGTCACATCCACTCCATCATCTTGGATCCTTGATTCAGGTGCATCAAACCATATGGCTACATCAAAAGATGAATTTTCCTCCATTGAAGAAAGCATCAGATCCCTAATTTACTTGGGAGATGCCACACCCGCAAAGGTGTGCGGAGAAGGAATTGTTGATATTAAAGGGGGATGATTCAAAAATGTTCTTCATGTTCCCTCGCTGTTCAAAAATATTCTCTCGATATATTGGATCACTCATTCCAGCTCTAGAAGGAAGGTGGAGTTCACTCCGGACTCTGCAGTGATTACTGACATTTCCATAGGCTCACAACTTGCACATGGAATTGCAGATCATGGTTCTCATTTGTATTTCTTCTCCCACTTTGTTCCTAAATCTATGAGCACTGTATTTCTATGAAAATCTAATGATATCAGTAGGTTATGGCATGAAATATTTTTCCATCTAGACTATAAGTACTTGCATCAACTCAACAAGGAAAACATGGTATAAGGATTGCCAACTATTAAATTCACAAGCGGTGTATGTCAAGGATGCATTCTTGGAAAGCATCCAGAGAAAAAGTTTGACAAAAGGAAGGCACAAAGAGGTTCTTCACCTCTTGGGATGATTCACAGTGACATCATGGGCCCATTCCTGTAGCCTTCAATTAGTAAGGCTCGATATGTACTCACCTTCATAGATGATTTCTCTCGCTTTACTTGGGTATTTTTTTTGAAATTAAAATCATAAGTATTTGACTGCCTTATAGAATTTAAAGCACTTGCTGAGAATGAGTCTGGGTGTAAGATTAAGATACTCCGTAATGATAATGGGGGGGATTATTTCAACAAATATGTGCAACAACTTTGTATTGATGCAGGTATACAACTACAACACACAGTGCCATATACACTATTAAGAACCAAACATCAATATAGCATAGAAAAACCTCAGGAAAAGTACTCAACACCTTGAAAAAGAGATAATTTCAGATAATAAGCTTCTTCGAGGGGGAAACCTCCTTTTACCCCACTTAAATGTTCAAGTACAAGATTATTCAAAATGAAAATGTCTCCTTGGTATATATAGGAGACTAGGAGGTATAATTACAACTAATGGCCTAAAGCCGACATAAATAAAATAAC
>ML787680.1:314927-328086 GCA_009831015.1 Picea engelmannii | reverse complement strand
CCTCATCCCTAGATTTTAGGGAAAACTGCTAATTTTAGATCAAGACTCAACTCCCGGTTCTTGATTTTCTCGATTTATTCTTGATTTTCTTGATTTATTCATGATTTATTCCAAATACCCCATGAAAAAACTCATATATTATTTGGGAATGCACACCTCCTCTTTGAGTGAGATATTTATTCCTTAATTAATGGTTTTTGCCGTTACTATTATTAGTAACTACTATGTCGGGTCAGTTAAGTGAGTTGGAACTGCTTCTCTTCTCAGTTAAGTGAGCTTAAGTGATATAATGCGCATCAATTAAATCTTGTGGACATTAATGATTATGTGACATGTATCTTTAGTGGTCTATGTCGAACTATGTGGTCTCCCTTAGCTTATGACACCTATTTTAGCTATTTCTAGCTTTTTTTGACTAGAATTTCTATGTTGGAAATTCTATATATTCACCTCCTCTTTTCTTTTTGAGGATGGTTTCTCATGTATATTCATTTTTTATTAATATAATTATTTGTTTTATGGAGCAAAAAATTTCTCTCATCTCTTGAATATCAACAAATTGTTTGTGTTTAATTTAACTAGAATTCTAGATCTATCGAGGTTTCTGCAGGAATTCTACACAAGGATCAGAAAGGGAAGAATCTGAATCATATGAAGATACAAATACTTAGGCTGACACAAATCAACAGAAACAAACAAAACCACCTCTCAGAATTGTTAGAAAGAATCATCCTGAAAATCAGATAATTGGAGATATAAATAAAGGAGTTCAAACAACAAGGAAATTGATTAAAGACTCATAACAATCTCATGTTGCCTTTTTATATATGATTCAACCTTAAAATTTTGATGAAGCTAGCCAACATGATGATTGGATTAGAGCTATGAATGAAGAGATTGATCAAATTGAGAAGAATAATACTTGGGAGCTTGTTCCTAGACCTGAAGATAAGAATGTAATAGACTCCAAATGGGTGTTCAAGAATAAAATGAATGAAAAAGGACAAGTTGTTAGGAATAAAGCTAGATTGGTCTGTAAAGGGTATGCACAAGTTGAAGGCCAAGAGCTTGATGAAAATTTTGCACCAGTGGAAAGATTGGAAGCCATCAGAATGTTTCTTGCATATTCATGTCATAAGAACTTTAAAGTGTATTAGATGGATGTTAAGTCAACATTTCTTAATGGAGATCTAGAGGAAGAAGTATATATGGAGCAACCTGAAGGATTCTCATTGAAAAATAATCCTGATTATGTTTGTAAGCTGAAGAAGGCCTTATATGGAATGAAACAAGAACCATGAGCTTGGTATTATAGGTTGGACAAATTTTTACAAGACAAAGGGTTCAAGAAAGGTACTGTTGACAACAATCTCTACATTAAGTCTGAAGGTGATAATTTGCTAGTTGTTTTAGTTTATGTAGATGATATTATTTTTGGCTATACTAATGAATCCTCTGTCCACTATTTTGCTAACTCTATGCAAACAAAGTTTGATATGTCCATTATAGGAGAATTGTCATATTTTATTGGTTTACAATTAAATCAAAGTTCTGGAGGAATATTTATCTCACAAGAAAAATATTTGAAAGGGATGTTGAAGAAATTTCAGGTGGAAGATTATTCTCATGTTAGTACACCTATGGTGGTTTGTTGCAAGCTCAATAAAGATGATATTTCACGTGATGTTGATCAAAGGACATATCGATCAATGATAGGCAGTCTTTTGTACATCACAACATCCTGTCCTAATATAATACAAGTTGTTGGAATGGTAGGTCGTTATCAGTCTGCTCCTAAACAAAGTCATTTAGTAGCTGTAAAGAGGATATTCAAATACTTGAAGGGAACAATGACCTATGGTATGTGGTATCCTAGAAATCAAAATATTCAGTTAACTTCTTATTCAGATGATGATTGGGAAAATTGTGTGGATGAGAGAAAGAACACCAATGGAGGTGCATTCTTCCTAGGTGATTGGTTGGTAGAATGGATTAGTAAGAAGCAGGGATCTATTTTCTTATCAACTACAGAGGCATAATACATTGCTGCTGCTACTTTCTGCACTCAGATTTTATGGATGATTCAAACTCTTGCAGATTTGAAGGTAAATTATACTGATCCGATTATAATTCTCTGTGATAACACTAGTGCCATTAGTGTCTCCAAGAATCCTGTTCTTCATTCAAAGACTAAGCATATCTCAATAAAATACCATTTTCTCAGAGAACAAGTTACAAACAAAGTTGTTCAGTTGAATTATATTCCTTCCACATAACAGATAGCTTACATCATTACTAAACTGTTAGAAGCAACCCCTTTTGGATATCTTCATCAAAAGTTGGGTGCTATAGCTTCCTTCATCTAATATATTCACCTGGTCAGGGGGAGTACTTATTGAATATCTTTTGTATTTCTAAGCTGTTGATAGTTGACAGGGGGAGTATGTACTGCAAAAACTCAGGGGGAGAGTGTTTCTTCTTTGACATTGATGTCAAAGGGGGAGAAAGTGTGGTAATTTCAAGGATTCTATAGTGGTATAGTTGGATGATCTTCAAGGGGTTGCCATCAATGCCAAAGGGGGAGATTGTTGGCATGGTTTCAGAAAGAGGTAGAGTATGCATGTTTGTCATTGATGGAAAAGATCAACACGATCAACAACGCAATGATAATGGCATAGCAATGGCAAGATCAAAAATGAAGAGAAACAATGATCATTGGATCCCTTTCAGAATTCCCGATGACCATCATATATGAATTCAGATAGGAGGAGCGCGCAGTAGAAGAGAAAAGATCTCAGGCGTTAGATATGAGCCCGAAGATCAATCGTCATTGGATCCATAAGAAGGAGCATGATCTTTATGGGAAAGTGAAGTGGGCCTAAAAAATTATGAAGGAAGGAGGACCGCCCATCGTCAAGAAGGACACGTGGCGAGGGACTAGAATTTTGCTGATTTGCACATTGGAGGAGTCAATGGAGCATGGTGTGGGAACTCGTGATATGAAAAATCCAAAAATGATCTGGACCGTCAGATCGAGGATTGATCTGGACCATTGGATCGAGGTATGTTTTGGATCGTTGGATGCATAGGACACATGGAAAGAGATTGGCATTTCACTGACTAGAAAGTAAAAGGAAGGAAATGCTCTAACCTTCCAACTCGTGATAAGGTCTGGCCCATGGTCATAGAGAAGGTCACATCATCGATGAATGGAGAAATGAGATAGAATATCTAGGCCCCATTTCAAGTACCGAGAGTTGGAGGTGTCAAGGAAGAAACTCACGGCAGAAACGCCGATATGCGAAATCGTGATAAACATTCCTGGCCATTGGATGTAGACTACACGTGGTGAGAGGTTAGATTTTTGCTGACTGGAAAGTCAAAGGATGGATGAGCTCTATCCTTTGAAATCGAAAAATGTGAAACCTCGGTTCAATCTAAGCCGTTGATCAAGGGAGAGAGTGGATCGTTGACCTGGCTCCATTTCAGAGTTTTGGATACCGGGAGTTGGAGGAGTCAAGGAAGCAACTCACGGTAGAAACCCCAATATGCAAAATCGTGAAACACTCTCGTGCTTGGCCCCTGGTCATAACTTATGTTCACATCAATGAATGCTTAAGGAAATGAGATAATTGCTAAGATCCATTTCGGGGATCGCAACTTGGAGTGTCGAGACCCTTCATCACAGGATTGCTGAAATGCGAAATTGCGAAACGCCTTTTGGCGTAGGCTGTGGTCACCACTGGTGGTCATGAAAGGGGAAGAAGCTAGCATATCTAGGCTCCATTTCGGGTACTGGGAGTCAAGGAGACTCACGGAAGAATCCCCGAATCACGAATCGTGAAAGATCTTTATGGATAAGCACTTGGTCATCTCCATGGGCATGTGAAGGAAGGATCTTGCAAGTTGCAAGGCTCCATTTCATGACCGAGAGTTGGAAGAGTCAATGTGCCTCGCAACAAAATTCGCAAAACGCGAAACCAAAGTGCCTCTTGATTAGGCCCGTTGTCACAGCTAGTGGGCATATGGGATAAACACAATATCCTGCAGATTTAATCCAACGGTGCTGGTTAATTGGAATTTGATCGAAGGGCTACTGTCTCACCTCACGATTAATTATTCAGTTAGCAGAACTGAATCATAGTTCTTGGACGTTGGTGATTTAGTTGTTGAGGTGTTTTTCTTGGAGATTCGAGGTGTAACTAATTTTGTAGGAGAGCATAAGAGTGACATGCAGTGACTGTGTAACTTTTTTTTTGGCTTTTCTGACCGAGAAATGAGTTGAACTGTAGAAAGTTAAAATTACAGTATGCGCAGTGTGAAGAAAACTCAGAGATGAGGAACAAAAGATAAACATAACATAAAAGGTGAAGAGAGAAGAATGTACACATATCAAAGAGCATGAGAAGGAAAAATAAATAAAAAATAGAAAGAGACAGCAAGTCAAGCCAAGTATGAACATAGAAGAAGAATAGTGTAGCAGAGAAGAATTGCAGAACAGTGAAGAAGTGGTAATAATTGATATATCTATATTGTTGGTTATTCAATCATTTATTTATAATCATGGAGGTAGGGTGGTGCTAGGGAGGACTATGGTACTCTAATATTCAAGTTGGTGCTTGAATATTGGAAGTTGTATCTTCCATCTAGTTGTGGCTAAAAAAATAGGGTGGTAGGGTGGTGCTCGAGAAAACACAGAGTTTTCTGTATGCAAGTTGGTGCTTGTATAAGTGGAAGTAGGTGCTTCCATCCAGTCTGTGCTGGAACACTCAGGGAGTTGGTGCTTCCTTCTAGTGGGTGCTAGAGAAACCAGAGAGTTGGTGCTCTCAAACAAGTTGGATCTTGTAAAACAGAGGTAGTAGCCTCACATTGAGTTGGTGCTCAATTATAGATGATGTACAAAACTTAAAAGTCCACCTATCATTTCGAAGAAGAAGATGTTTTCTCTCTTTATGGGTTTCCTCATGAAAACCTGTCTCTGTGTATATCTTATGTGTGACTGATGCTCATTATTTATGTTGTCCATATGTTGTATAATATTGATAGTCACTTGGAGAGAGATTAAAAAATGCTATAATAGACTTAAAATTGTTTAAGCACAATAACAACTGATTCACCCCCCCTCTCAATTTTCTTATAATGTAGGCCCAATCTAATTCTAATCTAACCTATCCTAGCTAGGAGTGAATTAACGTAAGTTAATGAGCTTTGGCATGAAAATAACTCTACCAATAGCTTCACCCAAATAACTGAAAAGAAGAAATAAAGTCAAATAACACATGCATATGAATATGTAACTAGAATAGTCTAAGTCACTATATCACATACATTAGCAACTCATTCTCTTAGGACATGTAATATAAGAAAGACTGACAAAACTGAAAGAAGACATATATTGCATCATAATAGTCCATAAACAAACATGCTCTTAAAGACCATGTGAACAACAAACATTCTGCTTGAAATAGTTCGTAGCAAAACAACAACACATGGAAGTCCTTCTCTCTGTCAAAAGTTGGCCTTGAGGGATTCTCCATATTAACAATTTCAACAATAGTACGTGAAAAATCTTAGGACAAATCTCCAATTATAATCGACATTGTATTCATGAAGTAGTTCAGAGGTGTACAATGTTTGAAGAGCCAAAAACACTTTCTTTGGGTTCTATTCTAGTATTTATTGAGGTTCAATAAGACTTTTGGAATTTCGTCTCCCTCGATGACCTTTCGTCTTCCAACGTTTGTCCTCATCCTCTTTGTGATGATGAACAACAAGGACAACGATTACATTTCAAATTTTTATCCTAGCACTAATGGGTCGTCATGGATTTCGGCCATATGTGTCTTGCACATTATGAAGACTGACTTTGAGTATGGGGGCATCTTCTTCGTCTTGAGTTTGACAATCGATCGTCATGGAGTTTCTAGACATGCTTCATACATTTGCTTGCTATTTTTTTTGTTGCTCCTCCATCACTGCTACATATTTCGTTATTTCTCCTTCATCATCGTTAGTTGTAGATTTCATTGTGAGAATGTTGAGCGCGATCCTCCTTTGCTCAGTACCTGACAACATTCAACATACAATAGATGAGAGTATATCCAAATAAAATATCAAGAATAATCATTTGAATGAAAATAAATGGGGCATAAAATAATCGAAGTATCATTTCTAAGCTTCCATGATTTCGATTCATGGTTCCTCTGCTCGTGGTCGAGTTATGGTGTTCTTCGAGGATTTCAACAAGGTGTCATATCATAATCCAAAAATAAGTATACCATAGGTTAAGAATTTATCAAATCATATAACTAGGAATTTTTATATCTAGAATATACCTTTCCAATGATATAAAAAACATGCAAAATGGACACTCGAGTCAAAAGTTATGAGCATTTTATGAAATGTGGTTTTTCATGTTTAGGAGGAGTTAGTACTAACTCCCCCGATTTGCTCGAAGGAGTTAGTACTAACTCCTCCGACCTGGAATAAGTGTACCAATAATTATGAATTTATCAAATCACATAACTATAAATTTGTAGATCTCAGAAATACCTTTCTAACGATATAGATATGTCACAAAATGGACACCTGAGTCAAAATTTATGGCCATTGTACAAAAGGTGGTTTTCTTGTGTTCGAAGGAGTTTGAACTAACTCCTTCGAACTGAAATAACTCCTCCGACATGGAATAAGTGTACCATGCATTGGGAGTTTCTCAAATAACATAACTAGAAATTTTTATAGCTCAAAAATACCTTTCCAACAGTATAAACAAGTTGCAAAAGGGACACCCGATTCAAACGTTATGGTCGATTTACAAGAGGCATTTCTCTTATGTTCGAAGAAGTTTGAACTAACTCCTCCGACCTGCTCAGAGTATTTTGAACTAACTCCTCCGATCTACTTGGAGGAGTTTGAACTAACTCCTCTGATACATATCAGAGCATTTTGAACTAACTCCTCTGATATGTATCGGAGGAAATGAAGGGAAATATGAATCACTTTAGAGGATTCAAAGGGAACTTCTCTTTCTGGGGAAAAAAAAATTGGAAAAAATTCTAAGTGTCGAACTAGCAAGAGACAATGAAAGCTTGAGTTCAAAAGCCCACAACTTCCTCATACGATGCCCGATTGAGGTGTTGTTATTTGCAACATGGAGAACACAAAGAAACACTTATATCAATATAACTAAACATGTTCCATCACTTGAGTGGATCCATTTCTAATGATGTCCATGACTATGGAGGCTTGCTTGACGAGAAATCCTAGACTATCATTTTGGCACTTTCGGACATCGAATTTTGATTCTGTCAGTTGTGTTGGATTCGTAATGGTTGGAATTAGAAAATAAACTTGTTTTAGGGATGAAAAGTTCACTTTGACGGATGACGAAAAATTGCGCCCAGAGGCATTTTTTAATGAAAGTTTGGGTTCCATGTTCTTTGTTGCTTCATCCAAATTTAATTTCGTCAGTTGATATGTCATATGTTATGTACAGGCTCTTGATCCACCCATTAATACTAAGGTTATGCATTAATAACACAAAGTTATAGATTCTCCAAAACTGCCAACTGATGTCCAGTGCACTTAGCACTGTCTAGGAGCTGAAAGGACCAAATTTCTCCCAAAGTGCATTTTAGACCCAACGCAAGACCTGTAGGTGTTATTATTAATCCATATGATGCTAGGAGAGTCTTCCAAAATGAAGATTTAGTTGTAACGTCAAGAAACACAAAACAAACAAGGTAGTACCATGTGTGCGAAGAAAACCACTGGGAACACTAAAACTTGATTATGACTGTGATCTGAAGTGAATCAATTAAGACAGGAAATTAATGATCAACTTTCTAGATAGGCGTGGAGAGTTTAATCATTTGAAATGTAAGGAGATTGACTGATGAATGCAACAAGAAGGGATCCAAGCTAAGAGGGGAACGAGATAAGCCTCAAGGGGAAAGTGGACTATGGTGACCTCAACAACATTGGTGAGAAGAAGAAGATTTTCCTCTATGTGCTCGATAATGGTGAGGGGTCGACATCCTTCCGCTGATGTATTTGCGAAAAGAGAGGGAAACTTGTCAATGGGTAGCGTGTTAGGAAGAAGAGGTGAACCTCATCAATAAGCAATGTAATGAAGCAAAAGGGAGAGAGCATCATTGTTATGTGATGCAATGACCTGAGTAGAAGTGAGTTAGATGATGAATATAATAATGTGACCAATATTGGTAAGATGACATTGATCATGTGAATTTCGTCGACGATGAAGATGTGAGTCAGTGAGGTTTGGTAGAAGCGCGATAACGCATTAGCCAAGTTCAAAGGGAGGTAGACGATGAACTGATGAGAAAACCAATGGCGTGTCAATGCAAAGGTGGAAGAAGTATGCACATGTCAGAACGCTATGTATCAACCCAGAAAGAGGGGACTCACCAAAGTGCTGATCATCGAGTATAAGTGATCCGAGGAGTAACCAAAAGTGGTAAAGTGAGGTAGGGTGAGGAAAAGTTGGGTGTAGCTATTCGCACGAGAGAGAGAGAGAGAGTGTGAGGGTTCCGATTTGAAGAATTAAAGGGGGGGGCAATTTCTTGTCTATGATAGAGGCTAAGACAAGAAAATTGGGAGATGTTGTGGGAGCACAATAGGTTCCTATTCCTGTAGGTGTAAAGTTATCTACAAATCAGTTTCCCAAAACATAGGAAGAGGAAAAGGACAAGTCTCATGTTCTGTATGCTAGTGCAGATGGTAGTTTGATGTATTGAATGGTCTGTACTAGATCGAACATTGCACATGCAATGAGAATTTTGAGTAGGTATATGTCAAAACCAAGGAAGGAACACTGAACATCATTAAAGATGGTTTTCAAGTCTTTGCGTGGCACTACTAGTTATGGATTAAGCTACCAAGGAAGAACAAGATTGGATAGATTGTTAGAAATACATGGGTTTGTTGATGTATAATGATTTGGAGGTCTGGATTGTAGAAGATCTACAAGTCGGTATGTGTTTAACCTATTTGGAGGAGCAATCAATAGGATGAGAAAAAAATAGGTTCTAGTGGCACTCTCAACTACATAAGTTGAATACATGGAAAAAACCCATGCAAGAAAGGAAGAAATATGGATACAAAGATTGTGTTCAGTTATTGGGTTGGTACAAAAAGCAATAAGATTAGATTGTGACAATCAGAGTGAATATTACTAGAAAAGAACCCAACTTATCATTCAAAGACAAAACATATTTATGTTTAGTATCACTTTGTTAGAGACATGTTTGAATATAACAAGGTGTTTCTAGAAAAGGTTGTGGTTTGAAGAATGCTGCAGATTCATTGACAAAGTCTGTGAACACTGAGAAGTTCTCTTGGTGTAGAGAAACAATGGGCATTGTTGCCCTAGATTGTTGACTATGAAACCTTGTGACCTCCTATACGCAAAGAAAACAACAAGTGAGAGAATGTTGAGTATGTGTTATATTCTCTGCATGTGTGTGGGTGTGTGTTGGATTTGACGACATGAGTTTTCCCCTACTAGGGTTCAAGGCAATGCCCCAATTTTTTTTTTGGGTGGTTTTTCCTATTTTAACATTTTTCACTATTTTTAGTGGTTTTCTAAATTAATCTCAAATTAAGGGATTAGGGTTTTGGTAGTTGTGGAATACCTAAAATATTGTATATATTGTATTGTGAATGGTGAAATTAATACAATAAAGAGTTGAGAGGTGCAATGCCAGGGAAGGTTGTTTTTCTCCCGGTTAAGGGTTTCCAGTGTAAATCTATGTGTACTATGTGTATGAGCTATTGATTGATTTTTGTTTTTCTTAAGAATATGTATGCATTGCTTTGCTTCACAGGTTTAAAACTTACATCGACATGGATGACCTTTCATTTCCCATTTGTTAGTCTTTTCTCTCCTATTATTATTTTTCTTTTTTCATTTCTTTTTCTTCTTTTGTCACACTTATATTTACATTTCTAATGTCTTTAATAGGTTATCTATCCTTCATTAATTGCCTACTTACTCTTGTAGGTACCGAGTCTCAAAACCATTCACTTGTTTAGATCCATTTTGGATCAATAATGGAAAATATTGTGAACTCTATTGTTAAATGAGAATGCAAGCCTATAAACGACCAACCCTATCCTACCAAGGACTTGAAATAGCTTGTAATATCTGGGTTCCATCTTGGGAAAAAATTCCAAGTTTCATGGAACTCTTCCTTGGCTTCACTCTAATAAATGAATGATCCCCAATGCTAAATTTTCTATGCAAGATATTCTTATATGCATAACTTTTATACCTATCTTGGGATCCTTTTAAGTTATGCATAATTTTAACATTTTTTGCTTCATTTCCAACATCTTTGGCCCAAGCACAATTATGTTCATTGGATTATCCCATATTGTTGGAGTATTGCATATTCTACCATATAAAGCCGCAAATGGATTCATTTTTAATGACACGTGATGCCATTATTATATGCAAATACCATCATGGGTAAATGATATTCCCACTTGGATGGTTAATCCATTAGATACATGCAAAGCGCGTCTTAAATCACTTGATTCACTCTTTCAAATTTCCCATATGTATATGGACTCATAGGAAATACTAACATTCAAATTGGTACAAAGATTTTCAAAAATATTTTTCCAAAAATTAGGAGTAAACTTTGTATACCCATCAGAAACAATTACATTGGGTACTCCATGCTATCTATAAATTTATCTCATGAATATTTTTTGTAATGTTTGTAGTGTTATCAATAAATTTAACAAGAATAAAGGTTGTTTCCTTGGTTAACTTATCCACCACTACCATGATATAATCATGTTGGCTCACTAATTGTTTTTCAACATGCTGAATCTATGTAAGTTAGGGTTCATGAATGCTCATGAAATCAATTTCGAATAGGCCAGCTTGACACTTTCACTATAACTTATTCTCTTGGAATTTTTAGAGTGTGAAATTTTCAAAGAACTGAGGAGACATATAGAAGTACCTTAGATAAAAAAATTAGATGTTGGTTCACTATACTTTCAGAGATATTCTCTATGGAAGTTAGGGTTTCTGAATGGTCTTGAGATCAGTTTCAAACATATCAGTTTGACATTTTTACTATAACTTCTTTTTTGGGACTTTTCAGAGTGTGAAATTTTCATGGATTTTAGGAGACATATAGAAGCACATCAGGTAAAAATTTAAAAATCATATTTGCAAAATTAGATATGTGGCATGTTGTACAAGTTTGTTCTTGGGGAGAGGCCTAAAACAACAAGCTTTGGGAAAGTTATCATTTGGAAATTCAAATTTTGGTCAGACTTGGTAAGGGTAGAAGGAGTGAGTAGACCTGGTGAAGGAAGAAGTAGTGAGTAAACCTGGTGAAGACACAATTAATGAGTGGAACTGGTGAGGCAGAAGTAACAATTAGACTTGGTGAAGGTTGGTGAAACTTACACAAAGAGATTGGCGTTTATTGCTAAGTTGGTGCTTAGCAGTGGGGATTGATATCTCCAGTAGATTGGTGTCTATGAATATATGTAAGAGTAAGTTGGTGCCGCTCAAACAAATAGATTGGTGTCTCTTGCTGAATTGGTGCTTAGTGGTGGGGATTGGTGTCTCTAGTAGATTGGGTTTTATGAATATATGTAAGAGTAGGTTGGTGCCTACCAGAGTTTGTACCAGTGGGGATTGGTGTCTCTAGTAGGTTGGTGCCTACAAAGAATTATAAAAAGAAGTTTCGTGGTTTTCTCCCAAAAGGGTTTCCACAAAAATCTTGTGTTCGGTAATATCCGGCTCTTGCGAGAACATGATTTTGACTTATTCTTTGAGGACACTTGCGTGCAAGTGATCTGATTTTAGTATATGGTTGTTTGTTCACTTATGGATTCTTACGATGATGTTGATGGATTATGATGCTATGTTATTTGATATCTATGTATTGAAAGATGATTTTGACGAGTTTCCCCTGAGTGTGCAAGACACTTGATAGATTGAGGATGCTACTGGCATCAATGGACCTCCTTGGACTTCAGATCAAGCCAGGGAGTGGATTGTATTGGTTTGGGTATTTTTATTTATGCATATGTGACATATGATCAGGTATATTATGATGTTGTTTATGGATCATTGACAATGTTTCATTGATGGATGCATGTTGACGATTTCTTGCTAATCAGACTCACATAAGGAGTAAAGGGGCCATGCACAACAACTAGATATTGAGGGAGAGGTGTGGAAGCAACCTTGTCACAACCTACTAGCACTCTTGCCGTGGCTCAAATTGTAGGTTAATGATTAACTAGTTCAAGAGATCCACGATGCCGTGAGGGCAGACCGAGTCAGTTGCTCACAGAGATTCTAATGGGCACTCAATAAGGTAGGGTCGTTATTCCTTATAGGCCCTTAGTCTCTCACAAGGTCTCTTGAATGGAATATTGACTCCAAGGGTTGGACAACTACCAAAACCAATCAAAGGCGAGTGACACCCTTGGAGCACATAGTGCATCTTGAAGCACACATCACATAAAACATAGTTACCAACTGAATGAGAACTGTGACCTCAAAACGATAACTCTAGCCCTTAAAACCCATATTTTTGCATAAAAAACATGAAAATCAATCCCCAATTCAAAAAGTGGTGCTACCGGTAGCACCATTTTTTGTAATCGAGTCAAAATTACAATTTTTTTCAAGCATGGGCTTAAAGGATCAAATGGCTTCTTAAACAAACTTTAAAATCAACCCCCAAATCAAAAAGTGGTGCTGTCGGTAGCACCATTTTTTGTAACCGAGTTAAAATTACAACTTTTTTCAAGCATGGGCTTAAAGGATAAAATGGTTGCTAAAAACAACTCTAAAATCAACCCCCAAATCAAAACATGGTGTTATCGATAGCACAATAATTATGACCGGGTCAAAATTACAATTTTTTTCAAGCATGGCCTTAAAACATAAAATAGTTGCTTAGAAAAACCTTAAAATCAACACCTAAATAAACACATGACGCTACCTAAAGCAAAATATTTTTTCTAAACGCTAAAATTACAACTAATTACGACCCAATTCAAACTCTGGCCCTGGCAACAAATCCCTACATGAATAAAAAAACCAAAATTAGATACTAAATGGTCACTTGAAAATTTATTTACTAACTGCTCTCCC
>ML787680.1:299294-314166 GCA_009831015.1 Picea engelmannii | reverse complement strand
AGAGAGAGAGAGAGAGAGAGATTGAAATATATATATTTGTGTGTGTGTGTGTGTGTTAATGAGACCTGGTCCAGGCCCGCGGGGGGTTGGCGTGGTGCCGGCTGACGCGATGCCTGACATCACGCCAGCCCTCCCGTGGGCCTGGCCCAGGTCCCATTAATATACATATATATGTTTTATATATAAAACAAATTGTAACACACCCACGACGGGGCATAAATTTTTTTCTCTTTTTCTTAACTCTCTTTAGGTTCCCCTTTCTTCAATTGTAGGTTCTTCCAAACCTGTGGGCTCTTTCCTGGTCCCTTTGGAGGGTTTGAGTAACAGGCGCTAGCTCTCCATGCTAGCCCCTTCCTTCATATGACCTTAGGTTGTGACCACACACCTATCCAAAAGGCATTTCACGACTTCGCATGTCGAGTATTTGCATGTGAGCCAACCTTGACTCTCTCGATTCTTCGTACTCCTAAACGCTGAACTAGAGCCTAGCGTGCACTAGCTCCTCCCTTAATCTTAGTCAATGTGACCCCTCGCTATTCGACGACTGTGATCAAATCATGAGTTCAGACTTTGGGTGTTTGCTGCGAGTCACTCCCGACTCTTCTGATCCTCGAACTCCAGAACTCTGAGCTAAGAGCCTAGCAAATGCTAGCTCCTTCCTTTGAATTCCGATGATATGACCTCTGACCATGACCTAGGGCCAACTCCCAAATACTTTGGGACTTTGTGAAGTTGGAAATTAGTCCACCTCCCTTTCCTCGAAGTCCAAACTTCCGAACTCCGCTCACCTCAGATCAACGGTATGAGACTCTTCGTGATCTAACAGTCCAGATCAACTCTTGAGTTTGGACCTCACGAATTCTCACAACTTTGCGTTTGAATTTCTCGATTTGTGAGTTAGTGAAATGATGATCTCCCGCCACATGTCATGTCTCGATGGACAACTAAGATTGATGCGACTCCCAACTCCTTGGGTATTCGCCTCTTGACTTCTTCGTAGGTTCTTCCTCCGAAGTACGTGGATCTCTGCCACGTATCCTTTGAATCCAATGGCTCAGAGTCACTTCTCACCTCACTCTTTGCGAAGTTTATATTACTCTCCCTCAATTCTTCCGATGTCCGAGTCCTCGAACTCTCAGATCTGCTCCAACCTGTTAACCTTGACGATGGACGGTTGCGATGATTTTGAAACTTCAGGACTTTGCAAAGTCCATTCTCCTATACGCTTTCAAAGGGTTTGGCCTCATGCAATTTTCTTTGGGATCCAACAGTTATTGGTCCTCACACTTAGATGTAATGGTTGGGATTTGATCTCCTCTACGCTCGTTCCTCGTTGTCTAGAATCTGATTTGATGGTCCAAGTTCTTCATAGTACTCAATCCAATGACCACTGTTTCTCCTCCTCCTGAGCTTACACCTTCTTCTCCGAATTGGAAGATTTCATACGTTTCAAAGGCTTCACCTTTGAACTACCTCCTGCGAGCCCAATGACTTTGGGTCTCGTTTGCATTTCTGAAAACACTATCTCTCCCTAGCTTGATCCTTAGGGGATTTCGAATTCCCATGCACTCCTTACGCCAATCTGCTTGTGTCAGATCGATGGTCCACGACCTTCCTCGATCCAACGGTCTAGATCACATCGTAACTTCAGGTTTCCGAAGTTTATTCACACCAACGTGCGATTCTCCCGATGTATGAACCTCGATCTCACCAATCCAATGGTCAAGGTGGGTCTCAATAGATCCTTGGATCTATGGTCCTGATCGCATCGTGAATTCAGGTTTCAAACTTCAAAAGATCCGTCCCCTTCACAATGATTTACCAACAATCGTCGAACTTGCAAAGAATGAAGGAGTCGAGGCATTAGCGCCTTCGCTCCTTCTTCAAATATAATGGTCGTGACAGAACTTGGATCCTCTCGAATGGATATCATACGTTCGTCTTCCAAATGAAATGATATTCCCTTTCGATACTTGAATCTCGTTATCCTTCCTGAGCTTCGTCAGTTATGAAGGACTTAAGAGCATTGCGCTCTTTCTCCTGGACTTAATCACTTAGAGGGGTCTTTTGCACACCTCTTGTGCTCCTTCATCAAGTCTAGGACTTGAGTGGTTCTCGGTCTTTTCTTGCCCCACAGAGAGCCTATGCATATCTACACTACCTCTCCTGAGCTTAACAAAATCCATCCTCCAAGGGACTCAGAACGACTCGGATGGTTGACATGCGTACATGAAACTATGCCCAAGGTCGACGAACTCACAATTCGTGGCTCTAGCTTAAGCCACCATAGGACGCAAGCATTTACGAGTATAAAACATGTCCAATCCATATAATTTCCTACTTTCCTAATTACATAGTCAAGAAGACACAAACAAGTGTACAATATAAATCATTAAGCAAACATATCCATTCGTGCAACATTCATAGGATATCCAACCTTAATTCAAAATACAACTTAAATACATAAGATATGCGATTACTTATCTATTACAGGTGGTAGCCAACTAACCGACTGTGGGTGTTCATCCTTCCACCCGACCATAGGATCATAGGCATTCATTCTTAGCATTATGGCCACCCCCATGCCAAGACATGATATCACCAGGGAACTCTCGTGGTTTTCAAGGATTCTTTCTCTGTTTTAGCTTCTACTCGGGTTCTATTCTCTGCAAACTTTAAGAGATTTCTCTCCCTGTTATGGCCTTGGTGAGGTTTATCATATTCTCACTCAACATCAAGCTCGTGACATTCCATTCATCATCCCTTGGAGAGCTCCCGCATTCTCCTTACCAATTTTCTTATATCTTTTTCCCAGGATGGTTCTTGACCCATTCCGTTCCTTCTGTCAGAAGGGAACTCGGGTCAAATTGGTCTGTCATGCCCAGTGGTACTTTGAGCCAACATTATACAGTCATACCATGCTTCCATTCATGGGAGTGATTGATATTTCGACCACTAGTCCTTTCTTCATTAACTGCTTTCTCTCCTTGGGATTCGAAGGAGATTTATTATCCCCATCAAGGGAAATTTGTGGTTATTTGATATAATGAACCCTCTCTTATAGTTTTCACATTCCTTCCTCTAGTGATATCATGACCAGTACTTTCAAGGCTTCATCCCCCGTAGTCAGTTATTATCAACTCAAACAATAATACATTTACACTGTCCACATTCCTTAGCATGGTAATCCTATTTTATGATTAATTACAAACTGGGGGAAACATGGATGTTACAATACCCTCCCCCTTAAAGGAACATTGTCCTCATTGTTCTTCCTCAAAACACCTACCAATCCTTTCTCATTCAGCTATTTCATAAATATTGATATTTCTTTCTCTGTCAGGTCCTTTTTCAGACCCTTAATCTCTGTCACCTATTTTCAATAATTCTTGGACAACAAGCATATTAATCATAGTCTCATGTGATAACATTGTATACAAGTTTCTAGGATTTTTTTTTCTTCTAATTTTAGCAAAATAATTATCTGCACAGTTTGTGGATTTGTATCCACATGGTTGTCTTGTTATCTAGGCTCACTATTTTTCCTTGACATACCCATTGTGTGTATGATTTCAATAGTTTACAAGAACTGTCAAGGTCTCCTCTTCCTTGTGGTCACTCACCCTCTAGGCCCAGGATCAGGTATCCCCTTCTCTGCTATATAGTCCCTCGGGTGATCCATATTTCCTTGCCAAGGTTTTCTCGCATAGGAAGAACTACCCATCGTGTGAATGATCCAAATAGTTTACAAGAACTATCATGGTCTCCTCCTCCTTGTGATCACTCACCCTCCAGGCCCAGGCTTAGACATCCCCTTCTCTTGTATACAATCACTCGAGTGATCCATCTTTCCTTGCCAAAGTTTTCTCGCACAAGAAGGAATCAGAGACTTTATTGAGCCTTACAGTCGAGGCGTCCCTCAGACTTTCTCTGTCGAGGTGTCCCTCCGGCTTGTGTTACCTCATCACAACATATTCTAGGAAATCATGGCTTGCCACAGGGTTCTCATGGCTCAGTAGTAGCCATTTTTCATGCTTTTCAGCTTGACATCCTTCTGGATCAACGAAAGTTAGGGAAGAAGGTTACTCTCCTTCTCCCTGCACATAAATAGATAGGGATGAAGGTTACTCTCCTGTTCCCGAGTCAGTCTCTATTTCCTACGATCAAAATATACTCCTTTTCACAGTTCTTCCACGAACTCGAGAGAACAATCTCTCATCTTTGCACTCTTCGCAGATCTCTTCCTTTTACTTGTATCATAGGCATACAAAAATTCATGAGACATCATCATAATTTCTGAATTCAAAATTTTACTGTAAATCTGTCACCTACAAGTTTCCAATACCACATTTTGTTTTCTAGATTTGTTCCACACAAGGAACAGATTTAGAAGCATGGAACTTTCCTCCCCATAGCAGTTTAGCTCAACAGACAATTGGTCTTCTTTATGGGCTTACAATATTACCATATCCAAGGCTCTTTCTTCCTGCAATTCAATCCTTAGCTAAACAAATTGTTAGTTCTCATGCACATTATATTTTCGTCACATGCTTTCAATGGCTCAAAATTGTGCATACTAACAATCAAATTCACTTTCTCAAAAAGGAAATACCATTCCTTGCAGTTTGGATCAGTAGGAAATTGATATTCCTTATGGGCTTACAACACTTCCATATCCAATACCCTTTTCTCCCTGCAATTCATTCTTTACACAACCAAAAAAACTGTTAATCTTTCATGCATCCATGTGTGTGTGTGTGTGTATATATATATATATATATATATATATATATTCAAACATGCATACTTAACAGTTCATCATATCTATATAAAAATGAAAGGGGATCTCATTCCTTGCCTATGCCTCAATTCAACATATCAAATCTTTCAAAACGTAATTCAACGTTTTGAAGGATATTAACAAAGATGCCAATATTCATGGTCACATTCATACCCAATGCACTCTTGCATTGATTTCAACTTTGTCACATTTTATGATAGGTTCTTGGACATGGTGTGTTGGAATTTAACCAACCTCTTCACCACATGGCTTATTCATTTTCATTCACTCTTACAACAGGACCATGCTTCTTGCTATAGGTCGATCACGTTCCCAAATCAAAACACATGAAACTCAAAAGTTTCACATGAATGCCTTTAAGCATTCTTCCTTCATTACTAACCAGGGTGCCAACACTCATGGCCACCCAAATTTGTTTTCCTTAATACCTCTATAACTTAAGTAGATTAATGGAAGGTCCTCCTTCCAATCTCCGTAATAGATATGGGTCGTCCGATCTACGATCGGAAACCAAACTCAAAACAAAACTATATTGAGTTTAATTTACGGGTACAGGTCTTGGGATTACCCTGCGTGAATACACCTTACTTACAATGAATACAGGTTGTCGATATTATCCCTAGATCGATTCTAAGCCACATGATTCCAAATATGACAATCCCAACACAGAAGTATCTGACCGAGAATTTAAACTGAGAGTATAGCCTTGTTGGCCCTTGACCAAGTTTTGAGGATTCTTGGTCATGTTTGACCATATTTTGGGACTTCGACAGGATGTCGAAGGTGGAGCACAAGATGAAGTGGATATCATGGGATCTCGACCCCTTTTAGGGCCCTTTTGGGGTTTTGAGATTATGTAACAGGTATGGGAATGTTGACCCATGGGTTCACCCATGCTTAAGCCTATTTTGTACGTATAAATAGAAATCTAGGCAACATAAGAAGTAGTTGTTGCAAGTTGGCTAAGTCATAAAGTTGGATCTGTGTGATCAAGAATTGTAAGTGCCTTGTGCATACTATGTGACACTTGCAGAGCTAAGTGAAATTCATTGTAAGAGATTATGGAAGGCTGCGTACTTAGATCTACTCAGGGAAGGAGGATCTGGCGAGCTGCACAGATCTCATGTCCTCTGCAGAGTAGGGTTTTAGAGGCTCTATGCATGTAACCTATTGAAGAAGCTAATAAAGAAGACATAGAGTTGGTGGACGTAGCCCTAGGGTGGGGGTGAACCACGTACATGCTGTGTTTCTTTTCTTTGTGTAATGTGTTGATGTGCGTATATGTTAACGTGATTAGTGCTTTAATATAGAGGAATGATCTGTTGATTCTCAGTGCTTAATATTATAGATGAATGCTAGATCTAACTTATATACATGTGCTTAGTGCCGAATCTGTTAATATCTGATCCGTTTCATCATGCTAAGTGTTGTTAGATGCTACATCTGGTTGAATATTGTGTTGTGTTGTAATTAGGGTTTAATTGCGCTACAAATAAGAATTGAATATTGATAAATATAACTGCTGAGTGCTCTATTAAGTGATTAGAATCACAGATATTTGTCCCAGCTAAGGTTGCAAACACTGGAGTCTTGCAACCACCCCTGCCTCTACCTCGAGTAAGACTTCATCTTCTTCGCAGGTGTTACCGAAAGGGCTGGTAGTTAGGGTTTTGTTGGTGTGTTGTTGTAGCGTTGAACCCTGGGTTTTCCCCTGTGCCAACACACCTTGATTTTCAAAATTCAACCACAAAAACCAATCACAGTAAGAGTTTACATGTCATTAACGCATGGGTTCCTTGCAGGTCCACCCACCGATCATTCACAGATCAACTATTCACAATGATTGTGAAATCTCTAATGTGCTCTCTCTTTATCAAAGAGTTCAATCTCTGAAATATGAAAAGTGCTTACCCAACTCTTTTAATCATGATCGTTGATCATCCATCTCGATGAGATCAATGGTGTAGGTTGATTGCGAGCCATGAAATAGCATACCTGTTAATTCCGCCTCTGCACTCCGCAATGAATACGGGCTGTCAATCTTATCGAACGACTGGTGTCTGATCCGTTAACTCTAGTGGATCTTGAATTCAATTTGACGAAAGATATTGGTTTCCTTATGATGAATGGTTCACGTTCATCTCCTCTGTTAGGTTCTTGATTAATCTGATTCGATCAAAGTTTTCTTTTTCAATCCTCACAATCTCAATCTGTAGTTGGTCGAAGGGATTTCTACGATCTCTTTGTAAAGGTTTTTTGACCTTTTGAGTCAATAGAGATCATTTGGTTCAGATGCTCCTGCATCATACAATCAATCTTCACTGCCAGAGGTTCACACCTCCATCATTCAGATTCTCCTTCTTGAATCATACCCTACTTGGGTATCCATGGCATTCAACTGCCCTTTCAAAATTTTGTGCATAACATGAGACAATAAAAATAATGTTTTAGAAGGGATTCTCACCTAATCTTTTCATATCTGTTCTTGGATGCTAGCACCCTCTTTCTGATTTTCACCTCATCAGTAGTGCTTTAGGGGGATTCTTACAGTCCTGTCAACAATCTTTTGACCACAACCTCCCCATGGTCATCCTCTGCTTGAGGTTGCCCATTATTGGTAACTGTCTTCCTCAACAGTTCCAATTCCTTTCTATACAAAACATGCATCATTAATTGCAAAATCAATTAAAATGTATGTATCATACCATTCAAATCCATAAAACTTCTTCAAAATGTCCTAGCATAACTTTATGCACTTCATCACATTATCCTCAAAGGTTTTTCATGAATGCAATACATACAATTCTTAACTGTTTCTGCAGTAATACAATCATCATCACTATGTGTCAAAATGTTTACCTTTATTAGTAAATCAACTTTCTCATTCCAGAGGAAACATAACACATAGCAAGAAAGGAGTTAGGGGCTCTCCCCTTTTTCTCACTCCTTCCACACAGCCTAGGGATTTCAACCCAGCTGAGTTATTTCTAAGGACTTACTTCCTTTTCTTGATGTGGCTTCAACCAAGCCTATTCGATCAAACATACTCATTTATCCCTTCTCTTTTCCCATATGTACTTGGTTAGGCCTCACTCTAACCTTTTTCGATACAACGACATGCTTTAATAGCAATATTTTTGTTCATAGTGGGTCATGAACCTGTTCACCACACATTATCATTCGCTTCTTAGAGTGGTTAACATTCAGTTGTGAGCCTTCCACCTACAAATTAAAAAAAAATAAAAATGTAATCTAGGATTCTTATATAGGCAGGCTTTGCATCCCATTGCCCAAACTTCAGCAATCGTTAGGGTTGTGACTTTGTTCTTCTGACAGAGTCCTTACATAGTTTCTTCATAGGGAACTCCTTCAACAAACAACTTCCTCATTGCATATCCATCACTATCTGTGATCGCCTCAACCTTTAATTATCTTCGACTCATTACTAAGCATTCTTTAAGAAACATAGACATGCATTTCTGACATGCATCCAGGTTATGTATCCACACATATTCTATTTTTTGTGAACTTACATCCATGATGTACTTAGCTGTATTCATAATCATAAACCTTTGTGTAGCTGCCATAGGTATATTTCATAGCCTACATACATATATACTTTAAAATCAGTCAACTCACGATTGTTTACAATCATTCTCATGTGATCCTCAAAGGCATAATCATTTTCCTCTTATCATGACAACAAAGCATCCTTGCTCGTTTACTCTTTCATTTATTTATGGTGGATTTTCTTGGGGGGATGGATCACAGTCCCCTTAAACTATCATTCAAAACAAAAATTTCATGACTCTTCAAAATGGAGTCAACCATGCATCCATGGTATTCATTAAATCTTGGGAAGCGCAATGCTTACCTCACATTTCATTCATCTAGGTAGTCACCTCGTGCCTTTAGTATACCTATACTCTTACATCATACATGTTCATCACTTGTATATTTAATATCATTCATACCTACTGGTATTACTATCAGGCTTCATGTCAAGAATCTTCATAATGCATTAAATTCATGCACTCAAGAATAAACACACACAAACCTAACCAAATGTTCATCATGCGAGTTCACGAGCATCTCAGACTCCCAGATCCTCTTCCAAGGATATTGCTTCCATCCTTATGACAAGCCTCATAGGAACACTCACCACTGAGTTTCCCTCTTAGTTAAGAGCTTGCAGATGTTCACACGACATCCACATGGATGTTGTATTAGACATAGTCATAACCATGTTCCCTTTTTATACGGTAACAATTAGCAAGAAAACATTCTTGCCTCAACCTCCTTGGAACGTTACCCAACTTATAAATACATTCTGGGAAATTATAACCATGCCCAAGGTATTATAATCAACCAAACTAGCTTCCAATTATATCTATATGGCTACCATCCACCACTGTATGTCAATCTGACCCCTTGGAATTCTAGAAGTGCCCAACACTTCCTTTACCACATTCAGGATCAACATTTAGTCAACCATTTTATCTTATCTTTATCAAAAATTTCTAATACCATTTGGACTACTTACTAAGTATCCTAGTTCAGAAATCCAGAGTATCTTTAGGTCAAGATCAGTCTTGACCATTACATCTAGAGTTTTTCCTTCTATTCAACACAGTCAGGGATATAGGCCATTCTCCTCCTCCCACAAGAACTCTGGCAGATTAGTTTTCCTATCCACCAAGCAAGGGAGGCCACTGTGATTTCTCACTTAATCACTCTATAATTCTACATCTCTATTTATCATCTTTATTAGAAAACCTTTGTCCAACAATTCCTATACCCTTAAAAAAATTTGGTTTCTCAGTCCACTTGAAACCCAAGAGCTGCACATGCTCTCCCTTTTTAGGGAATGGTCACCATAATCATTCCTCTATTTATGAGGGGTTATACACCTATACTAGATTTAATCCTTCATCAAAGCAGTAATCATTACTTCTACGGATCCTTTCCATCCGTTCACATTTATATTTTAGTTTAAAGATTAGTGTCCTTCAACATAATCCCACTCCTGTAGGATCGACTATCATTTCCCAAAGAAATGATAGGATTTCTTAAATTACTTCAAAATATTTTCATACGACTCATGCATGAGCCCAAGGAGGCCAAGTGTTGTAACCATGCTTTGATACCAATTCGTAACACACCCATGACAGGGCATACAAAATTTCTCTTTTTCTGAACTCTCTCTAGGTTCTCCTTTCTTAAATTGTAGGTTCTTCCAAACCTGCAGGCTCTTTCTTGACTCCTTTGGAGGGTTTGAGTAACATGCGCTATCTCTCCATGCTAGCCCCTTCCTTGATATGACCTTAGGCTGTGACCAGACGCCTATACAAAAGGCGCTTCATGACTTCGCATGTCGAGTATTTGCATGTGAGACAACCCTGACTCTCTCGACTCTCTGAACTCCCGAACATCGAACTAGAGCCTAGCATGTACTAGCTCCTCCCTTAATCTTCGTCAATGTGACCCCTCACTATTTGACAGCTATGATCAAATTGCAAGTTTAGACTTCGGGTGTTTGCTGCGAGTCACTCCCGAGTCTTCCGATCCCCGAACTCCCGAACTCCGGGCTAAGAGCTTAGCAAGTTCTAGCTCCTTCCTTTGACTTACGATGATATGACCTCCAACCATGATGATGTAGGAGCATCGTAAGTAGCCAGCCAAGCGAGCATGAAGGCAGAAGACAGCTCGGAAAAGCGTAGCACATGTTTTTCACATTTTGAAATATTCTTGAAAGATTAAGAAGTGGATATTAATGTAGTAGCTAGAAGTGTACTTGCATTTATATCTAGCTGTTGTAAACAGATCATGAGCGATTTTCTCTCATCTATCAATATAAAAGGCATTTAAGCCCAGTTAATGAAAGTAGGTAGGTTTGAATTAATATATTAGACAATTTAGAAGAGTAGGAGGGAAAACGGATATAGACACCCTCGCCTTTGTATCATAGTAGTTGTTGTATCATTAGCATAGAGAAGGAGAAGAGAGTTGTAGCAGAGTGTTGTAGAGAAGAACCCATGTACATGAGTATTTGAGTTAATATATAAATCTTTGACTCAGATTTCATGGTGTTATGAAGTTTACTGTTTACATATGTTGAATGGTATGCTTACAGTTGATTTATTTCTCTTTTTATGCATTTGTTACAATGTTGTATTGAATGTGTGATTTCATGTTGAATGTATGAAGTCTGAGAGAGAAAGGGAATGAGTTTCAATTGTTTCTCATCCTGAGAGAGTTCCTGCAAGGAGTGCAATGAACCATCTGCAAGGTGTGTGTTGACAAGGGCTTTGAGTTTTATCTCAGAAAGCTCAGGAGGGATACTGATGTTCTCATTCTAGCAGAAGTGCAGGTGAAGCACATAAGTTGTGCAAGGTGTGTGCATGCTAGTTGAAGCCTTAGAATTTATTAATTAATGTTGAAGAGTGAAAGATTGTTGTTACCAAGAGTGCACAGAGTCGAAAGATCAAATACCTTGGAGTATTTGAAATATTTCCGCAAGGAGTGCGTGCATGAGTCCTTTTTGAGGCTTGAGTTTACAAGTTAAATCTCAGGAGGGATAACATATTTGAACATTTCAAAGGTAGATGAAGATTGAAACACTTCAAAGGGATATGAGGAAGGGAAATCATCGCGCAGAAGGTTAAGTTTCGGGGAAGAACATTGGCTCGTCTCACAGAGATTCTTGAGGAAGAAATCAAACGGTCGAAATTCTCCATGGAGAACTTGCAAAGTTGCAAGGAACGTAGGATCTAGAGGAGTTTCAGGGTGGATAAGGGTTGGAAGAACCCATTGCGTTGGTGTCAAGGATCAATGAAGATCGTCGATCATGGTCAGTTCGAGCCATTGGATCATTTCACGAACACGGGGTTCGTGAGTTTGGAGGTGGAAGACCAAACTGTTGGAGTCGTGAAGTCCCGAGCTTGAGAGAAGGGAGGAAGAGATCTAGATCATTGGATCCAAGATGCGGGAGAACCATCAGATCTAAATCTTCACGGGGTATCGCATATCGCGAGTTCGGAGGATAGACCAAATTCTTTGGTTGCACGAACTTCCAAGTAGTGAGGAGCAGGAACAACCGTTGGATCCAAGGCACGGGAGAACTGTTGGATCAGAACCCCGCAGAGCTATCGCGTATCGGAGACTTAGGGGTTGAAAGAGGTTCTTTTCAATGTTTGAGATCGTGAAGTGTTGAGAGTCGAGGGCTCATGTGAATGCGTGACACATCCGTCAAGTGGGGGCCGCAAGGTTGATAGGTGGCGTGAACAACTAACCCCCAGAGAAAGGCGTAAGCGGTAACAGGTGGCATGTACTCGCCACATTGAAGGAGTCAACCCATGGTTGACCCATCGCCTCTTGGGTTTTCGCAAAGGAGGAGCACAAAATCTCAACACTCCAACTCATGAGATTGCGAGTTGCAAGAAGTGCGAAAAGGAATTCAACCATCGCCTCTTGGAGTTTTTCAAAGGGAGAGTGCCAAAGTTCAACACTCCAACTCGTGAGGTCACGAGTTGCAAAGAGGTGCCAATACTTAGCCCTAGCCGACGGTTACATGTGGAGGGCGGTGTCAAGGAAGGAGCCATACCCCATCGCATCTCGAGTATCGGCGATTGGTGAAGAAAAGTTGAGGGTCTTCGACTCGCGAACATGCGATTTGTGAAAGACGCTTGCGCTAAGACAAGGTCGTGGTTGCTTGGAGAAGGAAAATCTCGGGCCTGCTGTCAAGTTACATAGGGCAAGTTTTTACAAAGGACTTGTGGATTTGTTGGAGGTTCCAACAGGAATCAAAAGAGCCACTTCAGCTCAAGGGAATTTTGGAATGATCCTGCGCGGATCTTGGCCCAAGGGTTAGGGTTTGTGCCAAGTTTTGTATCAGAGCACAGAACAAGTATTTGTTTTCTGTAGCAGAGAAAAGATGAACATTTTACAACCATGCCGCTGAGGAGAAGAGATAGGCCAATGCCTGATCCAACAGCGGAAAGAGAAATGCGTGAGTTGCGTGCCAGGCTTGATGCCATGGAGACAACACAAAGGCACACAATTGACATTGGGGATATCAGCGAAGTTGAAAGTGAAAATGAAGCTGGACACGAAGGAGAAGAAGTTGAAACTAAAGATGCTGTGGATGAATGCCTATTCAGGGTTGTTGCAAGGATAGGTGCTAGAGAAAAAATGGACATTCCAGTGTATGAGGGAAACTTGGATGTTGAAGATCTTCTAGATTGGATTAGAGCTCTTGATAAATACTTTGACTATGAGGATGTCGAGGAAGACAAGAAAGTCAAACATGCCGTTACTAGACTTAAAGGGCATGCAACACTATGGTGGGATGAATTGCAGGCTGACAGACACTGCAAGGGAAAGCAGAAAATTAAAAGCTGGGATAGAATGGTAGCAAAGATGAAAGCCAAATTCATACCCAAGGATTATCAAATCACTCTGTTTCGGAGGATGTAGAATTTGAGACAGAAGCTGATGTCAGTGAAGGAATACACTGAAGAATTCTACAAGATAAACATTAGAGAAGGTCATCGAGAAAGCGATGATGAAAAATTTTGCAGGTACATGAATGGTCTGCGATATGACATTCAAGATGAGATGAGCATGATGACCCTTAAGAATGTAGAAGATACTTATCATATGGCTCTGAAAGCTGAAGATAAGTTGAGCTGGAAGCAAGGTCAAAGAGGTCGAGGTAGAATTCAAGCTAGAGGCAAAACAATTTCCCAAGACAGGACTCAGAAGCCTAAAGAAGAGGGGAAGAAACCTCAAAATCAACCTGCGAGAGGGGGAATCTCATAGGGAAGACAATATGTAGATAGAAATACTTTTCCTCGAACCAGAGGAAGAGGAAGAGGCAGAGGCTGTGAAGTAAAATTCTTTGTCTATGGAAAGATCAGACATAAATCCTATGAGTGTCCAGATAAGAAAAAAGATGGTGGTGAGACTCACATTGCCGAAGCTCAAGGATGGAATGTTGAGGCAGAAGATGCTGAGGGAGAAATATCCTTGATGAAGAGGAAAGTTCTCTTGAAGCCGGAGAAAGAGGTAGAGAACCCAGCCCAAAGAAACAGTCTATTTCGGACTGCTTGCAAAACTAAGGATAGGGTATGCAAAGTCATAGTGGATAGTGGTATCACAAACAATATCGTATCTACAGATATGGTAGAAAAGCTGGAGCTGGAGACTGTTGTACATCCAAGCCCATACAGAGTTTCGTGGTTACAAAAAGGACATCAGGTAAATGTCACTAAACAATGTTTAGTTGAGTTTAAAATAGGAGGATATAAAGATGAAATATTATGTGATGTCATTCCCATGGATGTTTGTCATCTATTGTTGGGTAGATCATGGAAATATGATAGAAATGTGATTCATGATGGGAGAAAGAACACATACAACCCGGATAAGAATGGGAGGATGCACATGTTGTTTTCGATTAAGGATAAAGAAGTGAAACCATAGGTGAGAAACACTGTACTTCTCATGAGTGGGAAGGAACTTCTTAAGGAGGTTAAGAAGAAGGAAGACACACAATTTATTGTGGTCAATAAGCCTAGAATTGTTTTGACTAGTACAAGAGTGGATGATTTACCAAAGGAAATCCAGGAGTTGCTGGAAGAGTTTGTTGATATAGTAGTGGACGAACTACCTTGTTCGTTGCCACCTATCAGAAGTATAAGTCATCACATTGATCTTATACCTAGAGCCAGTTTACCAAACAAAGCCACGTACATGTTGACGCCGCAGGAAAATGAGGAAGTCAAGAGACAAGTTTATGACTTAATGGACAAAGGATTGATTCGGGAAAGCTTGAGTCCATGCGTTGTTCTGACAGTACTCAACCCAAAGAAACATGGAGGCTGGAGAATGTGTACAGATGTTAAGAACCAAACATCAATATAGCATGTAAAAACCTCAGGAAAAGTACTCAACGCCTTGAAAAAGAGATAATTTCAGATAATAAGCCTCTTCAAGGGGGAAACCTCCTTTTACCCCACTTAAATGTTCAAGTACAAGATGATTCAAAATGAAAATGTCTCCTTGGTATAT
>ML787680.1:258222-279351 GCA_009831015.1 Picea engelmannii | reverse complement strand
TAAGTCTAAGTGAGTGAGAAGACTAAAAACTAAAATTTTAAATTAATTGATGAGGGGATGAATTAAATCAAATTAAGAATCAATGAAAATAAAAATAATCCCTAAGGAGTGATTAATATACTTGTGCAAGTAAATACTAAATTAGAATTTAATTAAGAATGGAATAAAGCATAAATATGTATAAGCATAGAAATGTATCTAGTTTAGTCTAACTAAGAAACTTTCTTAATTTAAACACAACTCAGTTTTAGAAAGACGTCAGTCATTAAAAGGGAAATAAATGGACAACTAGGAGTGATTTTAGGAGCACTTTTAGGATGAGTGACGAAAATTGACTTTTAATTAAATTAAATGGTGGATTTATTGGTGCAACTAAGGGAAAATGTGACAAGTGTACGAGGGGGAATAATTCCTAAGAAATTTTAATAAAATGAATTAAATGTGCAAATGGCAAGTGGTCACTAAGAAAATTATATAAAACAAATGGCGGAGAGAAGGAATAGATCACACAGGTTATTGGTAAAGTTATGCTGCCATAATTTCTTTGGCTGGTTTTACTTGTGAGATTTTTGATACCCAGCTTGAGAGAGAGTGGTAGCTTGACCTTGCAAGGCAAGCTGGGAGATAGATTATTTTTTGGTTTTGTGTGCGAGACCCCTTTGCGGCTCAGGGGGATAAGGAGGAAGAAGAGTACCCTTAGCATTGGGTGGGAGGTACTGGTGAGGTCAAAACGATTAGCAAGTGGAAGCAAGGAGGAATGCCAATTTTCAAAGAACATCATAAGTCCATCTCCACCGGTTACGGTAACCTTAATTAAGTTTTCCGTGTATTAAGTTTTTATGGTGTATATAGTATTGCGATTGCTGTATTTTTAATGTATTTTTAATGGATTCTGACATTGATTCGACAATTTCTTGATGTATTTGAGTGAATAACAAATTTCTGGAATGAATTGCTCTTTTATTCCCAACTTAGTCTTGGAACTTTGTGTTCGCCCTTTACCTTGTAAATTCGTTCTCCTTATATTTTTCTTCTTCGCCGCTATTTGGAAATTTTATTTTGGGGTTGTTATAACCTATTAAAACGCTACCTTGATATTTATTTAGTGGCGAATCCTTTAGTCGCTGCCTAATATGCAATCTATTATTATTCCAACTGTTTTCTTCTATTCGAATTTTATTATGGGGTTTATATAAATCTTTAAGATGATACCCTTGATAATCATTCTAAGAGGCGAATCATTCCCAGAACTTAGGGTCCTTTATTTGGGAGGTGTAGACTCTTTGATACACCCGATGGAGAAACCGTGAGGACCTTTGCTCACACAGTTTTCACACTGTCACTCATTGCAAGACCCCTTGAATGCAGTGATCTCGCTTGGGGGCACTTCGTGGTTAAGAAACCCTTAAACATTATTCCTTCTTAGCACCATATTAAGCTACGAATCTCGGTATCCTTGATCACCAGATTACTCGCTATCAAACGCATGATCTATCTATTGTTCTGCGAAGAGGCCTTGTGTGATGTGTGTTAGCGAGTATCCAACCTCTTCCCTTGATGTGCTATGCATTCAGTTACTGCCAGCCTTGCAGTCTCTTTCCTCCATTTTTTTTTGTGCAGAAAAACCTCTAACCCTGAGTGATATAATTGTTGAAGAACAAGTGGCTTTCTCCCTTCCCTTATAACTTTCGTAATGATTGAGTTACTTTTGGGACAGAATCTCTGTTTAAGTAACATTCTATTGGAACTCTTATTATAACTAACAAGAACATAAACTGTTTAAATAACCTTCTTTTTTTTTAGCAGCATTCTATTTTGAAGCCCATGCATAGGTTGTTCTTCATTAAGAATAGAGTTTTAGTCAATTTAACATGATTGACCTTACCCTTGGTGCCTTGAGCATTCAGGTTTTTCCAGTGACTGATGTAATTACCAGGGATACACACTTGGATGCTGATTGAATACTCACCAGCTTCTTCTTTGGCCAATTCCATTACACCTTCGATCAGTAAGTATTGATGTCTAGGCACTTTTAATAGTTGAATCCTTAACTTCCTTTAAGAAGCTATGATCTAACTCCTTATTTTTGCGTAATTTATGACAGTGGCATGCGACTGAATCTAAGGGAAAACTCTAAATCTTACTCCCCAAAACTCTTTTGACAATTTTTATTCTCATCTTATACGTGTGTAAAATCAAACTTGATCTTGTTTTCCTTAAAGTTAACAAGATACATGCTATTTTTATTCTTGCAATGGTTTAAATCATGAGTAAATATGATGAGGAATTCATAATTTAATAACCATAGTTAAAGTGAAGAAGAGACATCAATATTGAAATACATTTCATTTTATTCTTGTATAAGCTTAAATTATGTGTAATTATGATGAAGAAGTATAAATTAAATAATAACAGTTAAATGGAAGAATTAATATTGATAGTAGATCATGCAAGTTATAGGGCTTTTTAATTATATGAGTATGCAATGTTTAAGTTGTTAGACAATTGGCTTAGGTTGATGGACAATTGGTATGGATTGTTGGTTTTCATTGATTTCAACCATTGAAGAGTGATTGGTGTCAACCCTTAGTGATTGTTTTCAATCCTTGGAGAAAGTCCGGTAGCACAAAGGTGGGTAATGGAACCAAGTTTGTTTGATGTATAATGGTATGATTTTTAATATATTTGAAGGTAAGACTATTCTAAATGGGTATTACATGTCATTCCATTTTCGGTGGTATGTGGAACATCACATAACTCCTCACGGTTAGAGAGTTATGGCCATGTGAAGTTGGAGAACCCGGGTTTGGGTAATGGACCCAAGTTTGTTTGATGTATAATGTTATGATTTTTGATATATTTGCAGGTAATACTATTCTATATGGATAGTACATGTCATGCCATTTCTGGTGGTATGTGGAATGTCACATAACTCCTCACGGTTTGAGAGTTATGGCCTTACGAAGTTGGAGGACCCTCATATGTTGGCTTGAAACCCAAAAAGGTCAAAGAAGTCAAAGTGTTTGCAAAGAAGGATTATTTAAATAATAAAGTGAAGTGAAAAATTCAAAGAGGATTATTTAAATAATAAAGTGAAGTGACAAAGTCAAAGATGATTATTTAAATAATAAAGTGAAGTGAGAAAGTCAAGGAGGATTATTTAAATAATAAAGTAAATGGAGAACTTTCTAATTATGGAAAGTGGCTATAAGAAGGTTAACCCTAAAATGAGGAAAATGGGTTAAGTATTCAAGTGGCTATTGGATACAAGGACAAGTGACAATTTGGGCAAAGTTGGACATAGGTGACTATGTGGACAAAGTGGCCTAGAAGATGCTTCTAAGGAAGCTACTTGGAGAGTATAAATAAGAGGCAAGAATCTCTCACTTTAATTACACTTGAGAATATTGAATATCTATAGGTGAATGAGGTAACCAAAGGATATGTAAGCTGAATTTTAGAGGGAAGGTGAAGTAATGAAGGCCAAAATTCAAGGGAGGATACATTCTTTTAATGATGCTTTCTAAGGTATGTTATTTACAGGTCATCTCACCATTTTTGCAATAACTTTTTTTCTAAAATGATTCAGACCGTGAAATTGGGATTTCTTTGAGAAAACATATCCAAGTAGCTATGGTACAAATTTCATGTTGTGGGTCATTGTATTTTTTGAGTTACACTTCGTGGAAAATATGGTTTGTGGCTAGTCCTAAAATTACTCTAAAACATGTGTTTCGGGTAAAAACGTCATAACTTCTTCATAACAGATCCAAATTTAGTAAGACCAAATGTGTTGGTTAGAGTACAGTCTGTAGTATTCTGTGTAAAATTTTTATATCCATACAACAAATATTGCGTGCGATGAATGCTCTACAAGTTTTCTCTCTAGAATAAGCCAGAATTCAACAGGGTGTGCCAATTTTTCTATAACTCCTTTTCTGAGAGGTTCCAAGTAGTGACACCTGAAGAAATTGCATAAAACACAATGAAGAACATTGTGTACTATTTTCAGATATTTATTCATTACAAGTACATAGTTATGATTATTTCAAGGTAGGTTTGTTGACTAATCCAAAACTAGTCATGTGAGACTAAATTAAAGTTTGATGAAAATGATAGTCTCTTGTTGTTAAAGTTAATGAAGGTTTGTAGGTATGTGATCATATACACCAGGTCTATTATAGAGTTACAAATCAGATTTGGATGATGAAATTGATGAGAGATTTTGGTTGAGGTACATGTTGGGTAAATGGTTGAGACAAGTAGTTGATGAGTTTGCACATACATGATGTGTATAGTTGATGATGTTTGTACATCTTGATGAGTCATAGTTGATGAGTAGTTGATACATGATTGATAAATACTTGGTACATGGTTGGAGGCACTTGTTAGTATTATTGTTGACACATGCTTTATGGATGATGTAGCACACTTGTATTGGTATATTATTAGAAGCACAAATTGATCTTGGTGATGGTTATGAGTTGTTGTGTTATGATTGGTTGATGCACATATTTGAGAGTTTTCTTGGTGAGTATATTTGATTTGGTTGATAAGATTGATGAAACATGTTGTTGTGATAGGTTACTTGGATAGGTTGTTGTGATAGGTTATTCGTATAGGTTTGGTGCATGGTTGATGCACTTATTCATGGTTTAGGTTGAGGTACAGGTTGGTGCATGGTTGATGCACTTATTTATGGTACAAGTTGATTACAGGTTGTTTGGTACAGGTTGGCGCATGGTTGATGCAATTGTTTATGGTATAGGTTGAGGTACAGGTTGATGCATGGTTCAGGTTATTGGTACATGTTGTTTGATGCAGGTGGATTGGTACAGGTTTACATAAGTATATCTCATAGTGATAGTGTGACAGTGGTTCCATCATTCTATTTATACGTCAGGGCGGTTGGATGGAACAAGTATAGGTGGTTGTAGCCACCTTCTGGTTGTAGCCAAAGAACATAGGGGGTTGTAGCATTCTTCTGGTTGTAGCCAGAGAATTGGGGAGTTGGATCTTCCCTCGGGTTGTAGCCTGAGAAATTAGGGGGTTGGAAGTCAATTCTTCCAATGAATGTAATTCTTAAAGACATATAAGAAAAATCATTCTTTGGTTTTCTCCCGCTTTGGGTTTCCATGTAAAACACTGGTGTACTGTGTATGTGTGTGATTGCTCATTTGTTCATTGTTTATTTACTTTGCAACTATTGGATTATAATGCTACATTGATATAACACTTTCATTTTATGGTGAAAAATGATTACATTGCTCTATTAGTGATTCACCCCCCCTCTCAGTAATCCAACAATTGGTATCAGAGTAGGTTTCTTCAAGAAACAGTTTAACCACTGGAAGGAGATCATGGATTATTCTGAGAATTGAGTACCAATGTTTAATGGTCAGAATGGTTTTAAGTATGAGATGTGGAGAAAAATGACGGAAGTATTTTTACAGGAACAAGGATATTATATTTGACTATCAGTTGTTACATGATATGATAGTTCAAAAAGGGAAAATTCTGCAGCTAAGAAGGAATTGAAGAAGAATAACAAAATAACAATGGATTTCATTTGGGAAGGATTACCTAATCTGGTAAGAGAAAAGGTTGGTAAATGTTCACCAGCCAAAGAAATTTGGGATAAGTTACATGACATATATTCTTCACCCATCGTAGATTCAGAAAATGCTAAAGAAGATGCAGATACAGAACAAGAAGAAATATGCTCATCATGTCAGACAGATTCAGAAGAGGAAGAGTATGAAGAAGCAAAAGTTGATTACATAGAAAAATTGATCAGTGAAATTGAATATCTAAAGAAATAAAGAGAAGAAAACAAGTCATCCAAGAAAGAATTGATGAAGCAAAAGGAAAGTGTTCAAGGTTCCGAAAAAGATCAGCAGGTCGTCAATAATTTAAGAGCTCAACTATAAGAGGCCAGAAGAATTGAAGAAACTTTAGAATATCAAAAGAAATGTTTAGAAGCCAACATAGAGCAACACAAAAGGAAGAAGCAGAAAAGAGAGAAAAGATACCAATGGATAATCTCAAGGAAAGAACCAATGACTTAAACCAACTTGAGGAAGAGTTTGGTCAAGAAGAGAGAAGTCTGGAATAAGAAATAATTACATTGAAAATCCAGCTTGAAGAAGCAAAGAGAACATAAGAGGTCATGAAGTCTCAGATAATGAAGAAAGAAGAAGAGGTTGAGAATCTTGAAGAAGAAGTTGTCACACTAAGAGTCAAAATCCTCAAGCTCAACAAGAACATTGAAGAGACAGAAACATCCACATCAGTTGTAGAGAATGAAGAGAAGCACTCTACGTTGCTAGAAAAGAAGAATGAAGAAAGTAGAAAGAGTTATGCATAAGTAATCAAAGGAATGAATAATGGTCAACTAGAATATAAGAAAACTAATAAAGACATATTCAAGAAGACCATCCATGTTCAATCCACAAAGAAGCTTCAATCATGATCATCATCAGTCAAGGAAAAAAATCAGAAGGACTACACCACAAAGAAGATCATTCATTCCCAGGTATGTAAATTTCTTTTATGGTCATTGATTTTATTGTACTTAATTTGGACATAAGGTTGTAGACTGTAGGGATTATAAAAGAATTTTTCAAGCAAGAAATGCCTATGTGGCCCGGCGTAACATTGAATGTTACAAATGTCATAACTATGGACACATAGCTTGTGATTGTAGAAGCATGATCAATACTTCCATGAAAGAGAACACTGATATCATATATAAGAAAGTATGGATAAGAAAACAAAAAGAACAGGTGAACAAATACCAGGTCCTAGAGATTGCAAGATTGGCAATAAAACAAGATGAATAAAAATCTACAGAGAAAAATAAGGATGTCAGATATAGAAAGGTTTGGAAAATAAATGAAAGAAAAGAAGGACAAGTAAATAAAGAACATGTTCAAGAGATTGTAATTTCAGGTATTGTAGTGAAAGATGAATCCATAGACAGAAAGAAAGAAGTCAAAGCTCAGAGAGATGATGAATCTACCAATGAAGATGATGATGAATACACATCAGAACAAGAATTGTTCTGAGCCATCCGACTTAGAGACTCCCAGGTAATATGAATATTAGACAGGGGGAGTCTATGTGATAGCTGTGACAGACCAAAGAACTATCCTTCGAGCAACTTGCAGAGTTTGAGTAGACAGATCCAGAGCAGTCAATTAGCAGAAGTACATTTTGATATATTAATCAAGATTTCATGATAGTATAGTGATAAATGAGTCAACATTATGGACAATTGCACACGTAGAGTCTTGGACAGTATGGACAAAGATGGATTTGTAAGAATACTTAGCAGGTTTGGACATATATATGATAGTGGACAAGAGCATGGTACTTTAGATTGGATAAATATCTACAACAGACAGGGTTCAGAAAAGGAAGTGCATATAGCAATCTCTACATCAAGGTAATTCAAGATAGTATTTTATTAGTTGAAGTTTATGTTGATGATATTATTTTTGGAAGTACTGATCACAGGTTAAGCCATAAATTTGCAAAGGACATGCATAATGAATTTGAAATGTCATTACTTGGAGAACTATACTTCTTTCTGGGTCTTCAGATACATCAAGAAACCAAGTAATTTTTATTTCTCTAACCAAGTATATTAGAGAAATGCTAAAGAGGTTAGGAATTGAAGATTGAAAACCCATTATCACTCCCATGCAAACCAGTTGCAATTTGAGGAAATATGCTAATTCAAAGTCTACATATCAGAGGCAATACAAATCAATGATTGGTAGCCTACTATATGTGACAACATCCAGACCAGATGTAATGTAGGCAGTTGGACAAGTGGCATGATTTCAAGCAGAACCAAATGAATCACATGTATTAGCAGTGAAGAGGATTTTCAGATACCTCAAAGGAACATAAGAGTTTGGATTATGATATCCAAAAGGAAAGGATCTATCACTTATTGCCTACAAAGATGCAGATTGGGCAGGTTGCATTGATGACCGACGAAGCACCAGTGGAGCAATGTTCTACTTGGGTGAGTGTTTAGTATCATGGCTAAGCAAAAAACAATCATCAGTATATTTATCTACAACCAAGGCAGAGTATATTGCAACAACATCATTTTGTACATAGGTTATATGGATGAAACAAACTCTAATAGATATACAGGTTGAGTATGATGATCCCATTCCAATATATTGTGATAATACAAGTGCCATCAGTATCTGAAATAACCCGGTGATGCACTCCAAGATGAATCACATTCCAATAAAGTATCACTTTCTACGGGAACATGTTGCAGATAAGAACATCAGAGTTGAATATGTGGGCACAAAAGAACAAGTGGCAGCCATCTTTACAAAACCACTTCCACGGGAATCCTTTGAGTATCTTCGCTAGAGACTATGAGTAATTTCTACTCCAAAATGAATTCTTTTTAATTCTTATCTTATATGTCTTAGATGTACACGAGGAAGCACCATAAATAGGACAATCTAGGTTGGGAGATTAGTTTCAGGAAGAATTTGGTCAGGGAGAGTATTCCTAGGATAGTTCAGTTAGGGGGAGTATCCCCAGATGGAGAGATACCCTTTTCCATTGATGTCAAAGGGGGAGAGATATAAACATTGATGATGAGTATAAGCATGAATGCTATCATGACTAAGTGTTGCTATCAATGTTGGTGTTTCCATCAATGTCAAAGGGGGATATTGTTAGACAGTTGGCTTAGGTTGATGGACAATTGGTATGGATTGTTGGTTGTCATTGATGTCAACCATTGGAGAGTGATTGATTTCAACCCTTAGTGATTGATGTCAACCCTTGGAGAAAGTTCGATAGCGAATTCTGGTAGCACAAAGGTTTGGGTAATGGACCCATGTTTGTTTGATGTATAATGGTATGTATTTTAATATATTTGAAGATAATACTATTCTATATGGGTAATACATGTCATTTCATTTCCGGTGGTATGTGGAACATCACATAACTCCTCACGGTTAGAGAGTTATGGCCATGTGAAGTTGGAGAACCCAGGTTTGGGTAATGGACCCAAGTTTGTTTGATGTATAATGGTATGAGCTTTAATATATTTGCAGGTAATAATATTCTAGATGGATAGTACATGTCATGAAATTTCTAGTGGTATGTGGAATGTCATATAACTCACGGTTTGAGAGTTATGGCCTTACAAAGTTGGAGGAACCTCATATGTTGGCTTGAAGACTCAAAAGGTCAAATAAGTCAAAGTGCTTGCAAAGAAGGATTATTTAAATAATAAAGTGAAGTGACAAAGTTAAAGAGGATTATTTAAATAATAAATTGAAGTGACAAAGTCAAAGAGGATTATTTAAATAATAAAGTGAAGTGACAAAGTCAAAGATGATTATTTAAATAATAAAGTGAAGTGAGAAAGTCAAGGAAGATTATTTAAATAATAAAGTAAATGGAGAACTTTCTAATTATGGAAAGTGGTTATAAGAAGATTAATCTTAAAATGAAGAAAATGGGTTAAGTAGTCAAGTGGCTTTTGGATACATGGGCAAGTGGAAATTTGGGCAAAGTTTGACATAGGTTACTATGTGGACAAAGTGGCCTAGAAGATGCTTCTAAGGAAGCTACTTGGAGAGTATAAATAAGAGGAAAGGCTCTCTCATTTTAATTACACTTGAGAATATTGAATATCTATAGGTGACTGAGGTAACCAAAAGATATCTAAGCCGAATTTTAGAGGGAAGGTGAAGTAAAGAAGGCTGAAATTCAAGGGAGGATAAATTCTTTTGATGATGCTTTCTAAGGTATGTTATTTACAGGTCATCTCACCATTTTTGCAATAAATTTTTTCTTAGAATGATTCAGACCGTGAAATTGAGAATCCATTGAGAAAACATATCCAATTAGTTGTGGTACAAATTTCATCTTGTGGGTCATTGTATTTTTTGAGTTACACTCCGTGGAAAATAGGGTTTGTGGCTAGTCCTGAAATTAGTCTAAAACAGGTGTTCCAGGTAAAAACGTCATAAATTCTTCATAACCGATCCAAATTTATCAACACCAAATGTGTTGGTTGGAGTACAGTCTGTAGTATTTTGTGTAAAATTTTCAGATCCATACAACAAATATTCCGTGTGGTGCATGATCTATAAGTTTTCTTTCTAGACTAAGCCAGAATTCAACAAGGTATGCCATTTTTGCTATAAATCCTTTTCTGAGAGGTTCCAAGTAGTGACATCTGGAGGAATTTCATAAAACACATTGAATAACATTATGTACTATTTTCAGATCTTTATTCATTATAGGTACATAGTTATGATTATTTCAAGTTAGGGTTGTTGACTAATCCAAAACTAGTCATGTGAGACTAAATTAAAGTTTGATGAAAATGCTAGTCTCTTGTTGTTAAAGTTAAGGAAGGTTTGCAAGTATGTGATCATATACACCAGGTCTATTACAACGTTACAAATCAGATTTGGATGATGAAATTGATGATGGATTTTGGTTGAGGTACATGTTGGGTACATGGTTGAGACAAGTAGTTGATGAGTTGGCACATACATGAGGTGTATAGTTGATGATGTTGGTACATCTTGATGAGTCATAGTTTATGAGTAGTTGATACATTATTGGTACATACTTGGTACATGGTTGGAGGTACTTGTTAGTAGTATTTTTGACACATGGTTTATGGATGATGTGTCATACTTGTATTGGTATATTATTAGAAACACATATTGATCTTGGTGATGATTATGAGTTGTTGTGTTATGCTTGGTTGATGCACATATTTGAGAGTTGTCTTGGTAATCGACATTGGTGAGTAGATATGATTTGGTTGATAATATTTATGAGACATGTTGTTGTGATAGGTTGTTTGGACAGGTTGTTGTGACAGGTTATTCATACAGGTTTGGTGCATGGTTGATGCACTTATTCATGGTACAGGTTGAGGTACATATTGGGTATATGGTTGAGACACAAGTAGTTGATGAGTTGGCACATACATGAGGTGTATAGTTGATGATGTTGGTACATCTTGATGAGTCATAGTTGATGAGTAGTTGATACATTATTGGTACATACTTGGTACACGGTTGGAGGCACTTGTTAGTAGTATTGTTGACACATTGTTTATGGATGATGTAGCATACTTGTATTGGTATATTATTAGAAGCACATATTGATCTTGGTGATGATTATGAGTTGTTGTGTTATGCTTGGTTGATGCACATCTTTGAGAGTTGTCTTGGTGATTGATCTTGGTGAGTAGATCTGATTTGGTTGATAAGATTTATGAGACAGGTTGTTGTGATAGGTTGTTTGGACAGGTTATTCATACAGGTTTGGTGCATGATTGATGCATGTATTCATGGTATAGGTTGAGGTAAATGTTGGTGCATGGTTGGTGCACTTATTCATGGTACAGGTTGAGGTATAGGTTGGTGCATGGTTGATGCACTTGTTTATGGTATATATTGATTACAGGTTGGTGCATGGTTGATGCACTTTTTTATGGTACAGGTTGAGGTACAGGTTGATGCATGGTTCATGTTATTGGTACAGGTTGTTTGGTGCAGGTTGATTGGTACATGTTTACAACAATATATCTCACAATGATAGTGTGACAATGGTTTCATCATTCCATTTATATGTCAGGGTATTTAGACGGGGCAAGGACAGGTGGTTGTAGCCACCTTCTGGTTGTACCTGGAGAACATAGGGGGTTGTAGCCCCCTTTTGGTTGTAGCCAGAGAATTGGGGAGTTGGAGCATCCCTCAGGTTGTATCCTGAGAAACTAGGGGATTGGAGCCTCCTTCCAGTTGCAGTTGGAAAACAAAGGAAGTTGGTGTTTCCAATGATTGTAATTCTTAAAGACATATAAGAAAAATCATTATGTGGTTTTCTCCCGCTTTAGGTTTCCATGTAAAATGCTGGTGTATTGTGTATGTGAGTGATTGGTCATTTGTTCATTGTTTATTTACTCTGAAACTATTGGATGATAATGCTACATTGATATAACACTTGCATTTTATTGTGAAAAAAGATTACATTGCTCTATTACTGATTCACCCCCCTCTCAGTAATCCAACATAAGTAAGTAAATATTCATCTTATTTAATAAATATACTAGTTGTTATTAGATATTCAAATGTTTTATGTAAGTACATATTTACTTGAAGTAAGACTTCTAAGGTCATTGGAGTACACAAATTTCAATCTAATGCTTTAGCCTTCAACCTATAGAAAATAAAGCACATAATTTACTCCCAACAATTATTGACCCAACTCCTTTTTCTTGAATCAATGGATGGAATAACACTAGTGATGAATGATGGTTTTAGATATTAGACTTCTTGTGCGCAATGAAAATTTAATGTAATGAATGATGGGTTCAGATATTGGACTTCTTGCGCGAATGAAAATTTAATGTAATGAACGATTGTTGTAGATATTAGACTTCTTGCACAAAAGGAAAATTGTAACATCCCGCTCTAGTGCACTGAGCGAACTTATTCTTTGAGGACACTTGCTTGCAATTGATCCGGATTATTATGCTATTAAAACATTTGACTTTGATTATGATGCGTTATGGGTAGATGACATGTTGTTTTACTGCATTGGCATAGACAGGTGCTATTGACTCGGTTTTACTGAGTGTGCAGGGTTTTGGACCTTGAGGATGCAGAGGCATTGATGAAACCCCTTGGACTCCAGATCGAGTCAGGGAGTGTGATATTGGGGTTTGATTGTTTTACTGTGATATTAGTACATCTGATTAGATGATATGATGTGGATATGTTCTGACATGATTTGTTGATGATGCAGGTTGACGATATCTTGCCGACCAGACTCACATATGGAGTAAAGGGGTCACACATGACTACCAGAGAGGTTGAGGGAGAGGTGTGGACAACATCCTTGCCACAGCCTACTAGCACTTCCACCGTGGCTCAAACTATAGGTTAACGATTACCTAGTTCGAGAGGACCCACGATGCCGTGAGGGCAGACTGCGACAGTTGCTCACGATGATTCTAAGGGGCTCGCAATAAGGCATGGGCCTTATTCCTTAGAATCCCTTAGTCTCCCACAAGTCCACCTGGTGGAGTGTTGACTCCAGGGGTTATTGATGTCTACCAATCAGTCAAGAGGCGAGTGGCACCCTTGGAGCACGTAGTGCGTCCTGAAGGGCACGTCGCGCAAGAGAACAAATGAGGCGAGTGGCACCCTTGGAGCACCTAGTGCGTCTTGAAGGGCACGTCGCGTTGATAATGATAGAGGTACGAACCTAGAAGGACCCAAGACAATTAACACGTTAAGAAATTTTAAAACAACTTCCCTAATTAAATGTCGGCCAATTCAGAATCTAAGTTCTAAATCTAAAATTTCGCTAGGAGTAAAATTTTGTCTACCTTTAAAAAAAATAAATCATATATATAAAAAAATAAAATAATAAAATTTAAAACCACTTAAGTAATAATTTTGGCCTTCTTAAAATTTCTAGTAACATGAAGAGAGTAAGAAATTAAATAAAAACCCGTGGATATAAAATGTAAGGAGGCAAATTAATTTATTTTAAACTTTTGATAATTTAAAAAGGTATTAAATTAATAATAAAAGTAAAAAGAGGTTATTTTGCACAACTGTTATTTCTAGCTCAAATAAAAAGGGAAAGAGGGAAATATAAAAATTAGGAAATTAGGGAAAAGAGGTAACCTAAAGAGGGAAAGAGGGGAACTCATGGTAAAAAGCGGGAAACCAACTTAGTAAAGAATTTGCATTTAAGAACCTTCTAATTTTAAACTAATTTAGCAATTTCATTTTAGGGAAAGCCTTTAAAACCTGTAAGGGAATCTAGGGACACGTAGGAGTGATTTTAGGAGTAACTCTAGGTGGGTGAGGGAAATAAGACAATTAATTAATTAAATAAAATAATTAATGGAGAAATGTGGGGGATGGGTGACACTTGTACGAAGGAGAATTTTTAGGAATTTTTTATTAAAACTTTAATTAAATGAGATTTAGGGAAAGAAAGGAAGTTCGAAACTCTATAAAATAGAGGAAGGAGAAGGATGAAGGGGGATCTCTTGTTTGCGTAATGTTACGCTGCAAGAATATTGACTTGACTGATTACTTGTGGGAGTTGGGATTTTCCAGCTTGGAGAGGAGTGGTAGCTCGGCCTTGCGAGGCGAGCTGGGTGCTAGACTAAACCTCTGGATAGCGTGTGTGGCCCCTTTGCAGCTCGGGGGGCTAAGGGGGAAGGAGAGTACCCCTAGCATTGGCTGGGAGGTACCGGTGAAGTCTCGACGATCGACGAACGAGAGTTGCACGGAGCGCGTGGACGACACTCGGAGCACGTGAACAGGCCAGGTACACTTCTTCGTTGAATGATAGAATGATTGCAGGATTTATGATTTGAATTTATGATTTAGCATTTCAATGACCTTCCTTAGTTTTATGCGTCCTCCTACTGTGATTTACGTTTTTATATTTGTCTGCGTTTTTATGCATGAAGAGATAACTTAGCTCTGTGCTCGCAATCTTGATGACCAGCGAATTTCTTGTCCTCCGAAATTTTATTTTTGACAATATACCCTGCATGATTTCACCGAATGCGCAAGGGCGAATTTACAAATTCCAATTTTAACATTTTATGATTTCTTCTACACTACCACATTGCTCCACCGTAATTTTTCCTGAGCGAGATTGTTTTTCTTACAAGATTTAATGTTTCTAAGCGCATCCACGACTGATTCGTGTGTGGGTAAGTTGTTAACTGTGATAGAGATAAATACGGGATTGAATGCATGCACCCACCTGGAAAGTATGAACAATGCGATTTGATATTTCTCTGATGTTGGTGAGGTCAAATAGTGGAAGTGTTCCATTAAATTCATCACATAGAGTTGTTCTTCATTAGTATGCATAATTTTTACTGTATTTTTTTTTCCTGAACAGATGGCCAGGATTAGTTGAATATGGTGACACCCTCAACCAATCCAAACTTTAGAAAACCTGCTACAACCATCTCATTACAATTTAAATTTGAACATAAAGCAACACCTACATCTGCTTACCTGTAATTTTTTTCGTGATGATCCTAGATACAATCCTATTTTGAGGATATTTGGAATTCATTAAACTTTGGCCATGATGAGATTTCCAATTTTGTACACATTCAGGATCTTACCTGAGCAAATTCTTGGGCGAATTCACTAGGGCGTTTTCATTGCAATTTATTTATTAGGTATAGCTGAGCTTCTTTTTCCTGAGCGAATTCATTCTTGGGCGTTTTTTTTCCTTTTTCTATGCGACTTCATGAGTGAGTGTGTTGAGGACAATGACAGTTAGGTACAACGAATCTGTCATTACTCATTGACAACAACTTAAATTACCTTTTGATGAGAATTGCAAGCAAACTGTCTTTTTACTATTACCTTCACATTTTTTTATTTACTCTCTAAAAACTCGTTTTTGAAGCTGTTAGTTGCCCACACGTTTCCCTTCCTCACCTTACCTGATGGAGAATTTACTAGCCCTTACGATTTGGACGCCGACTAAGCATATGTTTTTATATATGTTTGCTGTCCCTTATGATCTGGAAAACACACAGATAGAGTATATGTTTTTATATATGTTTGCTGGCCCTTACGATCTGGAAAGCACACAGGTGAAGTATATGTTTATATATATGTTTACTGGCCCTTACGATTGGGAAAACACACAGACAGAATGGAACGATGTTCCATCGGATATGTTTTTATATATGAATAGTTTAAATGTTTGTATTGTTAATTCTGTTCTAATTAAGTTTAAACAAAGTGGGTATGTTAAGGTTTACTTCTAATTTAATGTGATTTGGTTCCAACGTGTGAATTTCATTGATAAAAAAATTCATAGTTGATAGTTAATAATTTTTGGTTATAAATTTATATCCTGTATTATAAGTTGCATAGTTACTAGAGTTCATTACCACTATTGTTATTAGTAGTGTAGGAGTAATATAACATTGAGTTTAGCATTGACCTTATATTAGTCATCTTGAATTTCAATTATTTCCATACTAACCAGAATTCTAATTATATATATATAGCTGTTTTGTTGTTGTTATAAATTATGTAAATAATTTGTTTATTTCAATTTTATTAGATATAAACATTAATATCTTATTGTCAACGACTAATTTCTCGAGAACGATATCTATTCAACTTTAGTTAGTGATAGGATAAACCCTTGGGATGTATATATAATAATAATAGAAAAGGATTGTGGCTAGATTTACCTTTGGGAATTTAATATCTCATTAAATTGGTATAAGAAAGGAGAATAGTATCTTCTTAAAGACTTTTAAGTAGCGAGTAATTTAATGAGTTAAGGAGTTAATAATGTCTCACTAATGCCTTGCCTTAATGTAGATAACCATGTTAACTATTATATTAAGGGTTATATTACTGTCATGATAAATGCATTACTTGCTTTATTAATTGTTGATATCTTGTAAATTGATTAAAAGTACACTTCCAATGCAATACGGTAATAGTAGTGTGTAATTTAATGAGTTAATAATGTTTCACTATTGAAATTTGCCTTAATGTAGATTACTTTGTTAATTGCGATATTGATGGTTATGTTATGGTCTTTAGCTTAATAGGCTTGGACTTGTTGTCTTGGGCGAGATGTAGACACCTCCTTATTCCTCAGAACAGTCGTCAGCACTGAGACCTTAAATGGTTAAAATCGATGGGAACCTGGGCTTGAGCGTTGCTTATGTGTCTTGGAGGTCCTAACCATTGCAGGGTAGGAAGGGCAGGTAGTCAGTCTTATTTATTTTGTCAGTTGATTGTCGTTCATTGCTTGCAGAGGCTTGATGTGCGTCTTAGATCTTTATGTTGTCATCGCAGTTGCATGCGTCATGAATCGTCGTCGTGTTGCGACACAGAGTATATTGTCTTTATTACCTTGTACACACGCACACACAAAAAAAAATAAAATATTTGCACTTGTTATGAGAGGTTGATGTCGTGACGAACATGAGGAGTGTTACAAAAATTTAATGTGATGAATGATTGAATTCATGTGATTAGATTTCCTTGCACAATGAATAAATTGATGATTTCTCTTGCACCTTAATCGATGTGACATATGATTGCATTTATGTGATTGAGATTTTGCGCTATGAATATAAATGATAATTTCTCTTGCGCCATGGATTATGCTGTGATTAAATAATTAGATTAAATACGCACATTGGATGATGTGATGTATGTTGTAATAAAATTGTTGCACACCTTGAAATAAAATAGATCTTCGCTTCTGCACCACAAAAATAAAGTGATTACATTTGTGTTGACGATTAAAATCATAACGAGGAATTTCGCCCACAAAGTATTGCTAAAGCCTATTATTTAAACTGTGCTAATGATATATAATACTAGTAGGTGAGACCCCCTTGTAGATTGGAGGCTCAGAGATAGTCTTATCACACATTTTATGCTGTTGTTTCGATGTTGCTACAGGGTTCTATATGGTTGATGATGCAATCTTGGTTTTGTTTGTGACATAATGGCAGTGGATAATGCATTTTATGTGATGGTTCCATCATTATAAGCTCTAAATTCCATGTTATGAGTGACATACATTCACTGTTGTTACATTTGATATTGTCGCCATGATTCATTACCTGTTACACCTGCACAAAACACATGTTAGTAACAACATGAAACTAAAGCAATGGAAAGAATGGGAAAAATTCAAGGAAAGGAACTATACTATACTATGATATACTATGTGCAAATGAAATAAAAAGGAATTAGTGTTAGTCCTAACTAGCAATGGTTAATGGCTATACAATTTATATTGAGTTATATTGGGAGAATTTGATATGTGTTATGGTATGGTTTTGGAAATGGTTAATATGGATTGGGGTGGTGCAATTGACAAGAAATATGTGCAAGTTTCAATGCATGGAATTAATGGAATGAAATTAATGGCATGGTTTTGGTTGGTTGGCGTGTAACACAAAATTGAATGAGGTGGAAGATGGAAGCGATGTGCAGTAAATTCACGTCACTCCATACTTCTCCCACTGGATCGTCACCCTAGCATGGTTATTTTTCATTTGGTTTTACTGTGGTCAAGATTTGAGATTCAAGCCTAGAAGGAACTACTCAACCAACTTGCCCTGTTTAAAGAAATTGGTTACAGGTATGATTATTTTCGCCCATCCATGAATTCGATCTGTGTATGAAATGAACAATGGCTCGATAATGTGTTGGTTTGTGTTTTCCTAAGATTCACAACTGTGTAATCACATGGGTATTTTCTCTAGAATGACTATGTGGTTATTCGTTTTCAAATGGAAAATTGATTGTTGAAGTTGTGATTTCGTTGGCTGTTCTGTGTGGTGGAAACTATGAAGGCTCTCTATTGTTTTTAGTAGTTATGGGTATTTTGGTTGGAGGGTTTCACTCTGTTTGGCCTTGTTGGTCACCTCCTCACAGTTATGGTAACCATATCTGATTGTATTAGGGTGCTATGGGGTTGCTGTGTATGTTTTGAACTACCTTTTGGTCACTGTGTATCTTATAGAGCCATGTTCGTGGGTTTTTCACCTAGGCGTGGGCTTATTTTTGTGGTATTGGCATCAACACAGTTGGTTATGGTGTGGAAATTATGCCAATAAGTATGTCGTATGGTTATTGATAATGCTCGGGGTCTACATTTCCATTGGCATTGTTATGATTGGTTCGACTCTTGAAAAGCGTGAGGGTTATGCCTCTGTGTGTTCTTGGTAGTTGTTATTGTCCAGTGAGAAATCATTGCTCCTCTGCATTGTTTCCTACCCTACCCGATGTTGGACTGTCACACTATTACATGAGATGAGAGTTATAAAAGATCGTGGTTCCACCGTGCTTGTTTTGAAGGTTTTCTGCTTAATGTTGATTTGTTTGACCTCCAGTCTCACTGTGTTTTGGTGACTGAACATACTCTTGATTATTTCTTGTGTTCATGGTTATAGATCCTGGTTTTGATAACCCTAACCAATCACACTCTTGTCGGGTATATTTTTTATTGTCATATGTTGGTTGAGTGGTTATGAAAGTTGCTTGAGTATTGTCTTGTCTCTGTTTGATCGGGTTGTTGGAAATTTGTAATTGGAAATGAGAATTAGTTTATAGTCGTTGCCTCCTTTTGTTGTGACAGTTGCATCAATAACCTAGCTCGTTTTTTTTTTGGGTAAATTGGTTGATTGGGAGTAAATGGTAATGTACAGTCACATGGTTTCATACTTTCGTTATGCGATGGTCATTGTGTTCCTACAACGTGGTATCAATTGAAGTTGGTGGTTGTTGTGTGTTTGATTAGTCCCGATCGAGATCATTGCAAGTTGGAAAGTTGGTGACTATGACTTGGTTGTTTACTGTGTATGGTTTAGGGAGACATTATGCATAGTTTTGTTTTATTGCACCATCAGAGATGAAGCATGAGTTTTGTAGTAGGGTTCATTGCAAATTTAATTGTTAATATTGTCACAAGAATGGAATCATGCAAGTTTTAAAAGAGTTTGTTCAACTCAGGAAATACCTGTGTCTATGTTTGATTTGGGGAATTACGAATTATGGACATTGGTTGATATTTTATAGAAATATATGCTGGACAAAGATGAAACAATATGACTGTGTGTTCCTTTGGATTTTGTTTTAAATAAAGAAAGAAGTAAATGAAAAGAAACAATACTTCTATTGACAGGAAGGTTGAAAGGCATAGTGATTCTGAATATGATGATACACTGTGTTAATTAAAAATGTTTGAAGATTTAAATGTGGGATAGTGAACAAGTTTTAACACACAATGTTATCACTGAAATTTCGTCTGCACATGGCGACAAGAACTCCACATCATCAAAATAGCAATGAAGTCATTCATGGAACTGAATTAAGTTCACAACATTCCAGAAGGGTCAAAAACTATACAAAGTAACCAAAAATTGAAGGGCACTTTACAACAGCTTGGTGCGCGTGCATATGCGCGGGACAAAAACGTGTTTCTGGCGCATGCGCGCTCCGACGTGCGCCTGTCCACACAAAAATCCGCGCATCTGCTAATACGACGCATTAATTTCTTAAGTCGGCTTGCCGACCGCTAATGGACCGGCCCCCAAGACGATTTGACCCTCAGATCAGGGTCAACTCTGCAAATTCGGCGAATTAATGGCTTAAGTGAACCCTAAACAGGTTCGTGTTTACACCGGAAGTTGGTTACGTGACTGCCTGGAAAATGCTATAAATAGCCGTGAAGACTCATTGTTTTAGCAGAGAATTCAAAGCAATGTTACGCTATCCAGATGATTCATAGCTCAGTCTTTGACAAGCAATCCATCAGCGGCCTAACCCAGAGTTCTTTCATCACTCAGTTCAGTTCTATTCATTTTGTAAGGAAAGCATTGTGTTGAGGGCTCCGAAGGACCTTCCGCTGGAGGGAGAGGGAACCCCTATCTCTGTCTTCAGCGTGTTCTCTGGTTTCGCTAATAGATCAAGCCTTGAAACCATTGATGACTCCCTTGTTTCATGTTTAATGTTTTTGTTTATTTTCGAATTGTTATTTGCTTTCAGTTGTTAGATAGATTGTATTCTGTTTTGTTTTCTGTTTTCTGTTAACCCTTTTTGCTCCACAACATCCTGTTCTGCCTTGCCAAGCCCAATAGGGCATGCTAGTGCTCCCATTTTTGCTCACCCGACGACGATTCGAGCACGAACAGACTGGCGAATCCGCTGGGGAGTTAAGGTATCAAATTCTCCCTCAATTGGGTTTAATTCGCTTTCCTTTTGTTGTTTTTAACTTGCAGGGACTCAAACCGGCTTTCGTCGACCTGTTAACCGGCCGATTCACAGTAGAATCGAGAGGACCGGTGTTTTTTCTCAAACGCGCGGGTATTACACCCCACAGACGCGCGCATGCGCTCAGGTTTTTTGATACAGTCCGCACGCACACGCGCACCTGTCCATGCTAACAGCCGCGCATTTGAACAAAATTTTTCATTGTAAGGTTTTGATGTGGGGAAAGTCAGTTTCCTTTTCAAAAATGATGTATGCATGCTCTAAATATTGCACCACTTAGACCCCTCAACTTATA
>ML787680.1:218862-236718 GCA_009831015.1 Picea engelmannii | reverse complement strand
TAGTGTAAGCTACTTTATGAAGTGACCCACTTTTATAAAGAGAAGTGGGGATCACTTTTACAATGAGGTTACCTTATAACAGAAAAGTTGCATGCAAAATAACTCTAAAATAAAATATAAATCTACTTATAGTGATTCACTTTGATACTTGAAGTGAAATGCACTTTACAATTTATAGCATGAACTTTTTCAAAAAAGGCAAGAAAAGAGAGACTTGAACTCAAGACCTCTTACTTAATAAGGCAAGTTTTAACCAAATGGTCTAACAAAACATATTGTAATGTTCAGAAGGAGGATTGGGGGTGTTGTTGGTGTTGTTGTTGTTGTTGTTGAAGACGGCCTTGGAGAGCATGCTCCAAAAAAACTCTTTTCACACAAGAAAAACATTTCGCTTCTCGATGACAACAAGGGTTAGATCTCGGTTAGCTTACCCGGAAGATGCACGTTTTCCTATCTGTTTCTGATTTGCAGAGATCGCACAAGGCATGGGGAAAAGTGCATACACAGATCTAAAGGAGTAGAAGCCCGGAAATAAAAAAATACAAACCGAAATAAAATCAAAACTTTGCAAAAATTTAAAAAAAAATGCGTATTCAGACTTTATACCTCCAAATCTGACTGTAATGGCTGTATCTTGGGCAAACATAAACCTTTTCGAGTGAAACAAAAAGTGTTTATGAATGAAACGAGTGCTCCGGATGCAATGGAACAGTCCTCTCAGCCCATAAATGTACAAAAATGCCAGAAAATGGAGATCAGGAAACTCGGCTTCACGATCTCGATCTACAACAGGAGCGGGTCTTCAAACAGGCTTTGATACCATGTTCGACAACACAGGTATTCCAACAGAGGATGAACACCTTCAGTAACCACTCACATAACCAAATCAAAGATCAACACACCGATGTTTTCACATGGTAAAACCCCTACTAGGAAACATCCACGACCCCAGCCAACGCGGCCACTTGGAGAAGTTTATTAATGCAAAGAAAAATATTACAGAGAGATTTTACAAGAGAGTTTCTCACAATTGATCATCGAAAAATGACCCTCCATGCTCTTTAAATAGAGATCATGGACCAATCGGGTGTTAAGCCATGGATCAATGGCCACTGAGATCAAGGAGAGTATGAACCGTCAGATCACTCTATGTCGGGAACATATCGTGACCGTCAGATTTCCTAAATACAAATGCATACTAATGCATACTAAAGAAACACACTTTTACCTAATGACATATTAGACCAAGTAGATCTTAACTAACTCCTAAGTGTATAAATATCCTAACAACCTCATAGGGGGTATTATCCTTAAAAAATATATGGGGAGATATATTTTGGATGTAGGTTGCACAATTAAGTGCTTCGGCCCATAGTCTCTATGGTAGTTACTTTGCATGTAGCATGCAAGATGCCATCTCTTTTAGAGATCTGTTTTTTTGCTCAACAACTTCGTTTTGCTACGAAGTATAGGGAACTGTGTGCTACAACTGAATCCCTGCCTCATGAAAAATATTATGGATCTCATGATTGACATGCTCTCCCCCAGTATCAGTTCAAAGGACTTTGATTTTCTTTCTGGACTGTGTCTCAACCAGGGCTTTGAAATATTTGAGGTGTTGAAAGACCTCAGATTTTTTCCTGAGAAAGTAAATCCATGTGAAATGTGAGAAATCATCAACAAAAATGAGAAAAAATGTCACTTTGCTGATTGATGGATGCACAAAAGTTCCCATGAGGTCATTATGGATCATATCTAAAGGAGAGGAAGCTTTGTGAGTCTTTCCTTTTTCAAATTTCTTTTGAGGGTGTTTTCCAAGAACACATCCCTCACAAATTCCTTTGGAGAAATGGATGTCTGGTAGACCATCAACCAATCTTTGCTTCTTAACATGTTGCATATATCTGAAATTCAAATGCCTGAACCTTTCGTGCCATATTCTACTACTTTCATCAGCATGGTAAGCAGTAAAGCAAAATCTGGTTCAATAAATTCAGAAAATGTATACAATCTAGATTGATGATTTACGTCACCGATAGAAACCCTGGAATTGGTTTGCATGTCATAGATGTCCACTACATTTGGTGTGAATATAAATTTATTTCCGGTGCCAGAATTCGTCATCTGATACACAGAGAGAAGATTGACAGAAAGTTTGGGAACGTGCGACACATTCTCGAAGCTTCCGTTGGTGAGTTCAATCCTTCCTTTGCCAGTGACCTCGAATGGAGAGTTGTCCCCCATTAGAATAGGAGGACTTTTGCATGCATCCAATGAAAAATAGACTATTTTTTTGGAATCCATGTGATGTGATTCTCCTGTATCTATGATCCAAGCATAAAGAGAGTAGTTGATGGAAATCAAGGCATGGCTAGAATTTCCTTTCTTGGGATTCTGATCTTCTGGCTTCTTCTTTTTGGCACCCTCGGGTATGCGATCTCCAAGGTTGTTTTGCTGAAGTATTTGAGTCATTAGATCTATTTTTTTCTACATGCATGTGGATTCTGGATGAAATCCTTTATGACAGTATGTGCATTTATCCCCTTTTCTTCCCTTTCCACCTTTGGATTCAGAGGCATCGATGAAGGGTTTTGAGTACCCTTACTTCTTCATATTTGCATGAGATTTCCTTTTGTATTTATCTTTAGATTTATGATATTGATGGCTGCCATCTTGCACAGTAAGTGCATATTCCTTTGGGCCTTTGATTTTTCCCATGTTGATGAGCTTGGTTTGCTCTTGTGTTAGGGATTCGATAAATTTCTCAAGAGAGGGAATATTCTAGGTAGCTCCAGAGGTGAATTTGACTGAATGGAATGTGGATACAAACATAGAGAATTCAGGACCAAGTTTGGAGAGAATGGTGAGAGCCATTTGTTTCTCCTCCTTAGATTTATCAATCCCGCAAGCTTTGAGTTGTGATAGTAAATCCTTGAATTTTGTAAAGAAATCTTAGAGATTGTCGAAGCTTTTTGGATCCAATATGAGCAATTCCACCTTGAGCATGTGTCCCCTTATCTCATCTTGTTTTGAAAAGCGCCCTTCCAAGGTGGTCTAGGCTTCTTTGGGGGTTTTACAGGAAGATATATGAAAAAGGAGATTGAGAGAGATGAGACTGCAAATTGTTCTGGATGCTTCATCCATTCGATTTAGATACTTGGATTTTTCTATGGCTGATGTCAGTTCTGTGTATGTATTCAAGGTTAACTTGTACAATCCTCTGGTTTAGAGATGTATTATTGTTCTCTCCTTCCATGCAAAGTAATTGTAAGGTGTAAGAATGAATTCTTTTGGGAATTCCATTTTTTCGCTATCTTCAATCTTTGGTACCTGCAAAAAAATTGGTGTAGCTTTTGCTTAGCAGTTTGTCGGCTCTGATACCATGTAAATGTGTTGAACCTGCACATAATAGATCTAGCTAGAAAATATGACACATATTTGCAGAGAGAAATTGAGAAAGAAGAAGCAAGAGAGAAAGAATGGAAGAATTCTCATTAATCGTAATGGGTAAAATCATGAAGATGGGTAACACTTTTGTTTGTTTTATGATATTTTTTATTTTTATTTTAACAGGTTCTTCAACTTTTGGTAAAAAAAAAGTATTTTTTTTATTTAGAATTTTACTTTACTGTAAAAAAAAAAATTGTGAAAATTTTTGTTAGCTTTTCACTGACTATTTTTCATTTTTTTTTTTTTTATTGAGATTTGATATGTCAATTTGGCAATTGTTTGAAAATATGTTCCTTAAAAATGAAGGGAAATATAATGAGTTATTTCCCCCTCCAACAATGTATCCATTATTAAACTTTTGTTTTTGACAAATGAAATATACTGCAACAATCTACATAGACTCTATTTTTTATGACTATAGTTTTGAATCTAATGGATGGATATTGCAATTTCTATAATTTTTTGAAGTTGACCAATCTGAAAAAGTTACATATTTTAAACACATGTGTTTCCCCCACCATGTATCTATCTTAATTTTTACTTAAAAGTAAAATCTAAAAATACCCTTTTGAAGATAACAGTTTAAGGATTTTGAATAAATTTTCCATAATTTTCCACTGTGTATTTTTAAAGATATGGATTTTTAATTTCCATGAATCATAATGTCACCTAAAAATATTATGTAGTGATTTTTTTATAAAATTAAAGAAAATTAGATAAAAACAATGAAAATGAAAACAAATTATATCCAATGAAAATAGATTCAATTTTTAAAATGTTGGTATCAATTCTAAAACTAAATTATGAGTATTTGTAGGAGTCCACTACCTCCAAAGATCAAGTAAGCTAAAAATAATTTTTCGTTTCCTGCAAACAATCCCATTTTCAGGTTTTTGGCCAAAACATTCTTTCAGTCGAAACTTAGTTTTTAACAAAATCAGTTAAAAATAAACCTTTCAGCCGAAATGTGCTTACAACAGGAAAAAAATTCCTCCGAAAAATATTGTACATGACTTTCGAGCACCCTGTAAGGGCGTCGTTCAATTTGACGTGAAAACTTTCAGTTGAAAAAATGCTGCTAGGAATTTTGGAGACTCGATTCTCACAAAAGTGTTACCCATCTTCATGATTTTACCCTAATGAATAATGGATAATTTACACATGATATACTTTGTATAACTAAACCAATGCACACTGGAGGAGAAACCAATGCGCCATAGTGGTGGTCTAGAGTGAATTGGACACACACCAACACTTACGAGAGTAAATTGCCACCTAGTCTAGTCTCTTAGGCAGTTATGGGAGTGAACTGCCACCTAGTCTAGTCTCTCAGGCAGTTATGGGAGTGAACTGCCACCTAATTGAGTTAACTAGTCTACCAATCTTCAGTTAATTGACTAAAACAAAGTGAAGTGAGGAGGACATCAGGGGAGCATGGGTAATGTGCCAGTTTGGTGATGATACCAAGGCTAATGCACATTAGCTGGTGATGATACCAATGTTGCATGGTGACAAAACCAATGCAACATCTAGAATCCACTCAACTAGTCAAACTGAAGTGAAAACTGAAGAGAATATTCTCCCTAGAGGAATATTCTTCCTAAAATATAAGAGACTGGATAATAACTAATAATGACTAATAAACAAGGAAAAACCTTAGGAAAAATGAATCCTAGGTGTGTGTGTGAAGTAACTTCAACACTCCTCATGAAGACACACTTCACTAAATGTTTCTTTTTTCCAACAAACCTTACAATTGAATTTTAAGCTCCAACAATTATAGAAGCAATCTGTTTCCATTTTAATTGATTTGGGATCTAACTGCATTTATTTCACTCCTAAAATTGTTGAAACTTTTTTTCTTAAGAAGTGAAAGCAAAGTAAGTCATGGCTAGTACAAATACCCACTGGAACCAAGATAAAGGTTAATAAAATGGTGGAGAGGTGTCCATTAGAGTTGAATGGACTATTTTCAAGGGAAATTTGAATATTTTTCCACTTTGAGCTTATGATGTCATCATTGGTATGAACTAGTTGGAAGCACATAGAGTCAAATTAATTGTTGCAACAAGACTTTTCTTTGCATTGATGAAGGGGTAGCAAGGGGTATTCCAAAGACAATCTCTATTAGATAGATTTCAACATTGCAGTTGAATAAATGTTTTAGAAGAAGATGTCAATTTTAAGCATCCCACATATTGGAATAAATAAAAGACAAAGGTCCAAAAATTGAAGATTATTTTGTATTACAAGACTTCAATGATGCCTTTCTAGATGAAGTGCTAGGACTTCCTCTAAACAAGGGTATTAATTTCTTAATCAATCTTATACCTAGCGTTAGACTAGTGTATAAGACTCCTTACAAAATGAGTACCCCTGACATTCTTTGAGGGTTTTAACCACCCATACTCCGGTGCATTGATCTTTGATATGTTTGTATCAGTGATTTCTTTAATATGTTCAACTTATATGGATGTACCCTATTTATTGAAAATTTTGTTATAGGGAAATATCATTTTTTTTTAAAGTTTGTTATTTCTTAAAATTGAAAAAAACACAATTTTTGTTACATTTGCAATATTTAGCTCCTTATACTTCTCTATGACATAAATATGCAAAATCTTCTTTAGGAAAAAAAAATAGGAAGAATAATTTTGGAGATGTATCTAGAAGTGGCAAAGGTGGGGTTAATACTTACCTTAGTTTGCCAATTTGTAGAAGTGGATTAGTTTGCCAATTTGTAGAAGTGGATTTTGTAATAATACCTTTAAAAATGTATTCTCTTATTATATATCTGTAATGTCGGTAAATGAACACTCTCTCTCTCTCTCTATATATATATATAATTTTGAATAAAATATTTTCATTTTTCATGAAGTTTATTATGTGTTACATTATATTTTTTAATTTTAATAAAAAATAATATATATTACAATTACTTGTTTTTTGTAAATCTATCATTAAACTCTTACAAATATCAAATATGTCCATGGCATGAACCATATTTGATTACTATATGCAACACATGACTTTGTTATATTAATCCAAAGTTTTAGAACTTAAATATTTTTCAATATATATTTACATATTCTCTTGGTAAATCAAAACTTTTTCTCTTGATTGTGTTTTTTAATCTTTTTTATCATTTTTTATATCACACGCAAGTATATCTTTTATTCTAATGTAATTTTAAGGTTATGGCTAAGCCAACTATCAAATTGGTGTATGAGACCTTTTTAAGGTTATGGCTAAACCAACCACGAAATTGGTGTATGAGACCTTTTTAAAGTTATGGCTAAACCAACCACCAAATTGGTGTATGAGATCTTTTTGACCCCCTACCCCAAAGATGTACATATCCTACCCCCTTTAGATTTGAACTTGTGACTTCCTAAAAAACACATTCTCAACCAATACATTTACAAGAATTTTGTAATGAGGTTTTAAATCTCTTCCAACTTCAATAAAAATTTCAAACTTCAAGTCACATAATCCGACATATTCATTATCATTTTATTATTATTCACGTAGAGTGTAAAATACTAAATTTCCTTTGATGTCTCATATAAAGACATATTACCTTCTTCAAAGAAAAGGCGTTCTGAAAAACAACAATGCTACCATAATTTCGTTGATTACTTAATTCATATGACAAAATATCAATTATCATAATTTGGTTGATTTCTTAATTAATTACCATAATTTCATTGATTACTTAATTCATATGACAAAATATCAATTATCATAATTTGGTTGATTTCTTAATTAAGATGAGTGTAGGTCTATATTGATTTTGAATTTGTAAGAAGTATTTGGGGTTTTTCGACCTTCATTTTATCCACCTGATTGCATGAATAGACTTCTAGAATATCAACCATGTAAAGAGTTACTTAGTTTACTATTTCAAGTCATGTTTTTCAATAGAGAATTTGTGATTTGGGCATGCCATATGTTTAATTTCACTAAGAATAATGGGGAAATTTTGTGTCCTTGCAAATTTTTTTACGCGTGATTTACACTATGAAAAAAGACAAATTGAATTTTTGTGGGACGAGTGGTTTGTTTCATTTGAATCATTATTATGGAATAATGTTAAGGATGTTCTCTTACTCTTACACATTCTTGACAACAATTAATGAACAATTAGGGTTTATAATTTTGCCATAGGAAATTCGTTGATTGCTTATTCCACTCTCTCATGCATAATTACATATGCTCTAATTGATGATTCATGATTTTCTTACAATGTTATTTTTGGATGTGTCCTAAATTACTCCTATAAATGAATTTTTTTTTGGGATGTGTCCCTACATTATTCCTATAAATGAAATAGCCAATTATCTTGGATGAGTCAATTATCTAGTTAGAATTGTCATAATGGAATAGTTTAAGGATGGTTTCTTTAACACATTTTGTTACATAAAATATCTGGTTAGAATTGTCATAATGGAATAGTTTAAGGATGGTTTCTTTAACACATTTTTTTGTTACATAAAAAAATGTTGGATGAATCGATTATCATGTCAAAATTGTCACAATGGAATATTGCCTTTTTCTCTTACACATTTTGTTGTTATAGGACAATCCCAACTAACAAGTGAAATTAGTAGCAAAGCCGCTTATACCTACTTCTTAGAAATATGTAAATGCAATAGTTATAGGTAATTCAAAGTGAAAAATTAAAATAATTATGAAGCATTTAAAACTTGTAACAATGTATTACTTGTGCATTGCCTAAAATCAAAATGGAAATAAGAGTGGCTACTCCATGTGTTTAAAAGTTGAAGTAGAATTGAACAAATTTAGGTGTTAGTAACGATTGACAATGTCACAAGTGTAAATTGAAGTTTTCAAAACGTTCTTAAAATAAATAAATTGATGAATAAAAGATGTGACAAATAAGTCCTATCCATAACACTCCAAAGTATAGCTGAACTAGAACACATGAAGTACTTGCTTGGCTTGTAAGGAGGTTATGGGTCAAGGGTTTTATCCCACCCAAGAGTATAAGGAGGTAAGAGGTAAATAAAAATCCCTTTAGTGGGATAAGCTTCCTTCATCTATTTAATGCCAACCTTGGGTTAGGTGAGAAGGGGTAATGTGACAGGTAAATCCACTTGCTTGCTACTTGCTTGAGGTGAGAGTACAACTATTAAGCAATGAATGATACTAGTGTGGAGGTTTACAAGCTTGGATACTAGCTTTGGAGGGATGAATTACAAGGCTTACCAAAACAAGTAACCATTGCTTTCTTCTTGGAATAAGATTATCCCTTTTAATTAGCTAGATTATTTTAAGGAGATATTTCCATAGAAGGATAGATTATTCCAAGGGGATATTTCCTTTGTAGAAGGAAGCTGATTCTCTTAGAGAAGAAGGAAGTTTCTTCCCCGAAGCCAATTTGCTAGCTAAAGGGAAAGAAGGTTTGAGTTAGTGGATTAATGGTCAGAGGGTGTGTTGGTTAGTGGGTAAATGGTGAGAAGGTTAGTAGATTAGTGGTTGGGGTTATTTTGGGTTATACGATTAAGTATTAAGAGTTTTATGGTAGTGGGTTGGAGTTAGTGGATTAGTTAATCATGTTTAACTTAAATTTATGAGGTTAGTATGTTAAATGCTAGGATTTTAATGACTTGGTAATTAAATATAACAAATAAATTAAGTAGTTGGTGAGTTATTTCTATTATTAACCATGAAACTTTATACCAATAAACTTTATAACTTTTCACTATCCAACTATGCATACTTTTCACTACTTCCTCTAGAGTTATGATTTTATATATGCATACTTTTCACTACTTCCTCTAGAGTTATGATGTTATATAAGTAATTCAAATTAGTATAGTATGGTTAAATGTTTTTGGTTTTCACATCTAATTATATTATAAACCTAAGCTCTCTCTCATAAGAGGAAATTTCCATATACTAATTAACATAATTCTTGAGAGGAATTTATTATTCATAATCAACATAATTTTTACATTATAAAAAATAATTTGAAAAGTGGATTAATTTGTATTCAATGTGCTTTGACTTTTAAATAATGTGCATTTTTTTCACTTTCTGCTATAAAGTTTTCCAAAGTCTCCAAAAATTTAATTAAAAAATAAATTTAAAATTTCTTAAATACGAATTCTTATTTGTGATTGGTTGTTAACTATGATTAAACATTTTAATGTAGTTATACACTTAATTTTCATATTAAAAATTGTCTAATCATAATTAACCACCAATCACAAAATAGAAATTTATATTTAGAAAATTTAAAATTTATTTTTCAATTTGAAGAATAATCAATTTAATTGTTTGGAGACTTTGGAAAATTTTATGGCATAAAGTGAAAAAATTGAAAATTATTTAAAAGTCAAGGCAAATTGACTACAAAGAAATTACAATATACTCTACCTTTGGCAGATATAATAATTCTAGATTCTCATGATTTTTGAACCTAATTCTCAGTTGACAATTCTTAATTAATTGCATTATTTGTTTTTTATTTTCACTATGAGCATTTAAGACCTATATCATCTAATTGTTCTTATAAATAAGTCACAATTCACAGAAGAAAACAATTGGATCCAACATTATAAATAAGTTAAGTCACAGTTCAAAGAAGAAAACAATTGGATCCAACATTATAAATAAGTTAAGTCACAGTTCATAGCAGAAAACAATTGGATCCATGATCCAGGTGGATATCGGTGGCCACCCACCTTGTCCAACTGGCTCAAAACAATTTTTTGGCAATTTTGGCAATTTACTAATTTTAGCAGTTTTTAACTCCGGGGGTCAGTTTGAGGGCCTAAACGATGTTTTTTCATGATCATGCTTCTAAATGATAGCCGAAGGCTCTGATTGTAATGTCCCCAAGGCCGAGCCCTATTGTAAATCATGTCTATGAAGTATAAATCTTGCATTATGAATTGTAATTATGTTTTATAGGTTGGTGAGCCAAGTTTATATAAGTTGGTGGGCTTATGTGTTATTAGGCTGGAGAGCCTAAGTGTTAAGGCAGGGAGCTTGCTTTTGTATATGTAATCATGCAGAACATTAATAAAAATATAAACACCACTGTGTGCAGACCAACCATGATGAATGAGTGATGGGGGACTAAGCTTCCACAAAGTGGGTAAGGGATTGGGGGCTGGAAGGTTGGGAAGAGAGGCTAAGTGTTGACCCTAGGGGCTTAATTCCTTGGGAATAATATTTTAATATTATTCCAAAATCCATGTAAATGTGATGTTTTATCCTAAGTTCTTTGGAAGGACGAGTGACTTCCAAATGGGAAGGAACGAGCTTCATGGGTGACAAGTGTCAACCCAAGCGCATGCAGTTAAAACTGTTGAGTTGAGCCGTGATGGGGGTTCCTCCTCCATTCTACCGTCGACTGTCTGAACCGGAAATTCCATATGACCTCTGCAAGAATACCCTCACTCAACTCTGGGAAAAACCAAAAAGGCCTGTGTTGATTTCTGGAGGAGCCGGTACGCCCTCTGTCAAAACTGTCGAGTCTGGGTTCGACCTCCCATTCTCCATCCTCCGTCTGAACTAGCGGGTGTCCAGGATCGACCTCTATTTCGGTGTTTGTTCTAGGGAATCCTTACCTGAACTGTTAAGTCTCTGCGTGCGATCTCTGTACACCCTCACACATCCCTGAAACATGAGTCGTGAGTCTGTCCTGTATTGTTGGTTAGGGAAAACCGAATGTCCTGTAATTGTTGAGCCTTGTTATGCTGTAGCATCTGTCTGTCACCAGTTTTGGGAAGCCCGTGTCCGTGTTTCCAGTGGAATGTTGTGGTCGCACAGTGCTTGACTGCTTAAGGCTTGTGGACCATTGTATGTTCGTGTGGAGCCGCGTGGTTGCCCGACTGTGTTGGAAATCGAGTTGAAGGAAATAGGTTGTCTGGCCTGTGTGTAACACTCTCTCTAGGTGAGGGAGGTGGTTGCGGTTGAAGAGGCATTCTATCAGGCCTGTGGGAACATGTGAAGGAGTCTATTGGGAAGTGGTATTCTTCTAGGGAGAGTCCAGCACCAGCTATGGAGCTCTAAGACTTCCTGATTCGGCCTGTTGTCGAGACCTAGAGAGGGAGGTGAAGCACTGATGGACTGTGCTTGTGAAGGTGTATACTCCCAGGCGGAACATGCATGTGGGGAATGAGAGTCCATGAGTAGTGGGCGTAAGAAGGCATCCTGGGAAGAATCCTTTTGGTTATTTTGTGTAGTTCTCCCTGTAACCTCATCCTAGACTAGGATTCCTTGCCTTGGGTGGAGCTTAGTTCTAGCTCGGGGGTGACCCACTGCTGAGCATGATGAGTAGCGTGGTCTAAGGCTAGGAGGTTCGTGGAAGGCCTGCACATAGTTGGTGGAATTACCATGGTTTCAAAGATAAGTATCAGCTTATGATTAATATTATGTTTTGCATGCATGTGATGCTTATATGTATCATGTATTCTCTTGTGCATATGAATTATTGTTAATGTCAGGGATTATTTATGTTAGCAGTAATCTTGTGCTTACTTTGAGTTAAATGTGTTTAATTTGATTTAAATGCATGTTATTAATTAAGTATGAGAATGATGTGTTCCGCATAGTAGAGTTTTACTAATCAAGTGGGATGTAACAACCGGGGGCATTACAGTATGGTATCAGAGCCTAGTTTCAACGTTGAGCCTGGATGGGGTGGATAAGTGGTCTTTGGACTAAGGTTTTGAGAAGAAATTGTGTCTGGAGGACTAATTTCAGACCTCAGAATGTTTCTGAGTGTCAATGGACTACTTGACCATGTTACAAAGCTCAGTAGGTGCAACAGTATTATAAAACTGCAGCCGGTGTGGTATATGGCCACAGGGAGAGAGAGAACTCCACACCAGAAGTGTTGGATCAAGTAGATGAAGGTTTAGAAGGAGGGTACCAAGTCATTGGCCAAAATTCCTTGAGAAGAAGAGTTGGACGGTCATAATTCTCTGTGGAGAACTCGCGAAATCGCGAGGGTCGTAAGATGTCCAGAAATTGCAAGGTGGTTAGTGGATGGAGAAATTCGCTACCCTAGGATCCAGAATAAACATGGGTCGTTGATCGTGGTTAGTTTGAACCGTTGGATCATTTCGTGAATTCAGGGATTGTGAACTTGGAGTGCAGGCCAAATTCTTGGTCACTCCAAGTCCTGAATTACGAAAGGGATTAACAAGGGTAGAATCAGACGGTGGAGTGCTTCCAGGAAGAAGTGTCAAAATCTCGTGAGTCGTTGGATCCAGCCAACTAGCGAGGAAGTTAGGGCTGAAGAAATTTGATAGGTGTAAGTATCATCGGATCAGGGGAGGCTTACAGTCGTTGATCTCATACATGAATCTCCATATCAGAAATCAAGGATTGAAGTGACAATAGATTTGGAGTCACTGCATCGTGAACTCCCAGTTCATGAAACTCCGAAAAGATCTGGACCGTTAGATCCAAATCATCAAGGATTGTTGGATCTCATACAAGAACTCGTGTATCGAAATTCGGGGATTGAAGTGACAAGAGGTTAGAGTCGCTGCATCATGAAATCTCGGTTCACGAAACTCTGAAAAGATCTGGACCGTTAGATCCAAATCATCAAGGATCGTTGGATCTCATACAAGAACTCATGTATTGGAATTCGGGGATTGAAGTGACAAGAGGTTGGAGTTGCTGCATTGTGAACTCCCGGTTACCGAAAACCTGTAACCCCAAAATCCTGAAACAATCTACACCATAGATTTTAGGAGAGGAACTTGATCGTTGGATCAAGTAGATGAATAGACCGTAATTTCAGAATTTCGGCAAACGAAAGTTCGAGATGTGTAGTTGCACGAACTCTTGATGCCCAAAACTCTGAAATGAAAAGTAAAAGTAGTGGGCCCCCCTGACATCGCTGGGAGTGAGGTGGACCTTCTTAAGGACACCATGTGTCACTACCTTGGTGGGCGAAAGCTGTGCTATGGGTCTGGAGGGTAAGGAAATCGAATTTTCAGAAGTCGGGAGTTGGAGAGGGAAGCGAGTGCGAGAACCTCTGGGACCAAAACCCCGAAACCCGAAACCCTGAAGCCCCGAAATCCTGAAACCCAAATTTTCGTTTGGAGAGCCTTGTAGCACCTAGCAGTTTAGAGTTTGATCATGGCCCATGGACGCATGGGTTGGGGACTAAGAAAATGGGGGCTATCACTGGAAATTGCAGAGCCAAACAGAGCTCATAAAATTTGTGGAATCAAAACATTTTCTTATTTGCGTTGGTTTATGAATGTTGTAGTTTTATTAAGGGTTTAAGGCTTGAAAAACTTCTGTTGACTGCACATTGTGTGTGCAGAGTTCAACGAGTGTTAGGACAGTCGTGAATCGACGCCGAGTATAGAAAGGGAAGAGGTGTTGATTGCCTCCAATTCAGAGAACGAAAGAGATGGAAGGGATGTCAACTTGGGAGTCGAAGGATCGAACTCCAATGGGCACGGAAGAGAATTGGATAAGGAAGGACATATGATGAAAATCATTGAAAGATTGCAGAAAGATGCCTAGGCTCGCTGAGATGATAGCCGAAAGCTCATGAAAGTTAGGGATAGGCAGGGTCAATTCAACTTAAGGATGTTGAAGAGTCTGGAAAGAATAAAAAAAAAATTAAAAAAGGAGAGTGACTCAAGCAAGACAGAGAGTCGCAGGACCCCTGAGAGGAAAAGCAGATCAAGGAGTGTCAACAGACATCGTCGTCACTCCCCAAAGCATTCTAGTAGGGAAGCAAATAGTAGTTCAAGCCCATCTCCTACCAGAAAGCATCGAAGATCTGGAGTGGATGAATTGAAAGGGGATATGAATAAGATTAAACCTCCTACATTTGATGCAGAACATAAGAAGGAGGAAGATGCCAAAACATGGTTGCTTGGCATGAGGAAATATTTCCAACTGCAGAATTATTCCTCTCATGCAGAAGGAAGAATTGCGATGTATCAACTAAAAGGAAAAGCATCCATGTGGTGGGATCAGCTTGTGCAGGTGTAGCACGTTAGAGAGAAAGATATCACATGGAAGGAATTCAAGAGGTATTTCGAGAGGAAATACTTAACTAAAAGATATTATGACAGAAAGATGAAGGAGTTCTTCGAACTCAAGCTGGGCAACATGACCATTGATGAATACGAATGAAGGTTTTTGGAATTACTGAAGTATGTTCCATTTATCAAAGATGAGGTTGTCAAGATTCAGAGGTATTTGAGTGGACTGCCAGCTCCCATTGGTGACAAGATTCAGTATGATGATCCTAAGACTATGGAAGAAACAATAAGAAGAGCGAAATGATTATATGAACAACAAAGAGAAAAGCCTACCTTTCAGAAGGCTTGGGTTGACCAGAAGAAGTTTAAGAAAGAACAAAGGCATAAGGGAAACAAACCTCCCTTTTTTATAAATAGTCCTCAAGGACATCCATCATTTAGAGAGATGAGAATGGCTAAAGTGGGGGAACAAAGGCTGAGACAGACGCCCATTCAATGTTGGGGTTGTAAAGAGAACCACAAGTACATAGATTGTCCCCATAAAAATGGCAAAGCAAGAGTTGTCCATAATGTTCAACCAACTGAAACAATAGAGGACATGGGCAATAGAATGCCAAGGATCTATGCGGCCCTGGACAACAAGCAAGCTGAATTTCAATTGCACATGATTGAAGTGGAAGGTATGATTAACAACCAACCATTTACTATTTTAGTTGATTCAGGGGCTAGCCATAGTTATATAGACCCTAGAGTGGTAGAAATTTTGCATTTGATAAGAAGCAAACATGAAAAGTCTTGGTTAGTGCAGCTAGCTACAAGAACCAAGAGGAAAGTCACGGAGTTGGTCAAGTCCTGTCCTGTAGACATGAATGGATTGAGCACGAAGGCCGATTTGAATATTTTGCCTTTAGGCTCTTATGACTATTTAATTGGGATGGACTGGTTGGACCAACACCATGCCCTCCTGGACTGTTGTAACAAGGAATTTACATGCTTGGATAAGGAGGGGAATCGGAAAAAAACCCAAGGAATTCTTAGAGCTGTTACTGTTAGAGAAATCTCAACAATGTAGTTGAAGAAGTGCTACAGAAAAGGCTGTCAATTCTTTGCAACTCATGTGGAGGAAGCATCTAGAGATGAATTCTCAAAGATTGGAGACCATGCAGTAGTAACAGAGTTTGAAGACATATTTCAGGAGGTACCCAGACTACCTCCGAAGAGAGATATCTATTTCTCTATAAATTTGAAGCCTGGAGTAGCTCTAGTGTCGAAAACTCCTTATAGAATGAGTACACCAGAGCTGAAAGAGTTGCAATTGTGGCTTGAAGAGATTCTAAAGAAGGGGTACATTCGCCCAAGCATGTCACCTTGGGGTGCCCCAGTTCTGTTTGTGAAGAATAAGGATGAGACGTTGAGGCTGTGCATTGATTTCAGATAGTTGAACAAAGTAACTGTTAAGAACAAGTATCCTCTGCCGAGGATCGACAATGTTTTCAATTAGTTGAAAGGTGCGAAAATATTTTCGAAGATAGATCTCAGATCGGGATATCACCAGGTAAGAATAAATGATGAAGACATCAGCAAGACCACCTTTAGAACAAGGTATGGTCATTATGAGTTCACAGTGGTACCATTTGGGTTGTTGAATACACTTGTTGTTTTTATGTGCTTGATGAATGGTGTATTCAGTGACTATCTAGACAAGTTTGTCATAGTCTTCCTGGATGAAATTTTGGTGTATTCCAAGTTAGAGGAAGAGAATGAACAACACCTGAGGATGGTGCTGCAACTGTTGAGAGAACACCAACTGTATGCCAAGTTGAGCAAATGCTTGTTTTATCAAAGGAAGATCCATTACTTGGGGCACATTATTTCACAAGAATGGATCGTCGTGGATCTTGAGAAGGTTGAGGCCATCAGAGAATGGTCAGTGCCAAGGAATGTGGAAGAAGTTAGATCCTTTATGGGTCTAGCGGGCTATTACAAAAGGTTTATCACAAGGTTCTCAAAGATAGCTCACCCTATCACTTCCTTGCAAAGGAAGGCGAAAAAGTTTCAGTGGACTGAAGAGTGTGAGAAAAGTTTCCAGCGATTGAAGCAGCTGTTAACCAGCGCTCCAATCTTGAGGATTGTAGATCCAAATGTGGATTTCTTGGTGTGCACAGATGCGTGTAAAGAAGGGTTGGGAGGAGTTCTTAGTCAGAATGGATTTGTAATATTTTATGAGTCCAGGAAGCTGAAAGAGCACGAAAAGAATTATGCCACTCACGATTTGGAGTTGGTAGCAATCGTTCACGCTCTGAGGAAATGGAGACATTACCTCATGGGAAGGAGATTTGAATTGAGAACAAACCACAACGGTTTGAAATATTTGTTTGATCAGCCAACCTTAAATGCTAGACAAAGTAGGTGGCTATAATTTCTGTGTGAGTACGACTTTGAGATCAAGCATATCAAAGGAAAGGAGAATAAAGTGGTTGATGCACTTAGTAGGAGGGTGCATGAATTACATGCTACAACTATTAGCATGTATCAGACAGATATTAAAAGTAGAATTCTAGAGGCTGCAAATGTAGATCTGCAGTACAGAGAATTGGTAGCCAAGCTACAATAGAGTAAGATGACATAAAAGATGGAAATTTATAAATTGGAAACAGATGGAATACTGTTGTACAAGAACATAATTTTTGTACCCAATGTCCAGTGCTTGAAACAGATGATTTTGCAGGAGATGCATAATGTGCCTTATGCAGGGCACCCTAGATATCAGAAAACAGTAGGAGCGGTCAAAATCCATTACTTTTGGCCGGGTATGAAGAGAGAGATCGCTGAATACATTGCCAGATGTATGGAGTGCTAGAAAGTTAAAGCTGAGCATAGGCACCCAACAGGGTTGCTACAACCTTTACCCATTCTTGAGTGGAAGTGGGAAGTAGTGACAATGGATTTTATTACAGGATTGCCCAGAATAGCCAAGCTGCATGATTCAATCATGGTGGTGGTGGGAAAGCTTACAAAAGATGCCCATTTTATTCCACTGAAAACTACTCACAAGGCAGCATATGTTGCTAATATTTTCGTGAAGGAAGTGGAAAGATTGCACAGAATTCCTAAAATGATTATGTCTAACAGAGACCCAAAATTCACCTCGAATTTCTGGAAATGATTGTTCAAAGGATTCATAATGAATCTGAACTTTAGTACAACTTATCATCCCGAGTCTAATGGATAGACAGAGAGGGTGAACAGAGTAATAGAAGACATACTGAGAATGTATGTGATGGACAAACCATCAAGATGGGAAGACTACCTGCACTTGGTAGAATTCGCCTACAACAATGGGTATCATGCATCATTGAATATGAGCCCATTTGAAGCACTTTATGGAAGAAAGTGCAATACTCTAGTG